>NC_069452.1:26866136-26911431 GCF_026875155.1 Cherax quadricarinatus
CACTGTCATTTTTCTAGCAGATGCGTTGATACAATGTTATGGTCCTTGAAGGTGAGATGTGTCATGAGCAGTGTTCCATAGGCATCAGTGTTGGGCCCCCTGTTGTTCACAATCTACATAAACGACATAGATGAGTGCATAAAGAACGACATAAGCAAGTTTGCCAATGACACCAAAATACGCTGTCGAATTCATTCTGACGAGGGCATTAGAGCACTCCAGGAAGATTTGAATAGACTGATGCAGTGGTCAGAGAAGTGGCAGTTGCAGTTTAATATAGACAAATGCAATGTTCTAAACATTGGACAGAGAAATAACCATTCACTTATAATAAATAATGTAGATATTAATACAAGTGACTGCAAAAAGGATTTGGGATTTCTGGTTAGCAGTAATCTGAAACCAAGACAACAGTGCATAAGTGTTTGCAATAAAGCTAACAGAATCCTTGGCTTCACATTAAGATATATAAATAATAGAAGTTCTCAGGTTATTCTTCAACTCTATATATCCTTGGTTAGGCCTCATTTAGATTGTGGTGCACAATTTTGGTCACTGTATTACAGAATGGATTTAAATGTTCTGGAAAACATACAAAAGACGATGACAAAGTTGTTCCTATGTATCAGAAATCTTCCCTACGAGGATAGACTGAGGGCCCTGAATCTGCACTCTCTAGAAAGGCATAGAATTAGGGGTAATATGATTGAGGTGTATGATTGGAAGACAGGAATAAATAAAGGGGAAGCAATTAGTGTGCTGAAAATATCTAGCCTAGACAGGACTTGCAGCAATGGCTTTAACCCTTTCAGGGTCGACAGGCCTTCTCAGAGACTTGTTCTCAGGGTCTGCCAAATTTAAAAAAAAAATAATTTTTTCTTATGAAAAGATAGAGAATCTTTTTCCGATCATAATGACACCAAAAGTATGAAATTTGATGGAAAACTTACGGAATTATGCTCTCATGAAGTTAGAGGTTTTGACGATGTTTACGCATCGGCGATTTTGCCCACTTTGAGCCCTATTTTCGGCCAATTGCAGTGTACTTGTTGACAAAAATCATAACTATTTTGCTAGAACTCCATTTTTTCTATCAAATGAGAACAAGAAACCACCCATTTACTGATTTCAACTATCCAATACAGTGGTCAGAATTTAGCAATTTTGCCAATTTCACACAAATTTCAAAAGATGCCAATTTCCGAATAGGGTCCAGAATGAACAACAACAACATTCCTGGCACTAAAATAACATTTCCTCTGTTCATTATTCATGTCCCCATGCCCCTCTTACATTCTTTTGCTTTCCACTATGAATTTTTATTCTCACAAAAAAATAGAAGATTTACTGTTATACAGACTACTGCATTAGTGTAGAAATAGTATAAATAATATCAGCGCACTTTTGAAAGAATATTAGACTCACCAGTTGATGTGTATTAGACGCATAGCATAATTTGTTTATTTTGAAATTTGGTAAAAATCAAACATTTCTGCTTCTTTGAGCACAATTTCAAGGTACTTTTCTTTGTAAAACCAGTCAAAATCATCTGAATTTCTATAATATGTCTTACATTCTATACAATGAGACCAGGAAAACTAGAATACAACAATAAATACCAAGCGAAAATACAGTGCAAAGTCACTGTTTTAATCCAAAAACACAGTCAAAGTTTTTTTTTTTCTCATTATGCACTGTGTGCTGCAGGACTTTTTTATACTGTGCACACTGACCACATAGACCCATTCTTTCATATGTAGGCCTACCAGCTTTCTCTCACTAGATTTGAGGGCGCTAGAATTTTGGTGTACTAATACGTCAAAAACCTTAGTGCGTAAACCGTACTAGTAATGCCGAAACCCTGAAAGGGTCAAGTTGGAAATATTCAGATTCAGGAAGGATATAGAAAAGCACTGGTTTGGTAATAGAGTTGTGGATGAGTGGAACAAACTCCCAAGTTTTCTCATACAAGCTAAGATTCATAAGCGAGTGGATGTTGGTGGGTCTGAGTTAGAGCTGATTAGCTTGTGCTACTAGGTCTATTGACGTGTTCCTTCCTTACATGAATGTGACTTGACCTGACTAGGTTGGGGCATTGGCTTAAGCCGGTAGGAGACTTGGACCTGCCTCACATGGGCCAGTAGACCTGTTGCAGTGTTCCTTATTTCTTATGTTCTTATTTAAGTTGACTGGTGTGGGTTGCATCCTGGGTGTTAGTTGTCTGGTGTTTTTCACATCCGGGTTGTTAGTGGACTGATGTGGGTCGCATCCTGGGTGTTAGTTGACTTCTCTGAGTCACATCTTCGGTGTTACTTGATTGGTGTTGGTCGCATCCTGGGTGCTAGTCAACTGGTGTGGATTGCATCCTGGGTGTTAGTTGACTGGTGTGGGTTGCATCCTAGGTGTTAGTGGACTGGTGTGGGTCACATCCTGGGTATTAGTGGACTTATGTGGGTTGCATCCTGGGTGTTAGTTGACTCGTGTGGCTCGCATCCTGGGTGTTAGTTGAGTGGTGTGGGTTGCATCCTCGGTATTAGTGACTGGTGTGGGTCGCATCCTGGTTGTTAGTTGACTTGTGTGGGCGCATCCTGGGTGTTAGTTGACTGGTGTGGGTTACATCCTGGGTGTTGGCAGACTGGTGTGGGTCACATCCTGGGTGTTAGTTGACTGGTGTGGGTCGCATCCTGTATGTTAGTGGTCTGGTGTGGGTTGCATCTTTGGTTTTAGTGGATTGGTGTGAATTGCATTCTGGGCATTAGTTGACTGGTGCAGGTTGCACCCTGGGTGTTAGTGGACAGGTCTGTGTCACATTGTGGGTATTAGAGGACCGGTGTGGGTTGCATCCTGGATGTTGACTGGTGTGGCTCACATCCTGGTTGTTAGTTGACTGGAGTGGGTTGCATCCTGTGTGTTAGTTGACTGGTGTGGGTCACATCCTGGGTGTTAGTTGACTGATGTGGGTTTCATCCTGTGTGTTAGTGTACTGTTGTGTGTCAGATCCTGGGTGTTATTGGTCTGGTGTGGGTCACATCCTGGGTGTTATTGGACTGGTGTGGGTCAGATCCTGGGTGTTAGTGGGCTGGAGTGGATTGCATCCTGGGTGTTAGTGGGCTGGTGTAGGTTGCATCCTGGGTGTTAGTTGACTGCTGCTGGTTGCATCCTAGTTGTTAGTGGACTGGTGTGGGTCGCATCCTGGGTGTTAGTTGACTGTTGTGGGTTGCATCACCTGACTGTAGGTCAGGTAGGTGGTGATGACTGCTGATGTGACGTTTTCCAGGGCATAGCTCCAGCTGCTCGGACAACTTATTTTCTAAATAGGGAAATCAGATCAAAGAATAATAATCCTAACTGGATGAACAATAGATTAAAATGTCTCAGTGGTCAAAAGAGAGGCATATACAGGCAAATCAAAAGAGGAGAGGGACAGTTAAGTAACAATATAAATTTATTAAAAAAGAAATAAAAAAAGGGAAAAAGAAAAGCAAAAAAGAGATTATGACGTTAAAGTTGCAAGAGAATCAAAGACTAACCCAAAAAGATTCTTTTAGTTATACAGAAGTAAGATCAGGGACAAGATAGGCCCACTCAAAAGTTACTCGGGTCAGCTCACGGACAGTGATAAGGAAATGTGTAGAATTTTTAACACATACTTCCTCTCAGTTTTTACACAGGGAGATACTAGCAGTTTTCCAGAAATGATAAATTATGTAGAACAGGACGATAATAAACTATGCATGATTATGGTCACAAGTGACATGGTCCTTAGGCAAATAGATAAATTAAAACCTAACAAATGCCCAGGCCCTGTTAAACTGTACGCAAAGGTTTTAAAGGAATGTAAGGAGGAGCTTAGCAAACCTCTGGCTAATCTTTTCAACATATCACTACAAACTGGCATGGTGCCAAATAAGTGGAAAATGGGAAATGTGATGCCTATTTTCAAAGCAGGTAACAGGTCCATAGCTTCGAACTGTAGACCAATACGCCTAACTTCCTTAGTGGGAAAATTTATGGAATCAATAATTGCCTAGGCAGTTCATAGCCACCTTGAAAAGCATAAATTAATCAACAAATCTCAACATGGTTTTACAAAGGGGTGTTCCTGCCTTAGGAATTTATTAACTATTTTCACTAAGGTTTATGATTAGGTAGATCATGGTAATAAATATGATATTGTGCATATGGACTTCAGTAAGGCTTTTGACAGGCTCCCACATCAAAGACTATTAAGGAAAATTAAGGAACATGGAATAGGAGAAACTTTTTCTTGGATAGAGGCATGGTTAACAAATAGGCAGCAGAGAGTTTGCATAAATGGGGGGAAGTGTCATGAGCGGTGTTCCACAGGGGTCAGTGTTGGGCCCCCTGTTGTTCACAATCTACATAAACGACATAGATGAGGGCATAAAGAGCAACATAAGCAAGTTTGCCGATGACACCAAAATAGGCCATCGAATTCATTCTGACGAGGACATTAGAGCACTCCAGGAACATTTGAATAAACTGATGCAGTTGTCGGAGATGTAGCAGTTGCAGTTTAATACAGACAAATGCAAAGTTCTAAACATTGGACAGGAAAATAACCATGCCACTTATAAAGTAAATAATGTAGATCTTAATACGTACAAGGATTTGGGATTTCTGGTTAGCAGTATTCTGAAACCATGACAACAGTGCATAAGCATTCGCAATAAAGCTAACAGAATCCTCGCTTCATATTAAGATACATAAATAATAGGAATCATCAGGTTATTATTCAACTCTATATATCCTTGGTTAGGCCTGATTTAGATTGTGGTGCACAGTTTTGTTCACCGTATTACAGAATGGATTTAAATGCTCTGGAAAATGTAAAAAAGATAATGACAAAGTTGATCCCATGTATCAGAAATCTTCCCTATGAGGATAGACTGAGGCTCTGAATCTGCACTCTCTAGAAAGGCGTAGAATTAGGGGGTATATGATGGAGGTGAATAAAGGGGAAGCAAATAGCATGCTGAAAATTTCCAGCCAAGACAGGACTCGCAGCAATGGTTTCAAGTTGGAAAAATTCAGATTCATGAAGGATATAGGAAAGCACTGGTTTGGTAATAGAGTTGTGGATGAGTGGAACAAACTCCCGAGTACCGTCATGCATGCTAACATGTTGTGTAGTTTTAAAAATAGGTTAGTTAGATACATGAGTGGGTGTGGGTGGGTGTGAGTTGGAGCTGATTAGCTGGTGCTGCTGGGTCTGGTGCTGTGTTCCTTCCTTAATAGAATGTCACTTGTCCTGACTAGGTTGGGGCATTGACTTAAGCTGGTAGGAGACTTGGATCTGCCTCGCATGGGCCAGTAGGCCTGGCTTTCCCTCTTTCCTACTTATACTTGTATACCTTGTACATGTACTTGTTACCTTTTACATAGCACTTGTATACCTTGTAACATGTACTTGTATACCTAGTACATGTTACTAGTATACCTTGACTTTTACTTGTAATACCTTAACATATACTGTATACCTTTGTACATGTACTTGTATACCTTGTACATGCACACCTTGTACATGTACTTGTATACCTTGAACTTGTAACATGTATACCTTGTACCTGTACTTGTATACCTTTTACATAACCTTGGATACCATTGTACTGCTCACCTTGTACATGTACTTGTATACTTTGTAGCATGTACTTGTATAACCTTGTACATGTACCTGTATACCTTGTACATGTACTTGTATACCTTGTACATGTCTGTATAACCTTAGAGTTACAATGTACTGTATATACCTTGTACATGTACTTGTTTACCTTGTACCTGTACTTGAATACCTTGTACATGAACTTGTGTACCTTGTATCATTACTGTATACCTTGTACATGAATATTGTGATACCTTGTACATGTACTTGTATACCTTGTATGTGTACTTTATACCTTGTTCAAGTACTTGTATATTTTGAACATGTACTTGATAACCTTGTACCAGCACTAGTATACCTTGTACATGTACTGTATAACCTTGTACATGTACTTGTATACCTTGTACTTGTAACCTTGTACATGTACTTGTATACCTGTACAGTACTATGTATAGCCCTTGTACAAGTACTCTAATACCTTGTACATGATACTTGTATTACCTTGTACATGTACTTGTATACCTTGTACATGTGCTTGTATACCTTGTACAGTACTTGTTATACCTTGCTCTTGCACTTGTATACCTTGTACAAGTACTAGTGTACCTTTTTCAATGCACTTGTATACCTTGTACAAGAACTTGTATACCTTGTACATGTACTTGTATACCTTGTACTTGTATACCTTGTACTGTACTCGTATAACCTTGTACGAGGCAAGTACTTGTATACCTTGTACATGGTCTTGTAATACCTTGTACTTGTATACTTTTAACAAGTCCTTGTATACCTTGTACATGAACTTCTACTATACCTTGTACATGTAACTTGTGTCCTTGTACATGTACTTGTGTACCTTTTAACATGCCACTTGTATACCTTGTACATGTATCTTGTATACCTTGTACTTGTACTTTGTGGTACCTTGTACATGTACTCTTGTACCTTTTACATGCACTTGTATACCTTGTACATGTACTTATACCTTGTACATGTACTTGTATAAACCTTGTACTTGTACATGTATACCTTGTACATGTTCTTGTATACCTTGTAAAAGACTTGTATATCCTTGTACATGTACTTGTAATACCTTGTACTTGTATACCATGTAACATGTACTGTATACCTTGTACATATACTTGTATACCTTGTACATTACTTTGTATACCTTTTACCATGCACATGTATCCTTGTAACATGTACTTGTAACCTTGTACTTGTACTTGTATACCGATAGTACATGTACTTTGTACCTTTACATGCACTTGTATACCTTTACATGTACTTGTAATACCTTGTACATGTACTGTGTATACCTTGTTACTTTTTTTTTTTTTTACTTGTATACCTTGATAATCAGTTACTTGTATCCCTTTACATGTACTTGTATAGCCTTGTACATGCATCACACCTTGTACAAGTACTTGTATACCTGTACTTGTATACCTTGTACATGTACTTGTATACCTTGTACATATACTTGTATACCCTTGTACATGCACACCTAGTACATGTACTTGTATACCTTGTACATGTAATTGTATACCATGTACATTACCTGTATACCTTGTACATGTACTTGTATTACCTTGTACATGTACTTGTATACCTTGTACATGTACTTATTATATGCTTGTCATGAACTTGTATACCTTGTACAGTACTTGAGTAACCTTGTACAAGTACTGTATAACGCTTGTAGCATGAACTTGTTATACCTTGTACATGTACTTGGTACTCTTGTACATGTACTATTGTCCCTTTTACATGCACATGTATACCTAGTACAATGTCCTTGTAATACCTTGTACTTGTACTTTATACCTTGTACAGGTACTTGTATACCTTGTACATGTACTTCTATACCTTGTACATGTACTGCTGTACCTTTACAGCTACTTGTATACTATTGTACAGTGTACATGTTATACATTGTACATGTACTGTGTGAACCTTTTTTACATGCACGTTGTATACCTTGTACATGTACTTGAATACCTTGTACAGTACTGTATACCTTGTACTTGTTACTTGTATACCTTGTAAATGTACATTGTATACCTTGTATTACATGCACAACCTTGTACATGTATTTGTATACCTTGTACTTGTACGTGTATAACCTTGTACATGTTACTTGTATACCTTGTACATGTACTTGTATACCCTGTACATGTTACATGTATACCTTGTACCTGGCTTATTATACCTTTAAACATGTACTTGTATACAATGTACATGAACTTGTATACCTTGTACAAATATACCTGTATACCTGTACATGTAACTGGAATACCTTTGAACATGAACTTGTATAACCTGTTTAATTGTATATCCTTGTACATTGTACTTGTATTCCCTTGTAGCATGTACTATAGTATACTTTCTTGAGTACATGTATTGTATACCATGTAACATGTACTTGTATACCTGATACATAGTACTTGTATACCTTTTACATGTACTTTGCATATACCTTGTACATGTACTTGTAGTACCTGTGTGTATGTACTGCTGTATAATACCTTGTACATTACCTTGTATACCTTTTACATGTACTTGCATACCTTGTACCATGTACCTTGTATACCTTGTCTACAGTGTACTTGTAATACCTTGTACTTGAACTTGGATACCTTGTACTTGTACTTGTAAACCTTGTACATGACTTGTATAGCCTTGTACATGTACTTGCATACCCTGTACATGTACTAGTAACCTTGTACAATGTACTTGTATACCTTGTACATGAACTTGTATACCTTGTACATGATACTTGTATACCTTGTACATGTATTGTATACTCATGTACATGTACTTGAGTATACCTTGGATGTACTTGATACCTTGTACATGTACTTGTATACCTTGTACAGACTTGTATACCTTGTACATGTACTTGTATACCTTACATGTAACATGCATAACCTTTACATGTACTTGTATACCTTGGTACATGTACATGTATGAAACCTTGTACATGAACGTGTACTACCTTGTACATGGACTTGTATACCTTGTACATGTACTTGTATATACCTTGTACATGTAACTTGTATACCTCGTGCATGTACTTGTATACCTTGTACATGTAATTGTATACCTTGTACATGTACTTGTATACCGGCTCTTGTACATGTACTTGTATACCTTGTGCATGTACCTAGTATACCTTGTAACATGTACTTGTAACCCTTGATACATGTACTTGTATTCCTTGTACATGTACTTGTAGACCTTAACTTGTACTTCATACCTTGTACATGTACTTGTATAACCTTGTACATGTACTTGTATACCTTGTTACATGAACTTGTATAGCCTTGTACATGTACTTGTATACCTTGTACATGTACTTGTAATAACCTTGTAACATGTACTTGTATACCTTGTGCATGTACTTGTATACCTTGTACAGTACTTGTATACCTTGTACATGTACTTGTATACCTTGTGCATGTACTTGTATGATCCTTGACATGTACTTTGGGGGGGGGGTTTTTTAAACTGTACATGTACTTGTATACCTTGTGTACATGTACTTGTATTACCTTTATGCTGTACTGTATACCTTGTACATGTACTTGTAACCTTGGACATGTACTGGTATACCTTGTACATGACTTGTATACCTTGTACATGAACTTTGTAGTAATAAAGCTATTATTGATCTTATTATTATTATTATTATTAATTATTAATTTTATTATTATAATTATTATATTTATGAAAAAATATTACTTTTATAAAAATATATAATTATTGACTGTTCATAAATATTATAGTAATAATATAATAATAATAATAATTTTTATTATAAAAATAATAATGGTAATTAATAAAAATAATAATAATAATAATAATAATAATAATAAAATAGGATGATAATAATAATAATAGCAATAAAAATAATAATAATAATAATAATAATAGTAATAATAGTTTATAATTAATAATAATAATAATAATAATAATAATAATAGTAATAATAATAATAAAAATAATAATAATAGTAATAATAATAAAAATGATAGGTATAATTGATATTTTAATAAATGTATTACCTATTATAAATAATTATGAATTATTATTTATAAAAGGTAATTGTACTACTACTACTAATAATAATGACAATAATAATTATAATATAAAAATAAATATAATATTAAAATAATAATGAGATGTAGAGTGAGTGATGAATGTTTGTATTGTGTCAGGTGAGTCGAGATGTTGGAGGCGCGATCACTCCCCGCTTACACTGGTATTTCTTGACCTGGCCTGGCCTGGATCACTGGCCCAGCCTGGATCACTGACCCAGCCTGGATCACTGGCCAGGCCTGGATCACTGGCTGGATCAAAGAGACTCCACATCCAGCTGAGTGGTAACACAACACTGGGCAACAGTTTGTGTTGTTGTGTACTGGACAACACTCAGGCTCCTCCTACCTCAACACTAAACTGTTCAAGGTGGGGAACAAGGGTGAACAAGGGGAGCACGTGTTTGTGGAGACTACCATTATAATAATAATAATGGTAAGGGAAGGCAGCACTGTTGTCTCACCAGGATGATCACCAGTACCAGAAGTCAGGCAGTGCTGGTGCTGTGGGGACACTAGGGAGGCTGGGGAGTGACCAGAGTGCCCAGTTCTACATCATCACCAGGAAGCGCACAGTTGATCACCAGTACCAGCAGTCACGCAGTGCTGGTGCTGTGGGGTCACTAAGTGGACGCATGTGAGTCTCCAGAGTTTCCAATTCTACATCACCCCGCCAGGACCCACATATGAACGCCAGTGGACCCTGGAGGGTGTCTTTTGGTAAAGTTGTGAAGTGTCTGGATGTTGTGAAGGAGCAGCAGACCACCACAGTGACATTACTGAGGTGACTGTGGTGGACTTGGTGTTGTTTGCCACTCTTAGTATCACTGTACCACACTACAGTGTCCATCATACAGAGGGTGAAGTGTTGACTACTTCTAGATCACTGTACCATCACTACTTTGTCCCATCACTAACTGTGGTGTTGTTGTTGACACGCTAGTTCACTTGTACCATCACTATGTGTCACCACCACTACTGTGGTGTTGTGTTGAACACTCTAGTTCACATGTACCATCACTACCTGTGTCACCACACTACTGTGGTGGGTTGTGTTGAGCCACTCTAGTCACTGTACCATCACAACTGTGTCACCATCCACTACTGTGGTGTTGTGTTGACACTCTAGTTCACTGTACCATCACTACTGTGTCACCATCACTACTGTGGTGTTGTGTTGACACTCTAGTTCACTGTACCATCACTCCAGGTAAACTCCAGGTAAACTGTGTCACCATCACTACTGTGGTGTTGTGTTGACACGCTAGTTCACTGTACCATCACTACTGTGGTGTTGTGTTGACACTCTAGTTCACTGTACCATCACTACTGTCTCACCATCACTACTGTGGTGTTGTGTTGACACTCTAGTTCACTGTACCATCACTACTGTGTCACCATCACTACTGTGGTGTTGTGTTGACACTCTAGTTCACTGTACCATCACTACTGTGTCACCCTCATCAGTACTGTGGGTTTGTGTTGACACTGCTATTCACTGTACCACTCAATGAGGTTGTGGATTGGGAGGGTTGCTACTGTGTCACCGATCACAACTGTGGAGTTGTGTTACCACTCAAGTTCACTAGTCCATCACTACTGTGGTGTTGTTTGACACTCAAGTACACATTACCAACACTACTGTTCACCATCACTACCTGTGGTGTTGTGTTGACACTCTAGTTCACTGAACCATCACTACTGTGTCACCATCACTACTGTGGTGTTGTGTTGACACCTAGTTCTCATGTGGCCTTTACTACTTGGGCACCATCACTACTGTGGTGATGTTGTTGACACTCTAGTTTCCACTGTACGCATCACTACTGTGTCTCCGATCACCACTGTGATGTTGTGTTGACACTCTAGTTCACTGTACATCACTACTGTGTACCACACTACTGTGGGTATGAGTTGACACTCTAGTTTTCACTGTACCATCACTACTGTGTCACATCACTACTGAGGGTTGTGTTTGCACTCTAGTTTCACTGTAACCATCACTACTGTGACACCATCAACTACTGTGGGTGATTGTGTGACAACACTAGTTCACTTGGACATCACTACTGTGTGGTGTTGTGTTGACACTCTAGTTCAACTGTTACCATCACTACTGTCAAATCACTACTGTGGTGTTTGTGTTTACACTCTTTTCACATTATAACCCTCACTACTGTGCGTTGTGTATGACCTCTAGTTCACTGTACCATCGCTACTGTTCACCATCACTACTGTGGTGTTGTTGGTGCACACTGCTAGTTCACTGTACCACACTACTCTGGTGTTGTGTTTGACACTCTAGTTCCCTGTACCATCACTACCTGTGTCACCATCACTACTGTGGAGTTGTGTGACACTCTGTTCACTGTACCATCACACTGTGTCACCGAACACTTCTGTGGTGTTGTATTGAACTCTCTAGTTCACTGTACCATCACTACTGTTCCCATCACTAAAGTGGTGTTGTGTTGACACTCTTTTTCACTGTACCATCACTACTGGTATGTCACCATCACAACTGAGCAGTTGTGTTTGACACTCCTAGTTCACTGTACCTCACTACTGTGTCACCATCACTACTGTGGTGTTGGTTTGACACTGGTGGTGTCATGTTAACTCTAGTTCACTGTACCATCACTACTGTGTCACCATCACTACTGTAGGTGTTGTGTTTACACTCTAGTTCACTGTAACCATCACTAACAGTGTCACCATCACTACAGTTTTTTGTTGTTGTTAACACTCTAGTTCACTGTACATCACTACGATGTCCACCATCTCTACTGTGGTGGTCTGACACTCGAGTTCACTGTACCATCACTACTGTGTCACCATCACTGCGTTGTTGGTGTTGACACTCTAGTTTCACTGGTACCATCACTACTGTGTCACATCACCATTAGGTGTTATGTTGACACGCAGGTTTCACTCTTCCATCACATACTGTGTCACCATCACTACTGTGGTGTTGTGGTTGACTCTCTAGTTCACTGTACCATCACTAAACTGCATCACCATCACTATGTGGTGTTGTGTTGACACTCCTAGTTCCCTTGATATCACACTACTGGTCACTGTCACATTGTAATAATAATTTTAAAAGGCTTGTGTACTTGTTCATGAAAGAAACCTTGCAAGTGTCCAACATTGCTCAGTTTTGGTAGCGCACTCACCCTGCCACCCAACCGAGGTCAGTGGTTTCGATCCCCCGTAAGGGAAAAACATTAGGCATATTTCCTTAAGGATAACTGCTATTACTGTTCAATCTAGCAGCAAGTAGGTACCTGGGTGTTTGCTGACTGTGTGAGTCGCCTCATTTGGACACATTATAAATCTACGGTTCTTGAAATGGCTCTGCATAACCAGGGTACTATTCATCAGTCACAGTGTCACAGTTGTCAGCTATTGTCTGTATAATATTGTATCTTGTATTTATAGAAATTATTATTATAAAAGTTAAAGTACTTTGCTAAATCAAAGAATTTTGGAGGTGACCCGGAGGCCAGACCAATAACAAGCCACCGCCAATATACCGACCGTTTTTAGGGAATTATTCTAGCAGAATAATGCCCACAAGTGAGTTCCTAAAACACAACTAATGAGTTAAAAATCTTAAGAAATACAGTATTTGCCCATGCAGATGTATTCTTGAGAAATAGCAGAGTAGAAATAATGGGTTCGAAAAACAGTCAAATTATTGCCAGATGTGTATAATTAATATATGATACCTTGTGACCTTGGACCATTATAATGAGTTATCACTTATATATTGTGATACTAGGATTAACTTTAGGATTAGTAATGTAAGATGTATTTAGACATGTTTATATTACATCATTTTGTCTTGCTTATGCCAGCCTATTCATAACTTATCATAATCTAACTATTTTTAAATATAATTTTACTGCCTTACTAGATTTCTTTATACCTTGTTAGATTTTTTTTTTAGATTTTGCCACCGAAGTGGCTAGTTTATTGTGCACCCCATATCCATCCTGTGGATGGTAGCGCGAGAGCATATGGATACACAAAAGGCCTAGGAACTAGGCCCCAAAGGGTTAACAGGAATACATATGGATTTATATCTACATATTCAATAGTTTCACTTATCTGTTACACAAAGCAAAATTAGAAATTTGCTTAGAATTTCTGGTATCTTCTTTTCATTAATAGAAAATCTCGAAACCCATGTCACATAGGTTAATTAAAACTGTCTGTCACTGGTAATTCCTCAATGAGTGGACAATTAAAACACATAGGTTTCAAGAGAGTGACCATGGATGCCAGATCACATTATAATTTAACATTTAGTTCGATCATCATCTGTGTGTCCCTCCCAAACTGCCAAAGTTACTTGTAACCAGCCTAAGCCAGGCCACACTACCACGTCAGTCTGTTCACATTGCAAGTTTGCTCCCATAAACATACTTATCTACGGTTTTTTTCTGTCAATTAATCTTCCAACCATAAGATTAATTTATGTCTATTTTTCTAGCCAAATACCCTTTAATCATAACATATCTTATATGTTAAATTGATTTCCTTAATGTCTTTGACTTATGCTTGTCATGTTTTTATTTATTGCACATTCACAGTGGCCCTCGGTTTTATCGGCCATAATCTAATCCTTTCCAGAAGTGGTCGGTATAAAACTGGAATGGGCCCCTAACATGAAAAATAATATTTCCCATAAGAATTAATGTAAATAAAATTAATCCGTTCCAGACACCCAAAAAAAATAACAAAAAATGCACTTTTTGAAGATTAATTATAGTTTTACATACTCAAAAAATGAGAACTAAATAAAATAAATAAATATACATTTTAATCTCTATTACATACCTTTATTGAAGACTCTTGTTGGCTTATGGAAGACAGGGAGGAGGAGAGAGGGGAGGATTTATTGTTTGGAAGGGAAATCCCCTTCCAAAAAGACTTCAGGCATAAAGTCCTTATCTAGGGTTACTTCCCTTCTTTGTCTTTTAATGGCCTGAGAGTCACTGGACCCCTGTCACACAAAAAAAAAATCTGTCCAGAGAGGTCTGTTGCTGGTGTCTTTTTAAGATTTCCCTGAAGTGGGACAAGGTTTTGTCACTGAAACAAGTTTTGCAGTATGGCTTGTTTCAGCTTGGTCAGGTTGATACTTTTCAACAAAACTCTGCAACTCTTTCCACTTTGCACACATGTCCTTAATCACTGAAGAAGCCACCTTCTTCCCTCTCTTTTCCTCCTCCTCTGAAGCAAGTTCCTCAACTGCAGTCTGTTGCTGCTCCAGTTGAAGGTCTTGCAGCTCTTCAGTGGTTAGCTTTTCTCTGTGGTTGTCCACCAACTCTTCCACATCCTCGTCACTCACATCCAATCCCATGGACTTCCCCAAAGACACAATAGATTCCCTAGAAAGCTAGGCGTAGGGTCCTCAGGGTCGGCCCCAAACCTTTCAAAATCCCTCTCTTGGACACGATCTGGCCACAATTCTCTCCAGGCAGAGTTCAAAGTCCTGGAAGTCACTCCCTCGTAAGCATTATCCTCCATTGCATAAAGCTTACCTGTAAGGCTTATGCAATGGAAGGATATTGAAATGATTTCCCCCCCCTCCAGAACTCTCTTATGTCAAGTCAGTGTCCAAGGTCACATCAAAGCACCTTTTGAAAGCAATGCTTTAGTGTAGAGTTTTTTGAAGTTTAAATGGCCTTCTGTCCATGGCTGGAGGAAAGGAGTGGTGGTTAGGAGGCAAGAAACTTCACTTATTTTTATAAAACTGGAAGTCCCTAAGAACAAATTGGATCATCCAAGTAACTGGCGGATGGAAGAGCATTGTCCAGTACCAGGAGGCACATGAGTGGCAATTTATTTTCCAGGAGGTATTTTTTCACACTTGGGAGAATCAAAACACCTCAATTGGCCCATTCTTTGAATATGTGCCTTGTGAACCTATGCCATTATTAATAGCTATTTCCATATCACCACACAATCTGTTTTCTTAGAAGACATTGTTTTTTTTTCTTGAACACACTGGAATTGTTCAGAGTGATACCACTCATTAAAGGCTTCACTTTGAAAATCCCCACTAACATTAACCACAGAACACAAGAGTTAGCCTGTCTTTCAAAGGCTTGTGATCTGCAGTGCCTTTTTCCTCCTGCATAATGTAGTCCTCTTTGCAATTTTCCTTCCCAATGAAGGCTTTTTTCATCACAAGTGAACACTTTGTTGGGAGAGGAAACCTTCAGCATCTATGTACCCCTGAATTCATTACTGGAATATTCTGCCGCACATTTTGTCCGAACTTGCGCCTCCCATGCTTACCACACTGTGCATGCCACTATACTTCTTAAAAATCTCTCAAACCAGTCTTTGCTGGCCCTAAAAACAGACAGCACATGTTCCAGCATTTTCTTTAAAAGATTGACATGCAACCTGCTTGCCAATCTCAAAATCATTGACCCCGCATCACTATCTCCCCGCTAATAGTTTTATGAATGATGATCCACAAAACCAGCAACCTTCTCCATATCTACCATTATTGTGGCTTTGTTTAGTTTAGACACATTTACATCCTTTCGACACATCAGCTTCCTTGATTTGTACTTTCTTTGCCAGGACAGAAGTGATTGTTGATTTGTTTTTTTCCCATAAGTTCTTGGCAATTTCTAGCACTGAAAACTGCTCAAAAGTTTTTTCAACAACTTCTTTCTTAAATTCAATCGACATGTTTTCCTCCACTTTCTTTACTAAGGAACTTTACTAAGAACTTTCTTTGGGCCGATGGTAACTTAATTCGCAATTGCTAACCATGAAAAACACTTGATTAACACCAAATGATTTTGGATGAATGAGCCGGAAGCTTTCCTCACTCACTCAGATACAAAAGCCAGACGTGATGCATAAGCAGATGGTGGTGCGGGTTGACATGTACCATACAGCCCATAAAGCAAATAACGGCAAATAACTGGAAGCCAAAAAACTGGCTGATAAAAGAGATTGGCTGGTAAGTAGAGCAGCCGATAACAGAGGGTCCACTGTAATATTTTTTTCTCATTTTTCTAGGTTAACATGTGAGTGATGAGCTAACCTAGCTTTATAACCAGTTCCAATGTTAGGTTATAGAACTGTCTTTCTATTCATGCTGACCTATATTTTTAATATTTTAAGGCATATTACTTTGTTATTTTTATTTTCTCTAATATTGAGTTCCCAGAATTTTACTATGTTCTAAGTTACATTAATATTGTGGTTGATTCAGGTACACATAAATACAGTTGTACATAAATTATCATACATAGCGCAGGACTATTTCCATTGGTGGTCTTGGTAATAAACTTTATAATTTAAACCTTCAAATTAAAACAGGTAAGTAACTAAACTATGTTAAAAGCAGTTACAATGAAAGGAGATATATGCACTAGGAATAAGGTAAACTGAGTTTAGTTACATAAACATTAAAGACTAGATTAGATCACAGCACTAGTACATGTATAATTATTTTGTTATCATAGAATTAAATGTTCTGAGTTTATTGTAACAATTCTGTAGCTAAACAGAACCATTTTGACTCACAAACATCGTAATTGTTAGGTTTAATTAGCAACAAGGCTACACTGTGGAAAACATTAGTGATTTACTGGAGAACTTTGCTGACCTTGGTTCCGGAGGGAACTACAGTTTCTGCTGAACTTGGTTCCTGGAGGGAAACATCACTACTGCGACCTTGGTTTCCTGGAGGGAAACACACTAACTTGCTCAACTTGGAATCCTGGAGGGAACTACAGTTCTGCTGAACTTGGTTCCAGGAGGGAACCAATAGTACTGCTGAACTTGGTTCCTGGAGGGACACTACAGTTCTGTCTGAACTAGGTACCTGAGGGAAACACACTACTGCTGAAACTTGGTTCCTGGAAGAACACACTACTGCTCAACTTGGTTCATGCGGGAACTAAACAGTACGCTTAACTTGGTTCCTGGAGGGAACCATAGGTACTGCTTGAACCTTGGTTCCTTGGAGTAACTACAGTTTCTGCTGAACTTGGTTCCTCCCTGTATAGACAACACATACTGCTGAACTAGTTCCTGGAGGGAAACACACTACTGCTCAACTTGGTGTCCTGAGGGAACCTCAGTACAGCTCAACTTGGTTCCTTGAGGAACCACAGTGAGCTGCTCAACATGGTTCCTGGAGGGAAACACAGTACTACCAGAGGCCAAGTTTATGCCTTTGGAATACACTGGTAGAAAATATATACATAAAACAAAAATTCGGTCTGAGGAGAAGGAACCTAGGTTCACCTGGATGAGAAAGTTACAAACCAATATGCTGAGAGACTATATAAGGGCAGTTGTTGTTAATAGCAGAGTGTATACTTATGTGAGTGATCTTTTACAGGTATCTGGCCAGTGTTTACCAAATGGAGGAGTGTTTTGTGAGAAAAAACAACATATTTCTGCAGTGTGTGTTAGATTTATTAAATTGCAATTTTTAATTAAATATTTATCATTCAGCCTTGAGCCCATGTACATAGTGTCCAATACAAGTGACTGTTATAATATCAAAATCTGATAGTGTGCCAGCAGGTATCACCAGGTTGATAATATTTAAAACAACAAGTATGATCAAAACTGATTCATTATGCCTTAACTATTCTGTGTGTGATTCTAAATGTGTTTTCTGCTCCAGTCCCAATTGTGTCTTTCTTCTCCTGCAGAACTTTACCTCCTATCATCTAACTACACACTTACTACTGCCGCTGCTGCCGGCTGCTGCCCGATGATAGACCCACCGGCCGCCACCTAGCTACTTATTACATACTACGTACTACTGCTTACAATTACAAGAACAGGTTGGATGGAAGCATTATTTCTTAGACAGTTAATTTCCTACCTTCCTTTAATTTTCAAATTTATAATTGTTCCTGCATATTCCCCCACCACTTATTTTTTTTTTTTTTTTTTGTATCGCTGATTTCCTGCCTTGGAAGCAATGGACACTATGCCATCATATGGTGCTTTCTTGTTGATCCAAGTGTGGGACTGGGGTGACCACTTTGTTGATCCAAGAGTGGACTGGGGTGGCCACTTGGTATGATCCAAGTGTGGTACTGGGGTGGCCACTTTGTATGATTCCAAGTGTGGGACTGGGGTGACCACTTGTTGATCCAAGTGTGGGACTGAGGGTGACCACATTGTTGATTCAAGTGGGGTGTGGGAGAGAGGTGGTTGAAAGGGGCGGGAACTGGGGTGTCCACTCGTTCATCCCGTGTTGGATACTGGGGTGGCCACTTTGTTGATCCACCAAGAGTGGGGACTGGTGTGGCCACATAGTTGATCCCAAGTGATGGGACTGGAGAGGCCACTTTTGTTGCTACCAAGTGTGGGACTAGGGGTGCCACTCGTTGATTCAAGTGTGGAACTGGGGTGGCCACTATGTTGACAAGTGTGGTACGGGTGGGCCACTTTGTAGATCCAAGTGTGGGACTGGGGTGGCCACTTTGTTGATCCAAGTTTGGGACTGGGGTGGCCCTTGTTGATCAAGGAAAGGGACTGGGGTGGCCCTTTGATATGATCCAAGTGTGGGACAGGGTGAGTGGGAGGCCACTTATGTTCCATGGTTAATGATAGATAATCTGAAATCTTGAGGTAGTATACGACATTTACATTGACTGAATAATTAAACTTATTTAATAGAGGAATTGCAAGTTAGTTTATGATCATATTTAATTGTGGTGAAATTCTATGTTTGTATTGTGTACATTAACTGTACAAAGTAAATGTAAAATAGAAATAACTAAAAATATTTTCTAGTGACATAACAATTGGTCAGAGAATTCTGTCTGGGAAAGACCCATTGTGACATGATGAACATGGAGTCTGCACAACGGTGGGTGTGAGCAGAGGTCTGGAGATGCCCAGGGCCACCAACTCATTGATGTATGCCCCAAAAACAAAGTAACAGTGGGCCTCGCTTTATGGCATTTTGCTTTAATCAGCGTTCAGCAAATACATCATTTCAAATTATGACCAAAAACTCTCAATACAGCTCCCCCCACCTGACTTTCTGTTTACAACCCTATTGTAACATTTTAAGTAGACTGTTTCATATAAAATGGTATAAAATGACAGACAGGAAGTATAGGTAAGACCACACAAGCAAACAGTTAGGTATCTTTATTTCGAAACGTTTCGTCCTACACATAGGCACCTCTTCAGTCGGGGAACAAAAAAGTTGATAGAAGCAGAAGAGACTTGAAGTCCGATGTAATCAGTCCATCACCCATGAAGTTTTGAGGGGTGGGTCAGTCCCTCATCTGGAGAAGAGAATTGTTCCACAGTCCTGAAACAATATGGAGTTAAGTGACAGGATGAGCCTTATAACCAACAGGAGGATGAGCGTAAGCGCACTAGTATAGAGGATAAGAATATAGTTCGATTTGGAGATTCAAGGTCCCTCTAGATCCAGCCATTCTCACTACTAGAAGTTTGGTCCAAGTGGATTTCAGGTCTGTAACAAGATTCCCATGTGTTATATACCTAACTTGTTGCATATGTGTCTTACTTAACAACCTTCGGTATTTTTATACCATTTAAAATGTTTCATTCTGTCAGACACTGCAACACGAGGTATCTTGGTATCAGACCTCGAAAAAATACAACTTTGATCAACTACTACTTACAACGAACACATCTTACCTCTACTAGTGGCCTACATCTCACTCTGGTGGTATAATAAGCTCATCCATCCTGTACACTGATAAACTCCAAGATGGGTTAACGCAAGATTGAGACCCGTGCCAGGACAACGGTCTGGCAAACATTATACTACATACTTCAACTCCATATTGTTTCAGACTATGAAACAATACTCTTCTCCAGACTGAGGGACTGACCACCTCAAAACTTCAAGGGTGATGGACTGATTACATTCGTCTTCAGTCTCTTCTGCTTCTATTAAACTTTTCTGGTACTCGACTGAAAAAGCCTACGTGTAGGCAAAACGTTTTGAAATGAAGATACCTAACTGATTGCGTATATTTCCCTTAACAAACAGACTGTTTCTACTTGTTATCACAATGGTATACTTTTACATGTTATTTTTGCTATTTCAGTTAATATTATATTCAGGAGTAATTCCATTATAGCTAAAAATGGATTTCCTCGACTTTATTATATTATCTGATTCGTATTACTTAGCTTTGTACATAGGTAGGTTTGTTTAATTCGTTTTCAACTGCTGGTGGGGTATCGACCGGCAATCACCAGTAGGTGATTTTTGAGCTGCTCAACCTCTGCTCCAACACATCAAAGGTGGGCTGGTAAAGCCCACCTGAGTTCAGTTCATCACCTTCCTCTGGACAGGAAGTGTCTACGGAAGTGTTCCACCCTAACCCACATTAGCCATCCCTAGAAAATACCATGAATTTTTGGAAACTCATTGCTAAGTAATCATATCTCGGTTGGAAGAAGTGGTTTGGGAAACTCTTAGAGAAAGTGAAGCCAAGTGATCAAGCTTCTGTGAGTAGAGGCTTATTGCAGAGTGAACCATAAGTAAGAGCTCTATCAATGTGGTAAAGTTTTTAAAAAAAGGCAATGCCTGTGCATGAACATATACAGTGGACCCCCCGCATAACGAATCACCTCCGAATCGACCAATTAAGATAAAGTGTATTTCATGTAAGTGCGTTTGTATACGTGTATGATTTGGAGGGTCCTGAAATGGACTAAATCTACTTCACAAAATGCCATATGGGAACATTCTTGTACATGTACTTGTATACCTTGTGCATGTACTTAGTATACTTACCCTGTACATGTACTTGTATACCTTGTACATGTACTTGTATACCTTGTAAATGTTACTAGGTATACCTTGTACATGACTTGTATACCTTGTACAAGTATACCATGTACTGAACTTGTATTACCTTGTACATATACTTGTATAACCTTGTACATGTACTTGTATACCTTTAACCATGCACTTTATCTTGAACATGTACTTGTATTACCTTGTACTTATACTTGTATACCTTGTACATGTACTTGTTACCTTTTACATAGCACTTGTATACCTTGTAACATGTACTTGTATACCTAGTACATGTTACTAGTATACCTTGACTTTTACTTGTAATACCTTAACATATACTGTATACCTTTGTACATGTACTTGTATACCTTGTACATGCACACCTTGTACATGTACTTGTATACCTTGAACTTGTAACATGTATACCTTGTACCTGTACTTGTATACCTTTTACATAACCTTGGATACCATTGTACTGCTCACCTTGTACATGTACTTGTATACTTTGTAGCATGTACTTGTATAACCTTGTACATGTACCTGTATACCTTGTACATGTACTTGTATACCTTGTACATGTCTGTATAACCTTAGAGTTACAATGTACTGTATATACCTTGTACATGTACTTGTTTACCTTGTACCTGTACTTGAATACCTTGTACATGAACTTGTGTACCTTGTATCATTACTGTATACCTTGTACATGAATATTGTGATACCTTGTACATGTACTTGTATACCTTGTATGTGTACTTTATACCTTGTTCAAGTACTTGTATATTTTGAACATGTACTTGATAACCTTGTACCAGCACTAGTATACCTTGTACATGTACTGTATAACCTTGTACATGTACTTGTATACCTTGTACTTGTAACCTTGTACATGTACTTGTATACCTGTACAGTACTATGTATAGCCCTTGTACAAGTACTCTAATACCTTGTACATGATACTTGTATTACCTTGTACATGTACTTGTATACCTTGTACATGTGCTTGTATACCTTGTACAGTACTTGTTATACCTTGCTCTTGCACTTGTATACCTTGTACAAGTACTAGTGTACCTTTTTCAATGCACTTGTATACCTTGTACAAGAACTTGTATACCTTGTACATGTACTTGTATACCTTGTACTTGTATACCTTGTACTGTACTCGTATAACCTTGTACGAGGCAAGTACTTGTATACCTTGTACATGGTCTTGTAATACCTTGTACTTGTATACTTTTAACAAGTCCTTGTATACCTTGTACATGAACTTCTACTATACCTTGTACATGTAACTTGTGTCCTTGTACATGTACTTGTGTACCTTTTAACATGCCACTTGTATACCTTGTACATGTATCTTGTATACCTTGTACTTGTACTTTGTGGTACCTTGTACATGTACTCTTGTACCTTTTACATGCACTTGTATACCTTGTACATGTACTTATACCTTGTACATGTACTTGTATAAACCTTGTACTTGTACATGTATACCTTGTACATGTTCTTGTATACCTTGTAAAAGACTTGTATATCCTTGTACATGTACTTGTAATACCTTGTACTTGTATACCATGTAACATGTACTGTATACCTTGTACATATACTTGTATACCTTGTACATTACTTTGTATACCTTTTACCATGCACATGTATCCTTGTAACATGTACTTGTAACCTTGTACTTGTACTTGTATACCGATAGTACATGTACTTTGTACCTTTACATGCACTTGTATACCTTTACATGTACTTGTAATACCTTGTACATGTACTGTGTATACCTTGTTACTTTTTTTTTTTTTTACTTGTATACCTTGATAATCAGTTACTTGTATCCCTTTACATGTACTTGTATAGCCTTGTACATGCATCACACCTTGTACAAGTACTTGTATACCTGTACTTGTATACCTTGTACATGTACTTGTATACCTTGTACATATACTTGTATACCCTTGTACATGCACACCTAGTACATGTACTTGTATACCTTGTACATGTAATTGTATACCATGTACATTACCTGTATACCTTGTACATGTACTTGTATTACCTTGTACATGTACTTGTATACCTTGTACATGTACTTATTATATGCTTGTCATGAACTTGTATACCTTGTACAGTACTTGAGTAACCTTGTACAAGTACTGTATAACGCTTGTAGCATGAACTTGTTATACCTTGTACATGTACTTGGTACTCTTGTACATGTACTATTGTCCCTTTTACATGCACATGTATACCTAGTACAATGTCCTTGTAATACCTTGTACTTGTACTTTATACCTTGTACAGGTACTTGTATACCTTGTACATGTACTTCTATACCTTGTACATGTACTGCTGTACCTTTACAGCTACTTGTATACTATTGTACAGTGTACATGTTATACATTGTACATGTACTGTGTGAACCTTTTTTACATGCACGTTGTATACCTTGTACATGTACTTGAATACCTTGTACAGTACTGTATACCTTGTACTTGTTACTTGTATACCTTGTAAATGTACATTGTATACCTTGTATTACATGCACAACCTTGTACATGTATTTGTATACCTTGTACTTGTACGTGTATAACCTTGTACATGTTACTTGTATACCTTGTACATGTACTTGTATACCCTGTACATGTTACATGTATACCTTGTACCTGGCTTATTATACCTTTAAACATGTACTTGTATACAATGTACATGAACTTGTATACCTTGTACAAATATACCTGTATACCTGTACATGTAACTGGAATACCTTTGAACATGAACTTGTATAACCTGTTTAATTGTATATCCTTGTACATTGTACTTGTATTCCCTTGTAGCATGTACTATAGTATACTTTCTTGAGTACATGTATTGTATACCATGTAACATGTACTTGTATACCTGATACATAGTACTTGTATACCTTTTACATGTACTTTGCATATACCTTGTACATGTACTTGTAGTACCTGTGTGTATGTACTGCTGTATAATACCTTGTACATTACCTTGTATACCTTTTACATGTACTTGCATACCTTGTACCATGTACCTTGTATACCTTGTCTACAGTGTACTTGTAATACCTTGTACTTGAACTTGGATACCTTGTACTTGTACTTGTAAACCTTGTACATGACTTGTATAGCCTTGTACATGTACTTGCATACCCTGTACATGTACTAGTAACCTTGTACAATGTACTTGTATACCTTGTACATGAACTTGTATACCTTGTACATGATACTTGTATACCTTGTACATGTATTGTATACTCATGTACATGTACTTGAGTATACCTTGGATGTACTTGATACCTTGTACATGTACTTGTATACCTTGTACAGACTTGTATACCTTGTACATGTACTTGTATACCTTACATGTAACATGCATAACCTTTACATGTACTTGTATACCTTGGTACATGTACATGTATGAAACCTTGTACATGAACGTGTACTACCTTGTACATGGACTTGTATACCTTGTACATGTACTTGTATATACCTTGTACATGTAACTTGTATACCTCGTGCATGTACTTGTATACCTTGTACATGTAATTGTATACCTTGTACATGTACTTGTATACCGGCTCTTGTACATGTACTTGTATACCTTGTGCATGTACCTAGTATACCTTGTAACATGTACTTGTAACCCTTGATACATGTACTTGTATTCCTTGTACATGTACTTGTAGACCTTAACTTGTACTTCATACCTTGTACATGTACTTGTATAACCTTGTACATGTACTTGTATACCTTGTTACATGAACTTGTATAGCCTTGTACATGTACTTGTATACCTTGTACATGTACTTGTAATAACCTTGTAACATGTACTTGTATACCTTGTGCATGTACTTGTATACCTTGTACAGTACTTGTATACCTTGTACATGTACTTGTATACCTTGTGCATGTACTTGTATGATCCTTGACATGTACTTTGGGGGGGGGGTTTTTTAAACTGTACATGTACTTGTATACCTTGTGTACATGTACTTGTATTACCTTTATGCTGTACTGTATACCTTGTACATGTACTTGTAACCTTGGACATGTACTGGTATACCTTGTACATGACTTGTATACCTTGTACATGAACTTTGTAGTAATAAAGCTATTATTGATCTTATTATTATTATTATTATTAATTATTAATTTTATTATTATAATTATTATATTTATGAAAAAATATTACTTTTATAAAAATATATAATTATTGACTGTTCATAAATATTATAGTAATAATATAATAATAATAATAATTTTTATTATAAAAATAATAATGGTAATTAATAAAAATAATAATAATAATAATAATAATAATAATAAAATAGGATGATAATAATAATAATAGCAATAAAAATAATAATAATAATAATAATAATAGTAATAATAGTTTATAATTAATAATAATAATAATAATAATAATAATAATAGTAATAATAATAATAAAAATAATAATAATAGTAATAATAATAAAAATGATAGGTATAATTGATATTTTAATAAATGTATTACCTATTATAAATAATTATGAAGAATTATTTAAAAAGGTAATTTACTACTACTACTAATAATAATGACAATAATAATTAAATCTAAAAATAAATATAATATTAAAATAATAATGAGATGTAGAGTGAGTGATGAATGTTTGTATTGTGTCAGGTGAGTCGAGATGTTGGAGGCGCGATCACTCCCCGCTTACACTGGTATTTCTTGACCTGGCCTGGCCTGGATCACTGGCCCAGCCTGGATCTCTGACCCGCCTGGATCCACTGGCCAGGCCTGGATCACTGGGCTGGATCAAAGAGACACCACATCCAGCTGAGTGGTAACACAACACTGGGCAGACAGTTTGTGTTGTTGTGTACTGGACAACACTCAGGCTCCTCCTACCTCAACACTAAACTGTTCAAGGTGGGGAACAAGGGTGAACAAGGGGAGCACGTGTGTGGTGGAGACTACCAGTATAATAATGGTAAGGGAGGAGCAGCACTGTTGTCTCACCAGGATGATCACCAGTACCAGAAGTCAGGCAGTGCTGGTGCTGTGGGGACACTAGGGAGGCTGGGGAGTGACCAGAGTGCCCAGTTCTACATCATCACCAGGAAGCGCACAGTTGATCACCAGTACCAGCAGTCACGCAGTGCTGGTGCTGTGGGGTCACTAGGGACGCTGGTGAGTCTCCAGAGTTTCCAATTCTACATCACCCCGCCAGGACCCACATATGAACGCCAGTGGACCCTGGAGGGTGTCTTTTGGTAAAGTTGTGAAGTGTCTGGATGTTGTGAAGGAGCAGCAGACCACCACAGTGACATTACTGAGGTGACTGTGGTGGACTTGGTGTTGTTTGCCACTCTTAGTATCACTGTACCACACTACAGTGTCCATCATACAGAGGGTGAAGTGTTGACTACTTCTAGATCACTGTACCATCACTACTTTGTCCCATCACTAACTGTGGTGTTGTTGTTGACACGCTAGTTCACTTGTACCATCACTATGTGTCACCACCACTACTGTGGTGTTGTGTTGAACACTCTAGTTCACATGTACCATCACTACCTGTGTCACCACACTACTGTGGTGGGTTGTGTTGAGCCACTCTAGTCACTGTACCATCACTACTGTGTCACCATCACTACTGTGGTGTTGTGTTGACACTCTAGTTCACTGTACCATCACTACTGTGTCACCATCACTACTGTGGTGTTGTGTTGACACTCTAGTTCACTGTACCATCACTCCAGGTAAACTCCAGGTAAACTGTGTCACCATCACTACTGTGGTGTTGTGTTGACACGCTAGTTCACTGTACCATCACACTGTGGTGTTGTGTTGCACTCTAGTTTTCACTGAACCATCACTACTGTGTCACCACCACTACTGTGGTGTTGTGTTGACACTCTAGTTCACTGTACCATCACTACTGTGTCACCATCACTACTGTGGTGTTGTGTTGACACTCTAGTTCACTGTACCATCACTACTGTGTCACCCTCATCAGTACTGTGGGTTTGTGTTGACACTGCTATTCACTGTACCACTCAATGAGGTTGTGGATTGGGAGGGTTGCTACTGTGTCACCGATCACAACTGTGGAGTTGTGTTACCACTCAAGTTCACTAGTCCATCACTACTGTGGTGTTGTTTGACACTCAAGTACACATTACCAACACTACTGTTCACCATCACTACCTGTGGTGTTGTGTTGACACTCTAGTTCACTGAACCATCACTACTGTGTCACCATCACTACTGTGGTGTTGTGTTGACACCTAGTTCTCATGTGGCCTTTACTACTTGGGCACCATCACTACTGTGGTGATGTTGTTGACACTCTAGTTTCCACTGTACGCATCACTACTGTGTCTCCGATCACCACTGTGATGTTGTGTTGACACTCTAGTTCACTGTACATCACTACTGTGTACCACACTACTGTGGGTATGAGTTGACACTCTAGTTTTCACTGTACCATCACTACTGTGTCACATCACTACTGAGGGTTGTGTTTGCACTCTAGTTTCACTGTAACCATCACTACTGTGACACCATCAACTACTGTGGGTGATTGTGTGACAACACTAGTTCACTTGGACATCACTACTGTGTGGTGTTGTGTTGACACTCTAGTTCAACTGTTACCATCACTACTGTCAAATCACTACTGTGGTGTTTGTGTTTACACTCTTTTCACATTATAACCCTCACTACTGTGCGTTGTGTATGACCTCTAGTTCACTGTACCATCGCTACTGTTCACCATCACTACTGTGGTGTTGTTGGTGCACACTGCTAGTTCACTGTACCACACTACTCTGGTGTTGTGTTTGACACTCTAGTTCCCTGTACCATCACTACCTGTGTCACCATCACTACTGTGGAGTTGTGTGACACTCTGTTCACTGTACCATCACACTGTGTCACCGAACACTTCTGTGGTGTTGTATTGAACTCTCTAGTTCACTGTACCATCACTACTGTTCCCATCACTAAAGTGGTGTTGTGTTGACACTCTTTTTCACTGTACCATCACTACTGGTATGTCACCATCACAACTGAGCAGTTGTGTTTGACACTCCTAGTTCACTGTACCTCACTACTGTGTCACCATCACTACTGTGGTGTTGGTTTGACACTGGTGGTGTCATGTTAACTCTAGTTCACTGTACCATCACTACTGTGTCACCATCACTACTGTAGGTGTTGTGTTTACACTCTAGTTCACTGTAACCATCACTAACAGTGTCACCATCACTACAGTTTTTTGTTGTTGTTAACACTCTAGTTCACTGTACATCACTACGATGTCCACCATCTCTACTGTGGTGGTCTGACACTCGAGTTCACTGTACCATCACTACTGTGTCACCATCACTGCGTTGTTGGTGTTGACACTCTAGTTTCACTGGTACCATCACTACTGTGTCACATCACCATTAGGTGTTATGTTGACACGCAGGTTTCACTCTTCCATCACATACTGTGTCACCATCACTACTGTGGTGTTGTGGTTGACTCTCTAGTTCACTGTACCATCACTAAACTGCATCACCATCACTATGTGGTGTTGTGTTGACACTCCTAGTTCCCTTGATATCACACTACTGGTCACTGTCACATTGTAATAATAATTTTAAAAGGCTTGTGTACTTGTTCATGAAAGAAACCTTGCAAGTGTCCAACATTGCTCAGTTTTGGTAGCGCACTCACCCTGCCACCCAACCGAGGTCAGTGGTTTCGATCCCCCGTAAGGGAAAAACATTAGGCATATTTCCTTAAGGATAACTGCTATTACTGTTCAATCTAGCAGCAAGTAGGTACCTGGGTGTTTGCTGACTGTGTGAGTCGCCTCATTTGGACACATTATAAATCTACGGTTCTTGAAATGGCTCTGCATAACCAGGGTACTATTCATCAGTCACAGTGTCACAGTTGTCAGCTATTGTCTGTATAATATTGTATCTTGTATTTATAGAAATTATTATTATAAAAGTTAAAGTACTTTGCTAAATCAAAGAATTTTGGAGGTGACCCGGAGGCCAGACCAATAACAAGCCACCGCCAATATACCGACCGTTTTTAGGGAATTATTCTAGCAGAATAATGCCCACAAGTGAGTTCCTAAAACACAACTAATGAGTTAAAAATCTTAAGAAATACAGTATTTGCCCATGCAGATGTATTCTTGAGAAATAGCAGAGTAGAAATAATGGGTTCGAAAAACAGTCAAATTATTGCCAGATGTGTATAATTAATATATGATACCTTGTGACCTTGGACCATTAATAATGAGTTTAACACTTAAATGTTGTGAAACTTAGGATTAACTTTAGGATTAGTAATGTAAGATGTATTTTAGACATGTTTTATTACATTCATTTTGTCTTGCTTATGCCAAGCCTATTCATAACTATCATAATCTAACTAATTTTAAAATATAATTTTAACTGCCTATACTAGATTTCTTTATACCTTTAGATTTTTTTTATAGATATTGCCACCGAAGTGGCTAGTTTATTGTGCACCCCATATCCATTCCTGTGGATGGTAGCGCGAGAGGCATATGGATACCAAAAGGCCTGAGAACTAGGCCCCAAAGGGTTCACAGGAATACATAAGATTTATATCTACATATTCAATAGTTTCACTTATCTGTTACACAAAGCAAAATTAGAAATTTGCTTAGAATTTCTGGTATCTTCTTTTCATTAATAGAAAATCTCGAAACCCATGTCACATAGGTTAATTAAAACTGTCTGTCACTGGTAATTCCTCAATGAGTGGACAATTAAAACACATAGGTTTCAAGAGAGTGACCATGGATGCCAGATCACATTATAATTTAACATTTAGTTCGATCATCATCTGTGTGTCCCTCCCAAACTGCCAAAGTTACTTGTAACCAGCCTAAGCCAGGCCACACTACCACGTCAGTCTGTTCACATTGCAAGTTTGCTCCCATAAACATACTTATCTACGGTTTTTTTCTGTCAATTAATCTTCCAACCATAAGATTAATTTATGTCTATTTTTCTAGCCAAATACCCTTTAATCATAACATATCTTATATGTTAAATTGATTTCCTTAATGTCTTTGACTTATGCTTGTCATGTTTTTATTTATTGCACATTCACAGTGGCCCTCGGTTTTATCGGCCATAATCTAATCCTTTCCAGAAGTGGTCGGTATAAAACTGGAATGGGCCCCTAACATGAAAAATAATATTTCCCATAAAGAATTAATGTAAATAAAATTAATCTGTTCCAGACACCCAAAAAAAAAAATGCACTTTTTGAAGATTAATTATAGTTTTACATACTCAAAAAATGAGAACTAAATAAAATAAATAAATATACATTTTAATTCTCTATACATACATTTATTATGAAGACTTCTTGTTGGCTTATGGAAGACAGGGAGGAGGAGAGAGGGGAGGATTTATTGTTTGGAAGGGAAATCCCCTTCCAAAAAGACTTCAGGCATAAAGTCCTTATCTAGGGTTACTTCCCTTCTTTGTCTTTTAATGGCCTGAGAGTCACTGGACCCCTGTCACACAAAAAAAAAATCTGTCCAGAGAGGTCTGTTGCTGGTGTCTTTTTAAGATTTCCCTGAAGTGGGACAAGGTTTTGTCACTGAACATGTTGCAGTTATGGCTTGTTTCAGCTTGGTCAGGTTGATACTTTTCAACAAAACTCTGCAACTCTTTCCACTTTGCACACATGTCCTTAATCACTGAAGAAGCCACCTTCTTCCCTCTCTTTTCCTCCTCCTCTGAAGCAAGTTCCTCAACTGCAGTCTGTTGCTGCTCCAGTTGAAGGTCTTGCAGCTCTTCAGTGGTTAGCTTTTCTCTGTGGTTGTCCACCAACTCTTCCACATCCTCGTCACTCACATCCAACCCCATGGACTTCCCCAAAGACACAATAGATTCCCTAGAAAGCTAGGCGTAGGGTCCTCAGGGTCGGCCCCAAACCTTTCAAAATCCCTCTCTTGGACACGATCTGGCCACAATTCTCTCCAGGCAGAGTTCAAAGTCCTGGAAGTCACTCCCTCGTAAGCATTATCCTCCATTGCATAAGCCTTACCTGTAAGGCTTATGCAATGGAAGGATATTGAAATGATTTCCCCCCCCTCCAGAACTCTCTTATGTCAAGTCAGTGTCCAAGGTCACATCAAAGCACCTTTTGAAAGCAATGCTTTAGTGTAGAGTTTTTTGAAGTTTAAATGGCCTTCTGTCCATGGCTGGAGGAAAGGAGTGGTGGTTAGGAGGCAAGAAACTTCACTTATTTTTATAAAACTGGAAGTCCCTAAGAACAAATTGGATCATCCAAGTAACTGGCGGATGGAAGAGCATTGTCCAGTACCAGGAGGCACATGAGTGGCAATTTATTTTCCAGGAGGTATTTTTTCACACTTGGGAGAATCAAAACACCTCAATTGGCCCATTCTTTGAATATGTGCCTTGTGAACCTATGCCATTATTAATAGCTATTTCCATATCACCACACAATCTGTTTTCTTAGAAGACATTGTTTTTTTTTCTTGAACACACTGGAATTGTTCAGAGTGATACCACTCATTAAAGGCTTCACTTTGAAAATCCCCACTAACATTAACCACAGAACACAAGAGTTAGCCTGTCTTTCAAAGGCTTGTGATCTGCAGTGCCTTTTTCCTCCTGCATAATGTAGTCCTCTTTGCAATTTTCCTTCCCAATGAAGGCTTTTTTCATCACAAGTGAACACTTTGTTGGGAGAGGAAACCTTCAGCATCTATGTACCCCTGAATTCATTACTGGAATATTCTGCCGCACATTTTGTCCGAACTTGCGCCTCCCATGCTTACCACACTGTGCATGCCACTATACTTCTTAAAAATCTCTCAAACCAGTCTTTGCTGGCCCTAAAAACAGACAGCACATGTTCCAGCATTTTCTTTAAAAGATTGACATGCAACCTGCTTGCCAATCTCAAAATCATTGACCCCGCATCACTATCTCCCCGCTAATAGTTTTATGAATGATGATCCACAAAACCAGCAACCTTCTCCATATCTACCATTATTGTGGCTTTGTTTAGTTTAGACACATTTACATCCTTTCGACACATCAGCTTCCTTGATTTGTACTTTCTTTGCCAGGACAGAAGTGATTGTTGATTTGTTTTTTTCCCATAAGTTCTTGGCAATTTCTAGCACTGAAAACTGCTCAAAAGTTTTTTCAACAACTTCTTTCTTAAATTCAATCGACATGTTTTCCTCCACTTTCTTTACTAAGGAACTTTACTAAGAACTTTCTTTGGGCCGATGGTAACTTAATTCGCAATTGCTAACCATGAAAAACACTTGATTAACACCAAATGATTTTGGATGAATGAGCCGGAAGCTTTCCTCACTCACTCAGATACAAAAGCCAGACGTGATGCATAAGCAGATGGTGGTGCGGGTTGACATGTACCATACAGCCCATAAAGCAAATAACGGCAAATAACTGGAAGCCAAAAAACTGGCTGATAAAAGAGATTGGCTGGTAAGTAGAGCAGCCGATAACAGAGGGTCCACTGTAATATTTTTTTCTCATTTTTCTAGGTTAACATGTGAGTGATGAGCTAACCTAGCTTTATAACCAGTTCCAATGTTAGGTTATAGAACTGTCTTTCTATTCATGCTGACCTATATTTTTAATATTTTAAGGCATATTACTTTGTTATTTTTATTTTCTCTAATATTGAGTTCCCAGAATTTTACTATGTTCTAAGTTACATTAATATTGTGGTTGATTCAGGTACACATAAATACAGTTGTACATAAATTATCATACATAGCGCAGGACTATTTCCATTGGTGGTCTTGGTAATAAACTTTATAATTTAAACCTTCAAATTAAAACAGGTAAGTAACTAAACTATGTTAAAAGCAGTTACAATGAAAGGAGATATATGCACTAGGAATAAGGTAAACTGAGTTTAGTTACATAAACATTAAAGACTAGATTAGATCACAGCACTAGTACATGTATAATTATTTTGTTATCATAGAATTAAATGTTCTGAGTTTATTGTAACAATTCTGTAGCTAAACAGAACCATTTTGACTCACAAACATCGTAATTGTTAGGTTTAATTAGCAACAAGGCTACACTGTGGAAAACATTAGTGATTTACTGGAGAACTTTGCTGACCTTGGTTCCGGAGGGAACTACAGTTTCTGCTGAACTTGGTTCCTGGAGGGAAACATCACTACTGCGACCTTGGTTTCCTGGAGGGAAACACACTAACTTGCTCAACTTGGTTCCTGGAGGGAACTACAGTTCTGCTGAACTTGGTTCCTGGAGGGAACCAATAGTACTGCTGAACTTGGTTCCTGGAGGGACACTACAGTTCTGTCTGAACTAGGTACCTGAGGGAAACACACTACTGCTGAAACTTGGTTCCTGGAAGAACACACTACTGCTCAACTTGGTTCATGCGGGAACTAAACAGTACGCTTAACTTGGTTCCTGGAGGGAACCATAGGTACTGCTTGAACCTTGGTTCCTTGGAGTAACTACAGTTTCTGCTGAACTTGGTTCCTCCCTGTATAGACAACACATACTGCTGAACTAGTTCCTGGAGGGAAACACACTACTGCTCAACTTGGTGTCCTGAGGGAACCTCAGTACAGCTCAACTTGGTTCCTTGAGGAACCACAGTGAGCTGCTCAACATGGTTCCTGGAGGGAAACACAGTACTACCAGAGGCCAAGTTTATGCCTTTGGAATACACTGGTAGAAAATATATACATAAAACAAAAATTCGGTCTGAGGAGAAGGAACCTAGGTTCACCTGGATGAGAAAGTTACAAACCAATATGCTGAGAGACTATATAAGGGCAGTTGTTGTTAATAGCAGAGTGTATACTTATGTGAGTGATCTTTTACAGGTATCTGGCCAGTGTTTACCAAATGGAGGAGTGTTTTGTGAGAAAAAACAACATATTTCTGCAGTGTGTGTTAGATTTATTAAATTGCAATTTTTAATTAAATATTTATCATTCAGCCTTGAGCCCATGTACATAGTGTCCAATACAAGTGACTGTTATAATATCAAAATCTGATAGTGTGCCAGCAGGTATCACCAGGTTGATAATATTTAAAACAACAAGTATGATCAAAACTGATTCATTATGCCTTAACTATTCTGTGTGTGATTCTAAATGTGTTTTCTGCTCCAGTCCCAATTGTGTCTTTCTTCTCCTGCAGAACTTTACCTCCTATCATCTAACTACACACTTACTACTGCCGCTGCTGCCGGCTGCTGCCCGATGATAGACCCACCGGCCGCCACCTAGCTACTTATTACATACTACGTACTACTGCTTACAATTACAAGAACAGGTTGGATGGAAGCATTATTTCTTAGACAGTTAATTTCCTACCTTCCTTTAATTTTCAAATTTATAATTGTTCCTGCATATTCCCCCACCACTTATTTTTTTTTTTTTTTTTTGTATCGCTGATTTCCTGCCTTGGAAGCAATGGACACTATGCCATCATATGGTGCTTTCTTGTTGATCCAAGTGTGGGACTGGGGTGACCACTTTGTTGATCCAAGAGTGGACTGGGGTGGCCACTTGGTATGATCCAAGTGTGGTACTGGGGTGGCCACTTTGTATGATTCCAAGTGTGGGACTGGGGTGACCACTTGTTGATCCAAGTGTGGGACTGAGGGTGACCACATTGTTGATTCAAGTGGGGTGTGGGAGAGAGGTGGTTGAAAGGGGCGGGAACTGGGGTGTCCACTCGTTCATCCCGTGTTGGATACTGGGGTGGCCACTTTGTTGATCCACCAAGAGTGGGGACTGGTGTGGCCACATAGTTGATCCCAAGTGATGGGACTGGAGAGGCCACTTTTGTTGCTACCAAGTGTGGGACTAGGGGTGCCACTCGTTGATTCAAGTGTGGAACTGGGGTGGCCACTATGTTGACAAGTGTGGTACGGGTGGGCCACTTTGTAGATCCAAGTGTGGGACTGGGGTGGCCACTTTGTTGATCCAAGTTTGGGACTGGGGTGGCCCTTGTTGATCAAGGAAAGGGACTGGGGTGGCCCTTTGATATGATCCAAGTGTGGGACAGGGTGAGTGGGAGGCCACTTATGTTCCATGGTTAATGATAGATAATCTGAAATCTTGAGGTAGTATACGACATTTACATTGACTGAATAATTAAACTTATTTAATAGAGGAATTGCAAGTTAGTTTATGATCATATTTAATTGTGGTGAAATTCTATGTTTGTATTGTGTACATTAACTGTACAAAGTAAATGTAAAATAGAAATAACTAAAAATATTTTCTAGTGACATAACAATTGGTCAGAGAATTCTGTCTGGGAAAGACCCATTGTGACATGATGAACATGGAGTCTGCACAACGGTGGGTGTGAGCAGAGGTCTGGAGATGCCCAGGGCCACCAACTCATTGATGTATGCCCCAAAAACAAAGTAACAGTGGGCCTCGCTTTATGGCATTTTGCTTTAATCAGCGTTCAGCAAATACATCATTTCAAATTATGACCAAAAACTCTCAATACAGCTCCCCCCACCTGACTTTCTGTTTACAACCCTATTGTAACATTTTAAGTAGACTGTTTCATATAAAATGGTATAAAATGACAGACAGGAAGTATAGGTAAGACCACACAAGCAAACAGTTAGGTATCTTTATTTCGAAACGTTTCGTCCTACACATAGGCACCTCTTCAGTCGGGGAACAAAAAAGTTGATAGAAGCAGAAGAGACTTGAAGTCCGATGTAATCAGTCCATCACCCATGAAGTTTTGAGGGGTGGGTCAGTCCCTCATCTGGAGAAGAGAATTGTTCCACAGTCCTGAAACAATATGGAGTTAAGTGACAGGATGAGCCTTATAACCAACAGGAGGATGAGCGTAAGCGCACTAGTATAGAGGATAAGAATATAGTTCGATTTGGAGATTCAAGGTCCCTCTAGATCCAGCCATTCTCACTACTAGAAGTTTGGTCCAAGTGGATTTCAGGTCTGTAACAAGATTCCCATGTGTTATATACCTAACTTGTTGCATATGTGTCTTACTTAACAACCTTCGGTATTTTTATACCATTTAAAATGTTTCATTCTGTCAGACACTGCAACACGAGGTATCTTGGTATCAGACCTCGAAAAAATACAACTTTGATCAACTACTACTTACAACGAACACATCTTACCTCTACTAGTGGCCTACATCTCACTCTGGTGGTATAATAAGCTCATCCATCCTGTACACTGATAAACTCCAAGATGGGTTAACGCAAGATTGAGACCCGTGCCAGGACAACGGTCTGGCAAACATTATACTACATACTTCAACTCCATATTGTTTCAGACTATGAAACAATACTCATCCTCCAGACTGAGGGACTGACCACCTCAACTTCAAGGGTGATGGACTGATTACATTCGTCTTCAGTCTCTTCTGCTTCTATTAAACTTTTCTGGTACTCGACTGAAAAAGCCTACGTGTAGGCAAAACGTTTTGAAATGAAGATACCTAACTGATTGCGTATATTTCCCTTAACAAACAGACTGTTTCTACTTGTTATCACAATGGTATACTTTTACATGTTATTTTTGCTATTTCAGTTAATAATTAAATATTCAGGAGTAATTCCATTATAGCTAAAAATGGATTTCCTCGACTTTATTATATTATCTGATTCGTATTACTTAGCTTTGTACATAGGTAGGTTTGTTTAATTCGTTTTCAACTGCTGGTGGGGTATCGACCGGCAATCACCAGTAGGTGATTTTTGAGCTGCTCAACCTCTGCTCCAACACATCAAAGGTGGGCTGGTAAAGCCCACCTGAGTTCAGTTCATCACCTTCCTCTGGACAGGAAGTGTCTACGGAAGTGTTCCACCCTAACCCACATTAGCCATCCCTAGAAAATACCATGAATTTTTGGAAACTCATTGCTAAGTAATCATATCTCGGTTGGAAGAAGTGGTTTGGGAAACTCTTAGAGAAAGTGAAGCCAAGTGATCAAGCTTCTGTGGTGTTAGAGGGCTTATTGCAGAGTGAACCATATGTAAGAGCTCTATCATGTGGTAAAGTTTTTAAAGCAATGCCTGTGCATGTACATATACAGTGGACCCCCGCATAACGATCACCTCCGAATGCGACCAATTATGTAAGTGTATTTATGTAAGTGCGTTTGTACGTGTATGTTTGGGGTCTAAAATGGACTAATCTACTTCACAATATTCCATATGGGAACAAATTCGGTCAGTACTGGCACCTGAACAATTCTGGAGTGAAAAAATATCGTTAACCGGGGGTCCACTGTACTGATATTTCCTGACTCACTAAAGAGCCATTTGTAAATACATATCCTAGTACTGTGATGTTTAATGAGGAGTGGCATAAGTGTTCTACTCATGGGTGCAAAATATGAGAAAGTGGTTTTGGTTATTAACCCTTTGAGGTCGACAGGCCCTCTCCGAAACTCGTTTTCCAGGGTCGGGCCAAATTTAAAAAAAAAAAATTTTTCTCTTATGAAAAATAGAGAATCTTTTCCCGTCATAAAGACACCAAAAGTTTGAAATTTGATAGAAACTTCGAATTATGCCTCGCAAAGTTAGCGGTCTCGCGATTTTTCGCATCGCGATTTTGCCCACTTTGAGCCCATTTCGGCAATTTCACTGTACTAGTCACAAAAACATGAATATTTCGCTAGAACTCCATTTTTCTATGATGGGTGCAAGAAACACCATTATGAAATTCAACTATCCAGTACAGTGGTCAAAGATTTAGCAATTTTGCCAATTGCACACAAAATTTCAAAAGATCCCATTTCCGAATAGGGTCCAGAATAAACAGAAAGACATTCCGGCACTAAAATGAAATTTCTCTAGTATTAGTCACGTCTCAAGCCTTTTATATTCTTTTGCTTTCCACTTTGAATTTTTATTCTCACAAAAAATATAAGATTTACTGTTATGCAGACTACTGCATTGTGTAAAAAATGGTATAAAGATTATTGTGCACTTGTGAAAGAATTGACTCATCAGTTGACGTGTATTGCACGCTTGGCACGATTTGTTTACTTTTGAAGTTTGGTAAAAATCACATTTCGCTACTTTGAACTCAATTCAAGGCACCTTCATTGTAAAACCAGTCAAATCATTCGTTTTCTGTAGTATGTCTTCCATTCTAAAAATGAGACCAAGAAACTAGAATACAACAATAATACCATACGAAAATACACTGCAAAGTCGCTGATTATTCAAAAAAATGGTCAAAGTTTTTTTTTTTCTCATTATGCACTGTGTGCTGCAGGATTTTTTTTTAGACTGTGCACACTGACCACATGACCCATTCTTTCATATGAAGGCCTACAGCTTTCTCCCACTAGATTGAGGCCGCTAGAAATTTTGCGTACTAGTATGTCAAAAACCCCTACGCGTAAGACTACTAGTACGACCAAAACCCTCAAAGGGTTATAAATTAAATAGAAACCAAGGAAATCCTTTTCCTCCATGAATGAAGACCCCTAGACGTGCTAAATTTGTTACTTTGTTACAAAAGCACTGTAACCCAGGACCAACTGACTATGTTCATAACACTCTAATACAGTCACCATGCCCCACCTGGTTTGTTTACATTCTGTGAGCTCTGTAAGACTGAGTCTCCCCATTATGTCTCAAACTCAAATTTAAAATGTTTTTAAAAGTTATTTCATATTTTATATATACTCTGATATTATACTTTGTATACCTGTACTAAATAAACTTACACACTGTGCGGTGTGCAGGTACACATTAAAATCAGTAAGAGTGTCTTATCTCTAGAGACATCATATTAGTAATGATAATCCAGCAGGCATATGTGAGCGTATTTGATAGGAGTGAATGGAGACAAATGGTTTTTATACTTTACGTGTGGTTGGAGTGTGAGCAATGTACATTATGAAGGGATTCAGAAAAACTGGCAGGCTGGAGTCGAGTCCTTGAGATGGGAAGTACAGTGCATGCACTCTGAAGGGTGTTAATGTTGCAGTTTAAAAACTGTAGTGTAAGCACCCTTCTGGCAAGACAGTGATGGAGTGAATGATGGTGAAAGTTTTTCTTTTTTGGGCCACCCTGCCTTGGTGGGAATCGGCCAGTGTGATAATAACAAAAAAAAATAACGTGATTGATCATGTTGACCCTGATCTGAACCTCCATAATCTAACACCCAATCAAAACCTATTCGAAAGTTACTGTCTTTATTACACAGCATCACAAGCCAGCACTATCCTAAACAATGCTAAAAGTCTATCAGTTCTTAACTACAACATCAGGTCCTTAAGCAAACACTGTGATGACCTCCTGGCACTCCTTGAGTTGCTAAGACACCCTTTCCCTGCATTATTCTTACTGAGACCTGGCTTAAAAATAATAAAATAATAATCACCGAATCTCATTTAAATGTTGTATATTATGTTAATACAGTGGTCCCTCAATAATCATCAGGCTCAATAGTTGTCCTTTTTGGAAATCGTTGCGTTATTTTTGTCCAAACATTGGCTCGCAAATGGTCAGCTGGCTCGCTGATCATCATTTGTCCTGGATGCGTACTCATGGCTATGAACCATCTCGGCCTCCCTTCCCAGCCAGTGTGCCATTGTTTACCAGTGAGCGATGGTCCCCTCATTTGTTCATACGAAATATTCCATAATACAGTGGACCCTCAACCAGCGATATTAATCCGTTCATGTGAGCTCATCGTTAATCGAAATAATCGTTAGTCAAGTTAATTTTCCCATAAGAAATAATGGAAATCAAATTAATCCGTGCAAGACACCCCAAAGTATTGGAAAGAAAAATTTTACCACATGAAATATTAATTTTAATACACACAAACTGAAGAAGACATGCACAGTTACATGACACTTACCTTTATTGAAGATCTGGTGATGATTGATGGGTTTGGGGAGGAGGGGAGAGCATTTGATCTTTTTAGTGTTTAGATGGGGAATCCCCTTCCTTTAGCACTTGAGGTTTTTTAGCAATTCTTTTTTTGGGGTTACTTCCCTTGTTCTTTTAATTTCCCACTGGACCAGCTTCATAGTCACTGGACTTTTGTCGCACAACATATCTGTCCATAGATACCTGTACCTCTTGTTCCTTTATGACTTTCCAAAATGGTTCACAACATTTTCAGTGTACAGGTTCCCAAACCCAACGGCTTGCAGTAGCTGTGTCAGGGTGATTTTCATCAAAAAAGGTTTTTGCACTTCAAGCACTTTGCACACATTTCCTTAATCTTAGAAGTAGGCAACTTCTTCAATTTCTCTATCCCCTCCTCCGAAGCAGTTTCCTCAGGTCTGCCCTCTTGCTGTTCAAGATGATCTAGCAGCTCATCAGTGGATACTTCTTCATTGTCCTCCACCACCAACTTTTCCCACATCCTCCCCACTAACCCCCAAACCCCCAAGGACTTTCCAGTGCCACAATGGATTCCTCAACTGGCATAGGATTCTCAGAGTTAGCCTCAAACCCTTCAAAATCCCTTTTTGTCTAACATTCTGGCCACAGTTTTTTTCCAAGCAGAGTTCAAGGTCCTCTTAGTCACTTCCTCCCAAGCCTTACCTATAATGTTTATACAATTGAGGATGGTATAAGTGATTCTTTCGAAAACTCTCTTAGAGTCAGTTGAGTTTCTGAGGTCACTACAAGCACCTTTCAAACATAGCTTTTGAGTACAGTTTCTTGAAGTTGGAAATAACATGCTGGTCCATGGGCTGCAGGAGAGGAGTGGTATTAGGAGGCAAAACTTACCTTAATGAAGCTCATGTCCCTAGAAAGTCGCTCTGCCAAGTCTGAAGGATGACCAGGAGCATTGTCAAAATACCAGGAGGCATTTTAAGGGTCTAATTTCTTTTCAATTAGGTAATTTTTCACTTTGGGGGCAAAATGCATGGTGTAACCAGTCATAGAAAAAAGTCCCTAGTGACCCATGCCTTTTGTTTGCCCTCCCCCAGCACACACAAATTACCCTTGATGACATTGTTTTTCCTGAACACACTGGGAGTTTGAAAGTGATACACCAATAAAGGCTTCATTGCAATCACCACTAGCATTGGCACACATCAGCAGAGTAAGCCTGTCTTTCATAGGCTTATGTCCTGGGAGTGCCTTTTCTTCCTGAGTAATGTACGTCCTGCTTCATCTAACTTCCTAACATCTCTTACACTTGTTCAGGTTTCATTTCCCTTTTCACTGTCTATGTACTCCTTGAATTCCTGCACTATTTTTCAGCCGTTTTGTGGTCCGAACGGGCAGCCTCACCATGCCTTATCACACTATGAATGCCATACATTTCTTAAATCTCTCAAACCAACCTTTGTGGCTTAAATTCACTCACATCACTAGTTGCTGGCATTTTTTTAATTAAATCGTCATGCAACTTACTAGCCTTTTCACATATGATCGCTTGAGAGATGCTATCTCCTGCTATCTGTTTCTCGGTTTATCCACAAACCCAAAAAGGTCCCCTCAAAAATCTTTTCATCAACCCTTGCGATCTCAGTTTTGAAAACATAGTTGTGCCTTTGGCAAGAACAGCTTCCTTGATTGCCGTTTTCTTGCCCACAATAGTAGCGATGGTTGATTGGGGTTTACTATACATCCTGACCAGCTCAGAGATATGCACTCCACTTTCATACTTAGCAATGAACTCTTTCTTCATCTCCATAGTAATTCTCACCCTTTTTGCTGTAGGGTTGGCACTAGAAGCTTTCTTGGGGCCCATGGTGACTTATTTTGCAGGTGCAATCACTACAAAGGCTGTGAAAATATGAAATGTTCCAGTTGTATGTTTGGAAGCGACTGCGGTGGCTGTCTGGCTTGTAAACACTGGCACCCATGGGACAAGTGAGGCATGCTCAGGCCAAAGTGGACACGTCTTGAACAGAACGAATAGCATTGGTCGGGTTTTTAAGCGCTATTCAAGACAAATTTTTTGCCTTAAAATGTATCGCTACTCGGATTTATCGTTTAAACGATGCCATCGTGGTCAAGGGTCAACTGTATTCCATTCTTTTAGTGGGTTGAAGTGCTAATAAGTCCATGGCTCCAAAGAAAGCTCCTAGTGCCAGCCTTTGGTAAAGGTGAGAACTTTCAATTGAATTTAGAAAAAATCATTGAACAATATGAAAGTTGTATATGTGTGGCCGAACTGGCCAGGATGTATAACAAATCCCGCACAACCATATCTTCCATCGTGGCCAAGAAAAAAGGGAAAACAAGAAGCTGTTGTTGCAAGGGGGTAAATATGCTGACAAAAATGAGATCACCAGTACTCGAAGAAGTTGGAAATTATTTTTGGTGTGATAAACGAGAAACAATTAGCAGGAGATAGTCTTATGAAAGTCGATTATTTGTGAAAAGGCTAGGCAGTTGCATGACGATCTGGTAAAGAAATTGCCTGCAATGAGTACGGATATTTGTGAATTTAAGGCCAGCAAAGGTTGGTTTGAGAGATTTAAGAACCGTGGGGGATACACAGTGTGATAAGGCATGGTGAGCTGCAGTTCGGATAAAATTGCAGTTTCAAAATTCGTAAGTGAATTCAAGGAGTACATAGAGGCTGAAGGACTGAAACCTGAACAAGTGTTCAATTGTGATGAAACAGGCCTCTTTTGGAAGAAAATGCCAAAGAGGACCTACATTACTCAGGAGGAAAAGGGACTGCCAGGACAAGCCTATGAAAGACAGGCTGATGCTCATGTTCTGTGCTAATGCTAGTGGAGATTTCAAAGTGAAGCCATTACTAGTGTACCATTCTGAAAAATCTCAGTGTGTTCAGGAAAAACGATGTTATGAAGAGTAAATTTTGTGTGTTTTGGAGATCTAATGGGTCATGAGGGAAATTTTCGTCAAGTGGTTCAATGAAGTGTTTGGCCCTAGTGTGAAGAAATACATCCTGGTAAAGAAATTGGATCTCAAGTATCTCCTAGTAATGGACAATGCACCTGCTCATCCTCCAAACTTAGATGACCTAATTCTGCAGAGTTTGGGTTCAGTAAAGTTCTTGCCCCCAAATACCACTCCTTTCCTCCAGCCCATGGACCAGCAGGTCATTTCAAACTTTAAAAAATTCTACACCAAAGCAATGTTTCAAAGGTGCTTTAACCCTTTCAGGGTCCAAGGCCCAAATCTGAAGTGGTGCCCCAGTGTCCAAGAATTTAAAAAAAAAATTGTTATTTTTTCTTATGAAATGGTAGAGAATCTTTTTCTGAAGGTAATAAAACAAAAAGTACAAAATTTGATGGAAAATTGACGAAATTATGCTCTCGTGAATTTTGATGTGTCAGCGATATTTACGAATCGGCGATTTTGCCGACTTTGACTCCCATTTTAGGCCAATTACATTATTCCAGTCGACCAAATTCTTAGCTATTTCACTAGTATTACTTCTATTCTATCGATTGAGCACAAGAAATCGCCAAGTCAACCATTTCAACTACAAAATAAAGTGACCGGAAATTGGTTAATTTGGCCAATTTAACACAAAGTTCAAAATATTCCAATTTCAAAATAGGGTCCAGAATAAACAATGTAGGTATTCCTGGCACTAAACTAACATTTCCTCTGTTCATTAGTTATGTTTTGAGGCTTTACAAATAAATTCCATTTTGAATTTTTAATCACATAATGAATTTTTATTCACACCAAAAAATAGAAGATTTACTGTTATGCAATATTGTAATAATTGTATAAATATCATCACCACATTTGTGAATGTATATTAGACCCACCAGCTGGCGTGTATAAGACGTGTGAGGTCGTTTGTTTACTCTTGAACATCGGCAAAAATTTAACATTTCCGCCACTTTGAGCTCAGTTTCAAGCCATTTCCAGTGCTAACACCAATCAAAATGATCTCTATTTCTGTGATATGTCTTCCATTATATCAAATGAGACCAAGAAATCACAAATACAACTATAAAAAACACAAAAAAACACTGCAAAGTCGCTGTTTTAATCGAAAATCACGGTCTCAGTTTTTTTCCTCTCATTATACACAGTGTGCTGCAGGATTTGTTTTATGTGGTGCACACATACCACATAGATGTATTCTCTCATATCTAGGCCCAAATTTACCACTCACAGTTTATCAGAGTGAGCTGAGCTCATGACGTAGATCTACGGTTTGGACCCTGAACGTAAAGCCGTAGATCTACGGGACGGACCCTGAAAGGTTTAATGTGACCTCAGACACTCACTTGACCCTTAGAGAGTTTTGGAAAGAACACTTCAGTATCCTCCATTGCATGAGCCTTATAGGTAAGGCTTGGGAGGGAGTGACTACCAGGACTTCGAACTCTGCTTAGAGAAAATTGTGGCCAGGTTGTGTCCACAAGAGGGATTTTGAAGGGTTTGTGGCTGACCCTGATGAGCCTATGTCAGTTATGAACTCTATTGTGGCATTAGGGAGTTCCATGGGGTTGGATGTGAGTTTGGAGGATGTGGAAGAGTTGGTGGAGGACCACAATGAAAAGCTAACCACTGAGGAGCTGCAAGAGCTTCAACAGGAACAGCAACAGATTGCAGCTCAGAATCTTGCTGCAGAGGAGGAGGAAGAGAGATGGAAGAAGGTGCCTTCTTCAGAAATTAAGGAGATTTTTGAAATGTGGGGTAGTTTGGAAAGATTTATGGAGAAACATCACCCTGAGAAGGATGTTGCAAGCCATATCAGCAACTTGTACAGTGA
>NC_069452.1:26911931-26957255 GCF_026875155.1 Cherax quadricarinatus
GTCTTTCATTCTATACAATGAGACCAGGAAAACTAGAATACAACAATAAATACCATACGAAAATACAGTGCAAAGTCGCTGTTTTAATAAAAAAACATGGTAAAAGTTTTTTTTTCTCATTACGCACTGTGTGCTGCAGGATCTTTTTTATACTGTGCACACTGACCACATAGACCCATTCTTTCATATGTAGGCCTACCAGCTTTCTCTCACTAGATTTGAGGGCGCTAGAATTTAGGTGTACTAGTACGTCAAAAACCCTGGTGCGTAAACCGTACTAGTAGGGCCGAAACCCTGAAAGGGTTAAGTTGAGAAAATTCAGATTCAGGAAGGATATAGGAAAGCACTGGTTTGGTAATAGAGTTTTGGATGAGTGGAACAAGCTCCCAAGTTTTCTCATACAAGCTTAGATTCATAAGTGAGTGGATGTGGGTGGGTCTGAGTTAGAGCTGATTAGCTTGTGCTACTAGGTCTAATAACATTCTCCTTCCTTACATGAATGTGACTTGACCTGACTAGATTGGGGCATTGGCTTAAGCCAGTAGGAGACTTGGACCTGCCTCACATGGGCCAGTAAGTCTGCTGCAGTGTTCCTTCTTTCTTATGTTCTTATGTTAGTTGACTGGTGTGGGTTGCATCCTGGGTGTTAGTTGTCTGGTGTTGGTCACATCCTGGTTGTTAGTGGACTGCTGTGGGTCGCATCCTGGGTGTTAGTTGACTTTTGTGAGTCGCATCTTCGGTGTTACTTGATTGGTGTTGGTCGCATCCTGGATGCTAGTCAACTGGTGTGGATTGCATCCTGGGTGTTAGTTGACTGGTGTGGCTCGCATCCTGGGAGTTAGTTGACTGGTGTGGATGCATCCTGGGTGTTAGTTGACTGGTGTGGGTTACATCCTGGGTGTTGGTGGACTGGTGTGGGTCATATCATGGGTGTTAGTCGACTGGTGTGGGTCACATCCGGTATGTTAGCGGACTGGTGTGGGTTGCATCTTTGGTTTTAGTGGATTGGTGTGGATTGCATTCTGGGCATTAGTTGACTTTTCCAGGTTGCATCCTGGGTGTTAGTGGACAGGTCTGTGTCGCATCCTGGGTACTAGAGGACCTGTGTGGGTTGCATCCTGGTTGTTAGTTGACTGGTGTGGGTTGCATCCTGTGTGTTAGTTGATTGGTGTGGGTCACATCCTGGGTGTTGGTTGACTGATGTGGGTTTCATTCTGGGTGTTAGTGGACTGTTGTAGGTCGTATCCTGGGTGTTAGTGAACTGGTTTGGGTTATGTTCTGGGTGTTTGTGGACTTGTGTGGGTCGCATCATGGGTGTTAGTCTACTGGTGTGGGTTACATCAAGGGTGTGAGTGTACTGTTGTGGGTCAGATCCTGGGTGTTAGTGTACTGGAGTGGATCATATCCTGGGTGTTATTGGTCTGGTGTGGGTCACATCCTGGGTGTTAGTGCACTGATGTGCACATATCCTGGGTATTAGTAGACTGGTGTGGGTCACATCCTGGGTGTTATTGGACTGGTGTGGGTCAGATCCTGGGTGTTAGTGGGCTAGAGTGGATTGCATCCTTGTTGTTAGTGGGCTGGTGTAGGTTGCATCCTGGATGTTAGTTGACTGCTGCTGGTTGCATCCTGGTTGTTAGTGGACTGGTGTGGGTCACATCCTGGGTGTTAGTTGACTGCTGCTGGTCGCATCCTGGTTGTTAGTGGACTGTTGTGGGTTGCATCACCTGACTGTGGGTCAGGTAGGTGGTGATGACTGCTGATGTGACGTTTTCCATGGCATAGCTCCAACTGCTCGGACAACTTATTTTCTAAATAGGGAAATCAGATCAAAGATAAATTATCCTAACTGGATGAACAATAGATTAAAATGTCTCAGTGGTCAAAAGAGAGGCATATACAGGCAAATCAAAAGAGGAGAGGGACAATTAAGTAATCAATATATTCAGTTAAAAAGAGAAATAAAAAAAGGGAAAAAGAAAAGCAAAAAAGAAATTATGAGGTTAAAGTTGCAAGAGAATCAAAGACTAACCCAAAAAGTTTCTTTTAGTTATACAGAAATAAGATCAGGGACAAGATAAGCCCACTCAAAAGTTACTCGGGTCAGTTCACGGACAGTGATAAGGAAATGTGTAGAATTTTTAACACATACTTCCTCTCAGTTTTTACACAGGGAGATACTAGCAGTTTTCCAGAAATAATAAATTATGTAGAACAGGACGATAATAAACTATGCACGATTAGGGTCACAAGTGACATGGTCCTTAGGCAAATAGATAAAACCTAACAAATGCCCAGGCCCTGTTAAACTGTACGCAAAGGTTTCAAAGGAATGTAAAGAGGAGCTTAGCAAACCTCTGGCTAATCATTTCAACATATCACTACAAACTGGCATGGTGCCAAATAAGTGGAAAATGGGAAATGTGATACCTATTTTCAAAGTAGGTAACAGGTCCTTAGCTTCGAACTATAGACCAATACGCCTAACTTCCTTAGTGGGAAAATTTATGGAATAATAATTGCCTAGGCAGTTCATAGCCATCTTGAAAAGCATAAATTAATCAACAAATCTCAGCATGGTTTTACAAAGGGGTGTTCCTGCCTTATGAATTTATTAACTATTTTCACTAAGGTATATGATTAGGTAGATCATGGTAACAAATATGATATTGTGTATATGGTCTTCAGTAAGGCTTTTGACAGGCTCCCACATCAGAGACTATTGAGGAAAATTAAGGAACATTGAATAGGAAGAGAAATTTTTTCTTGGATAGAGGCATGGTTAACAAATAGGCAGCAGAGAGTTTGCATAAATGGGGAGAAGTCAGGGTGGGGAAGTGTCACGAGCGGTGTTCCACAGGGGTCAGTGTTGGGCTCCCTGCTGTTCACAATCTACATAAACGACATAGATGAGGACATAAAGAGCAACATAAGCAAGTTTGCCGATGACACCAAAATAGGCCATCGAATTCATTCTGACGAGGACATTAGAGCACTCCAGGAACATTTGAATAGACTGATGCAGCGGTCGGAGATGTAGCAGTTGCAGTTTAATATAGACAAATGCAAAGTTCTAAACATTGGACAAGAAAATAACCATGCCACTTATAAAGTAAATAATGTAGATCTTAATACAAGGATTTGGGATTTCTGGTTAGCAGTATTTTGAAACCAAGACAACAGTGCATAAGCGTTCGCAATAAAGCTAACAGAGTCCTCAGCTTCATATTAAGATACATAAATAATAGGAATCCTCAGGTTATTCTTCAACTCTATATATCCTTGGTTAGGCCTGATTTAGATTGTGTAGCACAGTTTTGTTCACCGTATTACAGAATGGATTTAAATGCTCTGGAAAATGTAAAAAAGATAATGACAAAGTTGATCCTATGTATCAGAAATCTTCCTTATGAGGATAGACTGAGGCCCTGAATCTGCACTCTCTAGAAAGGCGTAGAATTAGGGGGGATATGATGGATGTGTATGAATGGAGGTGAATAAAGGGGAAGCAAATACCATGCTGAAAATTTCCAGCCAAGACAAGATTCGCAGCAATGGTTTCAAGTTGGAAAAATTCAGATTCAGGAAGGATATAGGAAAGCACTGGTTTGGTAATAGAGTTGTGGATGAGTGGAACAAACTCCCGAGTACTGTCATGCATGCTAACATGTTGTGTAGTTTTAAAAATAGGTTAGTTAGATACATGAGTGGGTGTGGGTGGGTGTGAGTTGGAGCTGATTAGCTTGTGCTGCTTGATCTGGTGCTGTGTTCCTTCCTTAATAGAATATCACTTGTCCTGGCTAGGTTGGGGCATTGACTTAAGCTGGTAGGAGACTTGGACCTGCCTTGCATGGGCCAGTAGGGCTGCTTCAGTGTTCCTTCTTTCTTATCTTCTTATCTTAGTTGACTGGTGTGGGTTGCATCCTGGGTGTTAGTTGTCTGGTGTTGGTCACTTCCTGGTTGTTAGTGGTCTGCTGTGGGTCGCATCCTGGGTGTTAGTTGACTTCTGTGGGGCGCATCTTTGGTGTTATTTGACTGGTGTGGGTCGCATCTTGGGTGATAGTGAACTGGTGTGGGTTGCATCCTGGGTATTAGTAGACTGGTGTGTGTTGCATGCTGGGTGTTAGTCGACTTGTGTGGGTTGCATCCTGGGTGTTAGATGACTATTGTGGTCACATACTGGGTGTTAGTCGACTGGCGTGGGTCACATCCTGGGTTTTCGTCGACTGGTGTGGGTCACATCCTGGGTGTTAGTGGACTGGTGTGGGTCGCATCCAGGGTGTTAGTGAACTGTGTGAGTCGCATCCTGGGACAAAACTGACCTAATTTGCAGGAAATGCTCAGCATAACAAGTGACTTTCTATATAGTAGTATGCTATTCATGTTAGCTATGGTCTGTATACCTTGTACATGTACTTGTATACCTTGTACATGTACTTGTATACCTTGTACATGTACTTGTATACCTTGTACATGTACTTGTATACTTTGTACATGCACTTGTATACCTTGTACATGTACTTGTATACCTTGTACATGTACTTGTATACCTTGTGCATGTACTTGTATACCTTGTACATGTACTTGTGTACATTGTACATGTACTTGTATACCTTGTACATGTACTTGTATACCTTGTTCATGTACTTGTGTACCTTGTACATGTACTTGTATACCTTGTACATGTACTTGTATACCTTGTACATGTATACCTTGTACATGTACTTGTATACCTTGTACATGTACTTGTATACCTTGTACATGTACATGTATACCTTGTACATGTACTTGTATACCTTGTACATGTATATGTATACCTTGTACATGTACTTGTATACCTTGTACATGTACTTGTATACCTTGTACATGTACATGCATACCTTGTACATGTACATGTATACCTTGTACATGTATACCTTGTACATGTATACCTTGTACATGTACTTGTATACCTTGTACATATACTTGTGTACCTTGTACATGTACTTGTATACCTTGTACATGTACTTGTATACCTTGTACATGTACTTGTTTACCTTGTACATGTACTTGTATACCTTGTACATGTACTTGTATACCTTGTACATGTACATGCATACCTTGTACATGTACATATATACCTTGTACATGTATACCTTGTACATGTACTTGTATACCTTGTACATGTACTTGTATACCTTGTACATGTTCTTTTATACCTTGTACATGTACTTGTATACCTTGTACATGTGCTTGTATACCTTGTACATGTACTTGTATACCTTGTACATGTACATGTATACCTTGTACATGTACATGTGTACCTTGTACATGTATACCTTGTACATGTACATGTATACCTTGTACATGTACACCTTGTAAATGTACTTGTATACCTTGTACATGTACATGTATACCTTGTACATGTACTTGTATACCTTGCACATGTACATGTATACCTTGTACATGTACTTGTATACCTTTTACATGTATACCTTGTACATGTATACCTTGTACATGTACTTGTATACCTTGTACATGTACTTGTGTACCTTGTACATGTACTTGTATACCTTGTGCATGTACTTGTATACCTTGTACATGTACTTGTATACCTTGTACATGTTCTTGTATACCTTGTACATGTACTTGTATACCTTGTACATATACTTGTATACCTTGTACATATACTTGTATACCTTGTACATGTACTTGTATACCTTGTACATGTACATGTATACCTTGTACATGTGCTTGTATACCTTTTACATGTATACCTTGTACATGTATACCTTGTACATGTACTTGTATACCTTGTACATGTACTTGTATACCTTGTACATGTACTTGTATACCTTGTACATGTACTTGTATACCTTGTACATGTTCTTGTATACCTTGTACATGTACTTGTATACCTTGTACATATACTTGTATACCTTGTACATGTACTTGTATACCTTGTACATATACTTGTATACCTTGTACATGTACTTGTATACCTTGTACATGTACATGTATACCTTGTGCATGTACTTGTATACCTTTTACATGTATTCCTTGTACATGTATACCTTGTACATGTATACCTTGTACATGTACTTGTATACCTTGTACATGTGCTTGTATACCTTGTACATGTACTTGTATACCTTGTACATGTACTTGTATACCTTGTACATGTACTTGTATACCTTGTACATGTACAAGATTGATGGACTGAGCACATCGACTCCAGGCTGAGGGACTGATTACCTCATACTCCTCCTCTACTTATGCCTTCCTCTTTGTATTGGACTGATGAAGCCACTGTGTGGCAAAACGTTTCCTGAATAAAGATTCCCATATGCTGCATAAGTGTCTCAATCTTCAACTTGTCGGTTTTTCAAACCATTCATCACACACTTGTATACCTTGTACATGTACTTGTATACCTTGTGCATGTACACCTTGTACATGTACTTGTATACCTTGTACATGTACTTGTATACCTTGTACATGTACTTGTGTACCTTGTACATGTACTTGTATGCTTTGTACATGTACTTGTATACCTTGTACATGTACTTGTATACCTTGTACATGTACTTGTATACCTTGTACATGTACTTGTCTACCTTGTACATGTACTTGTATACCTTGTACATGTACTTGCATACCTTGTACATGTACTTGTATACCTTGTACATGTACTTGTATACCTTGTACATGTACTTGTATACCTTGTACATGTACTTGTATGCCTTGTACATGTACTTGTATACCTTGTACATGTACTTGTATACCTTGTACATGTACTTGTATACCTTGTACATGTACTTGTCTACCTTGTACATGTACTTGTATACCTTGTACATGTACTTGTATACCTTGTACATGTACTTGTATACCTTGTACATGTACTTGTATACCTTGTACATGTACTTGTATACCTTGTACATGTACTTGTATACCTTGTACATGTACTTGTATACCTTGTACATGTACTTGTATACCTTGTACATGTACTTGTGTACCTTGTACATGTACTTGTATACCTTGTACATGTACTTGTATACCTTGTACATGTACTTGTATACCTTGTACATGTACTTGTATACCTTGTACATGTACTTGTATACCTTGTACATGTTCTTGTATACCTTGTACATGTACTTGTATATCTTGTACATGTACTTGTATACCTTGTACATGTACTTGTATACCTTGTACATGTACTTGTATATCTTGTACATGTACTTGTATACCTTGTACATGTATACCTTGTACATGTACTTGTATACCTTGTACATGTACTTGTGTACCTTGTACATGTACTTGTATATCTTGTACATGTACTTGTATACCTTGTACATGTACTTGTATACCTTGTGCATGTACTTGTATACCTTGTACATGTACTTGTATACCTTGTACATGTATACCTTGTACATGTACTTGTATACCTTGTACATGTACTTGTGTACCTTGTACATGTACTTGTATATCTTGTACATGTACTTGTATACCTTGTACATGTACTTGTATACCTTGTGCATGTACTTGTATTACCTTGTACATGTACTTGTATACCTTGTACATGTACTTGTATACCTTGTACATGTACTTGTATACCTTGTGCATGTACTTGTATACCTTGTTACATGTACTTGTATACTTGTACATGTACTTGTATACCTTGTACATGTACTTGTATACCTTGTACATGTACTTGTATACCTTGTACATGTACTTGTAGTAATAAAGCCATTATTATTATTATCATTATTATTATTGTTATTATTATGAAACAATATTATAATTATTTATAATTGGTAATAATAATCATTGCATAATTATAAATTTATTAATTTAATAGAATATTTATTAAATAATTATAATGTTAATAATTACATTAATAATAAAATAATATTTTATTAAGAGGTAGGATTGTTATTTGATATTTGTAATAGTTATTTATAATGTAATTATAAAAATAATTGTGAAAAAATATTACTTTTATAAAATATATAATTATTGACTGTTTATAATAATAATAATAATAATAATAATAATAATAATAATAATAGCAATAATAATAATGATAATAATAATAATAGCAATAATAATGATAATAATAATAATAATAATAATAATAATAATAATGATAATAATGTATTATGGAAATGGTATAAAATACCGACACAACGGAAATATAAACACATATGCAGTATAATGTGATCCTTTATTGACTACGTTTCGCCCACACAGTGGGCTTTTTCAAGTCACAAACAGATCTACCTGGGGTGGAAGGTACGGGAGTATTTATAGTCAGGTTCAGAATGCTGAGGTCAGGTGGAGAATGCTGCATCTGATGATGTACCAAGTGGGGTTATAGAGTCTAAAATCTTGGGTAGCTTGGAAAGGAGATTGGATAAGTTTGTGAGCAGACCTTCTACAGTGTTCTTCCATTCCTGTGTTCTTATGTGGGATAGCGATGAAGAAGTTTCTTGGCAAGTGGTTCAGCTATGTTATAGAAGCCACTATTCTGGTTGAAGTTGTCGGATATAGAAAATAAGTGATGATTCCAGGATTCTTCGGTATTGAGTGTTGTCTTCTGTGGATATAAGTCTTGAGTTTCTGTAGTTTATCAAGTGGTTGTGTGAATTACGGTGTTGTACACAGGCATTCCTTGTGTCGTCAGACCTGCTTGCATACTGGTGTTCTGAAATACGTGTTTGGAGGTCCCTTGATGTTTTGCCCACATATAATTTGTTGCAGTCATTAAAAGGGATTATGTATACCCCTGCAGAGGGTGGAAGCTTGTCCTGTCTATCACTGGTAATGTCCTTGATGGTCGTGGTTGTGGAGGTTTATACTTGGAATGAGGTATTGGAAAAGATGTTGGAAACGTGTTTGGCAATGGAGTTGGTGGGGAGGACTATGTATCTCTTCTCGGCAGTGTCTTCTCTGGGTGTGTTGAAGATGTTTAATGCCCGTCGTCTGCAGTCTCTGATGAAGTGATGGGGATAGTTGAGTTTAGAAATACAGTGGACCCCCGCATACCGTTGCATCACATAACGTTTAATCCGCATACCGATACATTTTATCGCTAAAATTTTGCCTCGCATACCGCTTAAAAACCCGCTCACCGCTGTTCGTCCGAGACGCGTCCAATGTGCGCCTTACCCAGCCTCACATGTTCCGCCGGTGGCATTGTTTACCAGCCAGCCTCCGCGGTAGCATCCAAGCATACAATCGTAACATTTCGTATTATTACAGTGTTTTTGGTGATTTTATCTGGAAAATAAGTGACCATGGGCCCCAAGAAAGCTTCTAGTGCCAACCCTACAGCAATAAGGGTGAGAATTACTATAGAGATGAAGAAAAAGATCATTGATAAGTATGAAAGTGGAGTGCATGTCTCCGAGCTGGCCAGGTTGTATAATAACCCCAATCAAACCATCGCTACTATTGGTGGTACAGCTGCTGCACTATCAGCTGCTGCTGCTGCTGTAGCATCGTCTGCTGCTGCTGTAGCATCGTCTGCTGCTGCTGCTGCTGTAGCATCGTCTGCTGCTGCTTGTAGCATCGTCTGCTGCTGCTGTAGCATCGTCTGCTGCTGCTGCTGCTGTAGCATCGTTGCTGCTGCTGCTGCTGTAGCATCGTCTGCTGCTGCTGCTGCTGTAGCATCGTCTGCTGCTGCTGCTGCTGTAGCATCGTCTGCTGCTGCTGCTGCTGTAGCATCGTCTGCTGCTGCTGTAGCATCGTCTGCTGCTGCTGTAGCATCGTCTGCTGCTGCTGTAGCATCGTCTGCTGCTGCTGCTGCTGTAGCATCGTCTGCTGCTGCTGTAGCATCATCTGCTGCTGCTGTAGCATCGTCTGCTGCTGCTGTAGCATCGTCAGCTGCTGCTGTAGCACTGTTGTTGGTGTGGCTTATTGAGAATATACCAAGAAACAATTAACCCCAGAGGATTTGCCACCCAGGATAACCCAAAAAAGTCAGTGTCATCGAAGACTGTCTAACTTATTTCCATTGGGGTCCTTAATCTTGTCTCCCAGGATGCAACCCACACCAGTCGACTAACACCCAGGTGAACAGGGAAAAATGCCTGGAAACTAGTGCTCATATTGGTGAATTTAAAGCCAGCAAAGGTTGGTTTGAGAGATTTAAGAATCGTAGTGACATACACAGTGTGATAAGGCATGTTCTGGAAGAAAATACCAAACAGGACCTACAGTACTCAGGAGGAAAAGGCACTCCCAGGACACAGTGTCTCATCAGTCATTGCTACATCTTCAATAAAGGTAAGTGTCATTTATTCTTCATTTAGTAGACTAGTACATGCACAATATATACTGTGCATGTATACTCTACTATTGTGCATGTATCCTTCTCTTTGTGTGTTAGGAAAATGTATATTTCACGTGGTAAAATTTTTTTTTCATACTTTTGGGTGTCTTGCACGGATTAATTTGATTTCCATTATTTCTTATGGGGAAAATTCATTCGCATACCCATAATTTCGCATACAATGAGCCCTCTTGCACGGATTAAAATCGGTATGCGGGGGTCCACTGTACTTGTTCAATTATCGTGCATTCTTCTTCAAGAAACTCATTTCTGCAGATTCTGAGTGCACGCAGGAAGAAGCCTATAATTACACCACGTTTAGTTTTGGTGTCGTGGTGAGAGTAGAAGTGGAGAAGATCGTTTTGGTTGGTGGGTTTTCGATAGACTTCAAAACGAAGTTCGTGGTCAGCTTTGCAGAGCAGAACATCAAGGAAAGGAAGAGTGTTGTCGACTTCTTCTTCAAGTGTGAACTGGATTGAAGGCTCGACCTGGTTGAGCTTGTCTTGGAGAGCTTGAACGTTGAACCGTTTAGGAGTTATGAGGAGAATGTCGTCAACATAACGGAGCCAGGTGACAGACGAAGTAATAATGGTGGAGAAACGTTCGGCTTCTAGATGTTCCATGTATAGGTTCGCCAGGACCGCACTGAGTGGCGAACCCATGGGTAGTCCAAAAGTCTGCTGAAAGAGGTGATTTTCGAAAGAGAAACACGTAAAGCCAACACATAGTTCAACAAGGTCGATGAAATCGCTGGCTGGAATGGGAAGATCAAATGAATCGTCAATTTTCCTGCGCAAGAGATCGATGGCTTGTGTAGTAGGTACTTCGGTGAATAGGGAAGTCACATCAAGGCTGGAAAGTTTCTTGTTCCTGATGTTGATGTTGCGAATGCGATTTAGAAGATCACCTGGGCACTATCAGTCCAGCACATCTCAAACACTCAGGTGATCTTCTCAATCGTATTCACAACATCAACATCAGGAACATGAAACTTTCCAGCCTTGACGTGACTTCCCTATTCACCAAAGTACCTACTACACAAGCCATCAATCTCTTGCACAGGAAAATTGACGATTCACTTGATCTTCCCATTCCAGCCAGCGATTTCATCGACCTTGTTGAACTGTGTTGGCTTTACATGTTTCTCTTTCGAAAATCACCTCTTTCAGCAGACTTTTGGACTACCCATGGGTTCGCCACTCAGTGCAGTCCTGGCGAACCTATACATGGAACATCTAGAAGCCGAATGTTTCTCCACCATTATTCCTTCGTCTGTCACCTGGCTCCATTATGTTGACGACATTCTCCTCATAACTCCTAAACGCTTCAACGTTCAAGCTCTCCAAGACAAGCTCAACCAGGTCGAGCCTTCAATCCAGTTCACACTTGAAGAAGAAGTCGACAACACTCTTCCTTTCCTTGATGTTCTTCTCTGCAAAGCTGACCACTAACTTCGTTTTAAAGTCTATCGAAAACCCACCAACCAAAACGATCTTCTCCACTTCTACTCTCACCACGACACCAAAACTAAACGTGGTGTAATTATAGGCTTCTTCCTACGTGAACTCAGAATCTGCAGAAATGAGTTTCTTGAAGAAGAATGCACGATAATTGAACAAGTATTTTCTAAACTCAACTATCCCCATCACTTCATCAGAGACTGCAGACGACGGGCATTAAACATCTTCAACACACCCAGAGAAGACACTGCCGAGAAGAGATACATAGTCCTCCCCACCAACTCCATTGCCAAACACGTTTCCAACATCTTTTCCAATACCTCATTCCAAGTATAAACCTCCACAACCACGACCATCAAGGACATTACCAGTGATAGACAGGACAAGCTTCCACCCTCTGCAGGGGTATACATAATCCCTTTTAATGACTGCAACAAATTATATGTGGGCAAAACATCAAGGGACCTCCAAACACGTATTTCAGAACACCAGTATGCAAGCAGGTCTGACGACACAAGGAATGCCTGTGTACAACACCGTAATTCACACAACCACTTGATAAACTACAGAAACTCAAGACTTATATCCACAGAAGACAACACTCAATACCGAAGAATCCTGGAATCATCACTTATTTCTATATCCGACAACTTCAACCAGAATAGTGGCTTCTATAACATAGCTGAACCACTTGCCAAGAAACTTCTTCATCGCTATCCCACATAAGAACACAGGAATGGAAGAACACTGTAGAAGGTCTGCTCACAAACTTATCCAATCTCCTTTCCAAGCTACCCAAGATTTTAGACTCTGTAACCCCACTCGGTACATCATCAGATGCAGCATTCTCCACCTGACCTCAGCATTCTGAACCTGACTATAAATACTCACGTACCTTCCACCCCAGGTAGATCTGTTTGTGACTTGAAAAAGCTCACTGTGTGGGCGAAACATAGTCAATAAAGGATCACATTATACTGCATATGTGTTTATATTTCCAATAATGTATTATTATTATAACCAAAGGAAGAACTAAAAATAATAATGTAATATTTTAATAATGTGAGAATTTGATTTCAAAATTTATAATAATTTATATAATAATAATAGTAATAATAATAATAATAATAATAATAATAATAATAATGATGATAGGTGATAATGAATTGACATTTTAATAAATGTATTACCTATTATAAATAATTATGAATTATTATTTATAGTAGGTAATACTACTACTGCTGATAATGACAATAATAATTATAATAATATAAAAGTGTTATAATGATAATTATAATATAATGATAAGATTAATAATAAGTGAGATGTAGAGTGAGTGATGATGTTTGTTTGTGTAGGTGAGCGAGATGTTTGAGGCGCTGGATCACTCCTCCACTCTGGTATTTCTTGACCTGGCCTGGCCTGGATCACTGCCCCAGCCTGGATCACTGCCCCAGCCTGGATCACTGCCCCGCCTGGATCACTGCCCCAGCCTGGATCACTGCCCCAGCCTGGATCACTGCCCCAGCCTGGATCACTGGCTGGATCAAACAGACTCCACATCCAGCTGAGTGGTAACACTACACTGGGCAGACAGTTTGTGTTGTTGTGTACTGGACAACACTCAGGCTCCTCCTACCTCAACACTAAACTGTTGGAGGTGTGGAACAAGGGTCGACCAGGGGAGCGTGTGTGTGGTGGAGACTACCAGTATAATAATGGTAAGGGAGGAGCACCACTGTTGTCTCACCAGGATGATCACCAGTACCAGAAGTCAGGCAGTGCTGGTGATGTGGGGTCACCAAGGTGGCTGGGGAGTGACCAGGGTGCCCAGTTCTACATCACCACCAGGGACCGCACAGATGGTAGCCAGTTCTCCGTGTCTTTGGTAAAGTTGTGAAGGGTCTGGATGTGGTGAGAGCAGCAGTCAACCACAGACACATTACTGAGGTGACTGTGGTGGACTGTGGTGTTGTGTTGACACTCTAGTTCACTGTACCATCACTACTGTGTCACCATCACTACTGTGGTGTTGAGTTGACACTCTACTTCACTGTACCATCACTACTGTGTCACCATCACTACTGTGGTGTTGTGTTGACACTCTAGTTCACTGTACCATCACTACTGTGTCACCTCACTACTGTGGTGTTGTGTTGACACTCTAGTTCACTGTACCATCACTACTGTGTCACCATCACTACTGTGGTGTTGTGTTGACACTCTAGTTCACTGTACCATCACTACTGTGTCACCATCACTACTGTGGTGTTGTGTTGGCACTCTAGTTCACTGTACCATCACTACTGTGTCACCATCACTACTGTGGTGTTGTGTTGACACTCTAGTTCACTGTACCATCACTACTGTGGTGTTGTGTTGACACTCGTTCACTGTACCATCACTACTGTGTCACCATCACTAGTGTGGTGTTGTGTTGACACTCTAGTTCACTGTACCATCACTACTGTGTCATCACTACTGTGGTGTTGTGTTGACACTCTAGTTCACTGTACCATTCACTACTGTGTCACCATCACTACTGTGGTGTTGTGTTGACACTCTAGTTCACTGTACCATCACTACTGTGTCACCATCACTACTGTGGTGTTGTGTTGACACTCTAGTTCACTGTACCATCACTACTGTGTCACCATCACTACTGTGGTGTTGTGTTGACACTAGTTCACTGTACCATCACTACTGTGTCACCATCCCTACTGTGGTGTTGTGTTGACACTAGTTCACTGTACCATCACTACTGTGTCACCATCACTGCTGTGGGGTTGTGTTGACACTCTAGTTCACTGTACCATCACTACTGTGTCACCATCCCTACTGTGGTGTGTTGACACTAGTTCACTGTACCATCACTACTGTGTCACCATCACTGATGTAGTGTTGTGTTACACTCTAGCTCACTGTACCATCACTACTGTGTCACCATCACTAATGTGGTGTTGTGTTGACACTCTAGTTCACTGTACCATCACTACTGTGTCACCATCACTTCTGTGGTGTTGTGTTGACACTCTAGTTCACTGTACCATCACTACTGTGGTGTTGTGTTGACACTCTAGTTCACTGTACCATCACTACTGTGTCACCATCACTTCTGTGGTGTTGTGTTGACACTTAGTTCACTGTACCATCACTACTGTTTCACCATCACTACTGTGGTGTTGTGTTGACACTCTAGTTCACTGTACCATCACTACTGTGTCACCATCACTACTGTGGTGTTGTGTTGACACTCTTGCTCACTGTACCATCACTACTGTGTCACCATCACTAATGTGGTGTTGTGTTGACACTCTAGTTAACTGTACCATCACTACTGTGTCTCCATCACTACTGTGGTGTTGTGTTGACACTCTAGTTCACTGTACCATCACTACTGTGTCACCTTCACTACTGTGGTGTTGTGTTGACACTCTAGTTCACTGTACCATCACTACTGTGTCACCATCACCACTGTGGTGTTGTCTTGACACTCTAGTTCACTGTACCATCACTACTGTGTCACCATCACTACTGTGGTGTTGTGTTGACACTCTAGTTCACTGTACCATCACTACTGTGTCACCATCACTACTGTGGTGTTGTGTTGACAAGCTAGTTTACTGTACCATCACTACTGTGTCACCATCACTACTGTGGTGTTGTGTTGACACTCTAGTTCACTGTACCATCACTACTGTGGTGTTGTGTTGACACACTAGTTCACTGTACCATCACTACTGTGGTGTTGTGTTGACACACTAGTTCACTGTACCATCACTACTGTGGTGTTGTGTTGACACTCTAGTTCACTGTACCATCACTACTGTGGTGTTGTGTTGACACACTAGTTCACTGTACCATCACTACTGTGGTGTTGTGTTGACACACTAGTTCACTGTACTCATCTAATTGTGGTTGCAGGGGTGGAGACTCAGCTCATTGGCACCACTCTGTGACTGAAGAAGTACTTCCTAACATTCCTGTGACTCGTCAGAGTCTTCAGCTTCCAATTGTGACCCCTTGTTTCTGTGTCCCCTCTCTGGAACGCTGTAGTTCATTGTACCATCACTACCGTGTCACCATCATATTGTAATAATTTTAAAAGGCTTGTACCTGGTTGTGAAAGAAACCTGGAAGTGTGCCATTGCTCAGTTGGTAGCGCACTCACCTCACACACCGAGGTCAGTGGTTCTATCCCCTGTACAGGGAAAACATTATGGCATGTTTCCTTAAGATATCTGTTGTCACTGTTTATCTAGCAGTAAGTAGGTACCTGGGTGTTTGCTGACTGGTGTGAGTCGCATTCTGCGTACAAAACCAGTGTCTTTCTGTACAGTGTCATAGATGTCAGCTATGGTCTTTATAATTTGTATCATGTATTTGTAGAAGTTATTATTATTGTAAAGTACTTTGTAAATTCAAATAATTTTGGAGGTGACATGAGGCCAGACACAATAACAGCCACAGCCATATATACTAAATTTTTTAGGGGAATTATTCTAGCAGAATAATGCCCACAAGTGTGTTTCTAAACACAACTAATGAGTATAAAGACCTTAAAAAATACATGTATTGATATTAAGATATATTCTTGAGAAATAACAGAGTTGAAATAACAGGTTAGGAAAGTCAGTCAAGTTATTGCCAGCTGTGTTATTATTATATATGTACCTTGTCCCATTACACTTATATATTCTATTCTATTCTATTTGATTCGCCGGTACTGTATCCCGGCCCGGGTCTCTTCCATTTTGGTGACCCGACATTGGCTCCCCGGGTAGGGAAGTGACATTTATCGTTACTTGCACCTGCGTGGCAGGTCTTCAGCAGGAAGGGGGGGGGGTACCTCACCAGCCCTATGGCCAGATGATGTACCAAACGTTAGTGTGCACTAACAGTGGCTGGTGTGCAGTGCAATGGAGGCCCAAAGCAGGCCCTCGCAGCAACTTCAGCGGGGGGGGCGGATGACGTGCAAGGACTGGAAGTAAGGTTTCCAAGTCCCTGACAGCTAAGTACACAAGATGTGCTGCCTCATCCTCTCGGGCCTGCCTTACTGGGGTCATTGGGAAGTGTCTACGGCGAAGGGGCATCATAGCCGGGCAGTCTAACAGGTAGTGCACCAAGGGCTGTGGAACCATTCGGTCACAATGGGCACAGAGCTCCTCTCGTGCCGTTCAACAATCCTCGCAGTGGTGGGATACCCTAAGCGTAGGCGGTGGATATGCACCCTCAGTTCTCTAGACTGCGTCCGAATACTTGGAGGGGACACCCTGTGGGTTGCCCTGACATACCAACAGAGGCTCCGTGAATCCCCAGGGTCAGGGAATGGGCGCCTGGCCGCACCAGCAGCCCACAGCGCAATCTGGCTGAGGCTGATGGAGATCGCAGCACGTGGCTGTGCCTCGAGGGTTGCAGTCCTAGCAGCCTCATCTGCAGCATCATTGCCAGGGATACCCACATGGCTCGGGATCCAGTTGACGGTAGCCCTGCGACCCTGGGCCATGAGAGTCTGCAGGTCACCCCGGATGGATGTGATTAAGTGTATGTTGTCCTTTGGCTCTCTGTGCGTAAGCGCTTGGATCGCTGCCTTGGAATCAACGTGGATGATAGGGGGATGCTGATGGTCTGCAAGAGCATGCTGCAGAGATTGTTGGATGGCAAAGAGTTCGGCCTGGAGGATGGTGCAATGGTCTGGGAGGTGCCAACCTGCTGTCAGATTGCTGTGGAACATCCCAGCAGCTGTGCGGCCTGCCACTGGGTCTCTGGAGCCATCAGTGTAATATGGCACACACCCTGGGCCTTCCGCACCCACAATGCTAGCCGAGGCAAGGTGGTGCAGAATGTCCCGGGTGCAATGCCTCTTGCTGTCTGGTAGGGTTGTCCAACGCACCGCAAACAGCTCTGGTGCCCAACGGGGTGGCACCATGTAGTTCGCTGCCAGTCTGTCGCAGCCTCCCACCTGGAGTAATGTCATGGGCAAGAGCTTCTGTGTGGCATCTGCTACCGACCACATCCATCGGCGGCCGGGATGCAGTGGAATGACCTGTCTCTGGCGGACCCTTAAATCTCTCATCAGTTTGACAGCCCCTGGGAGTCGGAGATACTTTGCAATCCTCCTGGCAGCTACCAGTTGGATCCTGTCTTCAAGAGGCTGTAGCTGCACCTCAAGGTTCAGAGCCACTGCATTGGCCCACCTAGGAGCCCCCAGCATGGCCCGTACAGCTGTGTTCTGGAGGACACAGAGGGATTTGATGTTTGTGGGTCTGGCGTGAACCAGAGCAAGTGCCCCATAGTCAACGAGGGAACGTATTGCCTGGATGTAGAACAACCTCATGACCTCGAGGCTGGCCCCAACCCTAGGGTTGGCCATGGCACTCAATCCCCTGACCCTCTGCAGAGCCCTCTCTTTAATGTGGCACACATGTTTCTGGAAGGTGAGGTGCCTGTCAATGTAGATGCCAAGGTACCTATAACTGTGAACCCACTCCAGGTCGATGCCCAGGACCCGCAGCCTCTGACTGGGCACCTTGGTGCGAAGGATCATGGCTTTGGATTTTACCACAGATATCTTGAGCCCCAAGTGATGGCAGGTGGAAGCCAGCAGATCGAGGTCCTTCTGGGCACGCTGCAAAAGCCGGCGCTTCCTAGGTACGACAAGTGCCAGGTCATCGGCATAGCTGAGGAGGATGGTGCCTCTGGAGAAAGGCAGGCACACCAGCTGGTGCATCAGTACATTGAACAAGGTGGGACTAAGCACCCCGCCCTGTGGAGTGCCATTGTCCAGGGTCTTGAGAGAAGAGGCATGCCCCTGGAAGCGTACCCGGGCCCGCCTGTCCTGGAGATAGGAACGAAGCCATGAAAGCAGCCTGCCTTTAATCCCCCTGCGGGCCAAGAGTGAGAGGATGGCAGGTGCACTGGCTAGCTCAAAAGCTTTCTCGAGGTCAAGAAAGACAACAATGTGGGCTTGGGCATCCGACCCAATGCCGGTCAGTAGAGTGATAAGGCTTTCGAAAGTGCCCACTCCTCTGGTGAAGCCATAGAGGTGTTTATGAGGAGGGCCAAGCTTCCACCTCAGGCGCTCCAACACCATCCTTTCAGACACCTTCGAGATGCAACTGGTGAGGGAGATGGGTCTCACACTGCCAGGATCCCCAGGCTTAGGAATTGGTATGATGTCAGCCTCCTTCCATACGACAGGGAGTTTGCCAGCTCGCCAAGTCTGGTTGATGACCCCCAGGACAGCTGAATGTCCAGCATGGCCAGAGCGAGTGATCATGCCATAGGTGATACCATCATGCCCCGGTTCAGTGTCTCGATGAGATGTGAAGGCTGCCTGGAGCTCCTGGTCGGTGAAGTCTTCATCCGTGATGTCCTTAGCTTGGCATGCCGCTTGGATCACCATCACCCTTCTAGGAAGGAGGGTGGCTTGGAGGTCCTGGAGATCCTGAGGCAGTTGAGCCATGGCCGCTCTGTAGGTGATTAGGTTCACCAGATGCTCTGCCTCCGTTGCAGGGTCTGGGTGCAACCGAGCCACACTGCGACGCTGCCCAGTGACCAATCATAACTTGGTCCAAATCTCAGATAAGGTGGAGGAGTAGCTGAAGGGGGAAATCAACGGTAATTACACGACTTTTTTTCCCTTCATGCAATTTAACTGAAATTTTTACCATAGACTCTAGGCATGCCATAGTTTATGTAGTATAAGTTGCATCAAGATCGTCCAATAAATAATGATAAAAAAAAATAAATATTAGCATTTGGACATGGCAACATTTATGGCACCATACTGTAGTAGTGGCAATGTCGAAGTTGTTTTTGATACCCAACAATGATAAAGCAATGCCATATTGATTTTCTAACGGATTTCTTTATGTGTTATTACACTTATTAGTAACCAAAAAAAAATAGTAATTATGTCTTGACATGTTTTACACTATTCTTGCATACCATACCCATGGTATGCCAAAATGGAAGGGATGATTACCCAAAAGAGAACCGTTCGTTTGTAGAACAATGTCCCCTGAATAAGCAGTGTGAAAATAATGAAGATCGGTTCATAAATAACTGAGGTGTTGTTAGATATATGAAAATAATGCACTTCTGAGATAAATGAAGAAATGTATTGGGGCTTACTATATGGTGGGTAAAAATACTCATGGTGCCTTCTTATGTTTATTGATAGTAGAAACAAGTGTATAGAGTATATCCCTGAAGTTCCATGCAGATCCCTGCATCCTGAAGTTCCCTGAAGATCGGCCAATCACAATGCTCCATGCATGCCAACCTGAAAAGAAGAAAATTCATTCTCAAAATCGTATTGCCAGTGATTATATACACAGATACATGTAATTACAAGTATGTCATATTTATACACATAGAAATATACAAGAAAATCAGATGAATTACATACCTTTGTGCAGGTATTGGTAAGGACATCAATGATCATCTAATGTCCTCCAGGTTCATAGGAAGTATCCATCGCCAGTCTCCTCTTATTGGATTTTGGGTTTTTTTTTCTCTGCATCCTCTTGTCCATAGCTTGAAGCTTCCTTTGGGTAAGCAATGAACGGCCAAAGCCAAGTGGTATATCGAGACAACTTCTCTCGTATCCTGCATTATACTCAGCTATGGCTTGGCTGGCAGAGAAATCAGCCTGCCACTTGTTTCGATTCATTGCCTTGTTGCAGTAGGACCAAATTCGGTGATGGAGACTTTCATTAGGATTCTGTGTCCTGCCTTTCAGACAACGTCTCATCATATCATCTGTAGTTAGTTCATTATAAATTTTATGAACCTCCTTGAAGTATGCAGGATCTAACTGGAAGCGCACTTTCATGGTGTTGTGAGATGGTGGTGTCTTGTTAGCTGCTACTGCCTTTTGGTAAAAGCACCATGATTCAGGACCAGTTGGGCAAAGATGATGTTGTGGATTTCTATCACTGGATGAGCAATGGAAAAAGCTTGCAAGGATACCATTCCTCATCCTGAGAACATCAGTATCGACATGGTCTCGCAGGTTCTTCTGAAAATAACTTGCAAGTTTGTTGATGATAAAATCTGTAAGCATTCCCTTCTTCTTCATATCAAACTGTTTTCTTTTCTTTCCTGTTTTCAATTCTTTTTCAGTGTAATGGGACTTCACTAAATTGGTTAGTCTGTTCTTGAGTCGTTTAGAGTAATGATTTATACATTCCTCTTTTACTACCTGAACACCTTCATAAGGACCTGCACCATTATTGAGTTCAATAAGTCCTTTGTAGGTACTGCTGTCACCATCACACACAACAGTTGTGTACCTCAAGTTATTTTGTAGTGATCTCTGCCATATCACTATTGCTGCTTCTGCTTCCATACTTCCAGAAGAACCTGTGAAGTTCTTGCAGCATACACTTTTATGGTTTTCAGTCCATTGTTCATATTGTTCTTCAGAAATTTTGTTGTTTTTCAAACGATACTCGAAGAACATACACAGGAAACAGAACTTACACATTATCTGATAATCAATCACAAGTTTGGTAACGGCATCAATTGTAACACCAATGCCAAGATTCGAATGATGGCCCCTTTTATGCCATGTTCCATCATAAGTGACATCAATATCAAGTACTCCATTTGGGTTTGGCACAATGTTTAGTTTACCATATTCCCTAAGAATCACCTCTCTTGATTCTGCCATGATCTGCTTGCACGACTGAATGGATGCTTCTGTAATGAGTGCAGTATATTTACTAAATGTTTTGAAACTCAATGAAGGCAAATTAGACACTGCAGTTCTACGGCTAAATGATGCATATCCACCACCTGTACACATTTCTGCATATACCATCCTTCCGGTTGCAACATTCATATCCTTGCGCACACGTGGTTTCATTATAAACACACTATTTCTACACTCGGTACACTCTGCACTAACAGTTGTCTCCAGGTGGTGGTGATTGAATGTAAAATCAATATTATTACTGAAACATTTCTGACAGCACACAGATGACAGAATCAAATTAAAATTATTAGGTTCCATAAACACCATACAATTATCAGAAGCTTCAGTAGCTACTTTGTGAAAGAACGACACTCGCTTTTGGGCACTGGATATTTTCTTATCACTAACACTTTCGACACCAGATATATCAATGTCAGTCGCGTTATCACTTGTAGATGGGCCAGCGACAGCTGAGCTGGCGTCAGCTGAGATGGTGGCAGCTGAGCTCGCGACAGCTGAGCTTGCGTCAGCTGAGATGGTGACAGCTGACATGTCAACATCTGGGGTGGCCACACGTGGTGTGGCCACGGAATGGCTGGCCACATCTGGGGTGGCCAAGGAGGGGATGGTCACAGATGGGTAAAGTACTTTACGTTTTTTCGATGCCTAGCTGGGGGAAAAAACCGTCGGGTGGCCACATCGGGGGGTTGGCCAAAGGAAAAGGACGGGCCACATCTGGGGGGGCCCAAGGGATGGCCCGCCATTTTTCCCAAGAGGGGCCCAGGAGGGGCCCCAGCCACGTTTTGGAGTGGCCCGGGGAGGGGCCCAGCCACGTCCTGGAGGGGGCCCGGGAGGGGGCCACCCACGTCTGGTGGGCCAGGGGATGGCCAGCCACATTTCCTGGAGGGGGCCAAGGGATGGCTGGCCACACTTTTTTCCTTATGTTTTTCTTTTTTCCTTCACCAACAAATTCCCTACGTCGGGATAAATCAATTATTTCACTAGCATGAACAATGGGGGGTCTGAGTGGAGGTGGTGAGGGGGGGGGCATGGATTTAAACGTGCAGCCCCCCTCCCTTTTCTTGCTTCTCTCTTCGTTTGTTTTAGCTGAAACAAATTTTTCCTTCCTAAGACCTTTTTTCTCTCACGGATAACTTGCGAGAGAATAAATTTCCCCTTGAAAAACCAAATTTGCATAAAAATGGGAAGAATTGAGGTCAAAATTTATGGGCCCCAAAGGGTCAGCCGGGGAAATCAAACAGCGCACCTCTGCTCTCTTCAGACCTATGGCGCCCACGGGGTTTTGCTGGGGAAACGAACCTCTTCCTACAGTCCCATTTGAAGTTACCAATTAGTATTTCAAAAGATTCTAGCCAAAATCGTAAAAAAAAAAATTCCGAAAAAATGCAAATACAGGGGAACCCCCCCCATAGGGGCCCTTAATTCCTGCAAAAAGGGCTGGCTGTTTTTCCAAATGTTCGGTTTTGGAATAAATTTTTCCCCCCATAAAAAAATTTAAAGGGAAAAAAAATTAACCCGGGCAAGACCCCCAAAAGAAATAAAAAAAAAAATTTTTTTTAACCACATGAAATTTAAATTTTAGTAAACAAAAACAAAAAAGGCATGCACAATTACATGACACTTACTTTTTTTTGAAAAATTCTAGTGATGATTGTGGGAGGGGGAGGGGGGGAAGAGAGTGTTAGTTTTTTAAAAGGGGGAACCCCCTTTTCCATTAAAAATTTCAGGTGTCGAGTCCTTTTTCGGGGGTTTTCTTCCCTTCTTTTTTTAATGCCACTGGGAAACCACTTCAGAGCCCAACTGGACTTCTTTCGCCAACAAAACTTCCTTAGGGGCCCCTGTACCTCTCTTTCCCTTTAAATGATTTTTTTCTAAAGGGGTTTCACAACTTTGCCCTTGTAACATAAACCACAGGGTTTTGCAATAGCTTGTAAAGGGTTTTTTTCATAAAAAAAGGGTTTTGCCCCTTCAAGCCATTTTTCACAAAATTTCCCTTTAATTTTTTTAAATAGGCAATTCCTTCAATTTCCCCTCTCCCCCCCTTTTTGAACCATTTTTCCCCGGGTTTCTGGCCTCTTGTTTCTTTAAGTTGATCTACAGCTCATCAGGGTTAGTTCTTCATTGTCCTCCTCCCCCAAATTCTTCCACATCCCCCCACTAACCTCCAACCCCAAGGACCCCCCAAAATCCCCACTTTTTGATTCCTCAACGGTATCCCTCCTCTCAGGGTTAGCCTAAAACCCCTTCAAAACCCCCTTTTGTCTACAACTTTCCCGGGCCCACATTTTTTTCCCAACAGAGTTCAAGGCCCTTTTTATTAAACCCCTCCCAAGCCTTACCTATAAGGTTTATACAATTGAGGATATTAAAGTGATCTCTCCAAAACTCTCTTAGATTTCAGTTGATTTTTCTGAGGTCACTACAAACACCTTTCAAACAGAGCTTTTGTTACATTTTTTTTGAAGTTTGCAATAACCTGCTGGCCCAGGGTTTCAGGAGAGGATGGTTTTAGGGGGAAAAAACTTCACCTTAATGAACTCATGCCCCCCATAAAGTCGCCCTGCCACGTTTTAAAGGAGACCGGGGGCTTTGTCCTAACACCAGGAGGCACTTAAGTTCTAATTCTTTTCAGTTGGGTTTAAATCTTTGACTTGGGGGCAAAGCATGGTGTAACCAGTTTAGAAAAAGCCCCCTAGTGACCCATGCCTTAAACTTTTTTGATCTCCACATCACACAAAAAATTATCCTTGAACATTCTTTTGCCTGAAACGCTTGGGATTTTCAGAGTGATACACAAATAAAGGCTTAATTTTGCAATCACCACTAGAAATTGGGAACACATAAAACAAAGTAAGCCTGCCCTTTCATGGGCCTTAGGGCCCTGGGAGTGCCTTTTTTTCCAAAAGTAATGTAGGCCCCTGTTTGGGCTTTTTCTTCCAAAACAGGCCTTTTTTCATCACAATTAAACACTTGTTCAGGTTTCAGCCCTTCTTTTTTCTATTTACCCCTTTGAATTCCTGCACATATTTTTAAAGCCGCTTTGTGGTCCGAACGGGCAGCCTCCCAGGGCCGAAAACCACTTTTTTGCCCCAAACCTTTTTTAAATCTCTCAACCCAACCTTTTTGTTTGGCCTTAAATTCACTCACACATCACTATTTAAGGCCTTTTTTTAATTAAACCCATAAAAACTTCCTACCCTTTTTCCTTATGATACTTGAAAAACGCTATCCCTGCAAGTTTGTTTTTCATTTACCCCACACCAAAAGAGTCTCTAAAACATCTTCCATCACTTGCGATCTCTTTTTTCCAAAAACACATTTTAAACCTTTGGCAAAAAAACAGTTTCCCTTTTGTTTTCCTTTCTGTTCCCAAAAACAATAGTAGAAAAGGGTTTAAAATTTGGGTTTCTTGTACAACCGACCCGGGTTTCGGTATACGCCCTCCCCTTTCATACTTATCAATGTTTCTCTTTCTTCATCTCTATTGGAATTCAAACCTTATTGCTGTAGGGTTGGAATTTGAACTTTTTTTGGGCCCCCCCAGGGTCACTTTTTTTTCCAGAAACGGGCACCAAAAACACGTAATGATACAAAATTTTTCCAAATTGTATGCTTAAAATTTTCCCTTGGGGGCTGGCTGGTAAACAAGGCCACCGGCGGAACATATGGGCCGGCTCAGGCCGCACATTGAACGCGTCCCCGGACGAAGGGCGCTAGCTTTTTTTGGGCGGTATGCGAGGCAAAAATTTTAGCGATAAAAAGCGCCCGGGTTATCGGATTGCCCCGGTTGAAAGGCGCCCCCGGATGCGGGGGTCCCATTTGTAATGAAACAAGTATACTATTTTTTAAGGGGTTGCGCCACCTGTCAAAACTGATGACCGAAAACGCCTCTTTTAAATTAAAATTACGAAAAATTCCCTCGTAGAATTATCGTACAGACAGAGACATACACCAAAATTTTTCCCAGATTCTTGAACTTTTTTTCGGTAAAAATTAACTAAATTTTTTTTTTCGTTTTTTTTGGTAAATTTAACCCCGCCACGCGCAAAAATTCCCCCTGAATGGGGGCACACCATTTCAACCTTTTAAGCCCCCGGCCCCCTTTGTGAGACATGGGCGGCATGCTGCCCCCACTTCCCTGAGCAGATCATGGCCCTCAACCGTGGGTTTACCCCCTGTGCATTTTGCTAAAAAAATTGAGGGCGGGGGTTTCTGTTCCCGGGATGTCTCATTGTAAAACCACCAGTCACTTTTATATGCCCGAGGACGCTGAGAGCCCCCCGATGGTTTTCTTCAGTCGACCCGGGAAAGGGAAATTCGACCATTAGCTCTGCGGCATTGAGCTGGACACCCGTCGGTGGGGGCGGGTCCCCCTGGGTATTTCGGGGTGGCTTTTCGACCCCCGCAGCACATAAGCTGGGTGCCCCCTGGGCCCGGAAATGAGGGGCCCCAGGGGTTTCCAAGTCCCCCGGGGGGGAACCCTGCCTGACTCTGGCCGCTCACAGTGGGGGCCTCCCCTTTGGGAAGAGGCCTGCTGGCGGTAGGCAAAGAAATGGGGTGCCCACCCTGGGACCTCGGGGCAGTGTCCCTTTGCCTGGGGGCTTTTTTTTCCCAATGATTCTGTCTTTTTGGGCCCCACCTTGCCATCGACCCCGCAGTTGACCGCGCTGTTGCAAAAACCAGTCCCCTGCCCCCTAAAGCCACCGCGGGAGCCCATGCGGGAACCGCTGGAAATTCCCCCCTCCGGGCGGTATCCGGGGAACCGTAAAGGGGACCCCCAACTGACTTTTGTTTTGGCATTTTTCCAAGGCTGGGGGGCCCCGGGGGGCGTTGGGTTTTTTCCCGAGGGCCGAACCTCCCGCCAGTGCGCCCCATCAAAAGGCCCGCTCTTTTCCACCGGTGCCTTTTTGAGTTTTTGGGCACATTTGGGGCTCGGGCCCGGGAAAGGGCTTCCCCCCAGTTGGCATTTTTGGGGATTGAAATGCAGCCCTTTCGAGTCGTTGCCTTGTTCCCACACACCACAATTTCTTTTTCTCGCTGGCAGGGCTGCAATATGTTGAACCCCTGGCAGTTGAAGCTTTGTACGGGGCCTAGGGGGTTTGGTCGGTCTTGAACCCTTCCCCAGCCCCCCAAGGTCCGGGGCGGGGGGAATGGATTTGGTGGGGGGAAATCACCCCGGGCGGGGGGGGAAACCTTTTGCAGTGAGTCGCCCGCCTTGACAAAAATTGGGGCACTTAAACTTATAAATTTTTAAAAATTTAAAATTTTAAACTATGGGATTAGTAAAAATTTTAAAAATGTATTAAGACATTTTTATAACATCATTGGGGAAAAAAGTTTATGCCCCCTTTTTCAAAACTTATTTTAAACCTAACAAATTTTATAAACAAATTTTTTGTCTTCCCTAATTCCTATTATATTTTTTTTAAACGTGCATAAAATTTTTTTCTTTTAATTTTTATTTTCCCCAACCCCTCTAGGTTAATTTTTTTCTGTCTATTTTTTAACCCTACATTTTATCTAACAAATTTTTTAAATTTAAATTGTTTTCCTTAACCCTTTTTGGATTTAAATGCTATTATTTTCCTGTGTTAGTTACAAAAACTGTCATTCTGTTTCCACTGCCAACCTATTTTTTTATTATTTTTGTTAAGGTATTATTTTTATGTAATTTTTTTACAAAAATTTTTTGCCTAAAAATTTTTTTCATTTTTTTTTAAATCTAAAAAATTGTGTTCCCAGAATTTTATTATTTTCTAACTTACTTTAGTAAGAGTTTCGGGTTTACACATAAAAAACATTTAAACATAGATTATCGTACATAGCACATATGGTGGGATTACCAGGATAACCAAAAAAGTTACACACAGCCCTTTTTTCCATTGTGGTCCTTGTAATAATTTAAATTTTTAAAACCCTTTCCCAAATTTTAAAAACTTTTTAAGTAATTTAACTAGGGAAAGCAGTTATAGTAAAGGGGGTTTATATAAAGGAATAAACTGATTTTAGTTACAAAAAACTTTAAAAGAAAAGGTTTAGATCACGGGTAATAGGTACATGTATTTTTATTTTTTTAACATAAATTACGGGTACCTGGGTTTAACTTTCCGTTTTGGGAAAAAGTCAAATTTGGTATAATTTTCCCTTTTTTGGATGCAAAAATTTTTGTTTGGGAATAAAACCCTTTTGGGTTTCAAATACGACCCCCATGCTAAAACTTGAAAGGGTTAAAAAAGAGTCACAACACTGTGCACTATCCTTCACAATTCTGAAACATCCTAGGAGAAGGCAAAACAAATTTCCCTTTGGACAGATTTTTAGCAAAAGGGCCAAACCCTGGTGACCCTTCAACCGGGCCCCAAATGGGGAAAAGAAAAAAAGGGGAAGGGGGACTCCCCCTTTCCCAAAACAATAACATTTTCCTCCTCCCCCCTTCTCAGCACATCCTGGGTAGGCACTAGACTCTTCCCCAAAAGTTATGTGATGAAAATTTTTGCATTTTTTCATCTAAATCTTTTGTATTTATGTATATGTATTTTAGTTTTAAAGCAGTGTTTAAATTACATAATTTAGTATTAAGCAGTTTTTAAAAATACATATTTTAGAAATTAACAGTTTTTTTAAAATTACATAATTTAGTATTAACAGTTTTTAAATTTTTTTATAAAACCCCCCCATAAATGAAATAATTTTTCCAAAAAATAAAAATTTTTTTTTTTTTGGGAAAAGGGAAAAAATTTTTTAAATTTTCCCTGTATTTCTTAGGGAAAAATTCGTTTGGTATACACCCCTTTTTTGGTGTAAGTCCAAGGCCCCTGGAACAGTTTAAAGGGGGCGTAACCAAAGTATCACTTTATACTTTTTATTATTTTCCCATTTCGTAGCAAACCAGAAACATTTTAAAAGGGGGTTCAGTAGCAAAAAGGTTTACACTGTGGAAATTTTAAAAAATTTTTTCCCCTAGAGAACCGGCAAAAATTTGGGTTTCCTGGGGGGATCCCATTGCTGAACTTGGTCCTGGGGGGGATCCACATTACTGCTGAATTTGGGTTTCCCCGGGAGGGAACCAGAGAACTAAATTGAATTTGGGGTTCCTGGAGGGAACCACAGTACTGCCTAAACCTTGGTTCCGGGGATCCACAGTACCCCAATTTGGGTTCCTGGGGGGAACCAGAGAACTGATAAATTTGGGTTTTCCTGGAGGGAACCACAGTACTGCGAACGGGGTTCCGGGGGGATCCCAGACTGCTGAACTTGGTTCCTGGGGGAACCCAAGAACGGTAAATTTTGGTTCCGGGAACCACAGTACGGGCTGAACTTGGTTCCGGGAGGGATCCCAGTACGCTAAAAACTTGGTTCCGGGGAGGGAACCGGGAATTTATGAATTTGGGTTTCCTGGGGGGAACCAAAAGTACTTTTTGGAACTTGGGGGTTTCCGGGGGGATCCACAGTACTGCTGAATTTGGGTTTTCCGGGGGGAACCAAAAGAATAAAAAAATTTTGGTTTTCCGGGGGGGGAAACCCAGAAAAGCTGAATTTGGGTTTCCGGGAGGGACCCCACAGTACTGTTTGAACTTGGTTCCTGGGGGGAACCAAGAATTTGATAAATTTGGGTTCCTGGGGGGAAAACCACATTACTGCAAAAAATTTGGTTTCCTGGGGGGATCCACAGAAACGCAAATTTGGGTTTCCTGGGGGGAACCAGAGAACTGAGAATTTGGGTTTTTCCTGGAGGGAACCACAGTACGCTGAACTTTTTTCCTGGGGGGTTTCCACAGAAACTGCTGAATTTGGGTTCCTGGGGGGAACCAAAACTAAATGAATTTGGGTTTTCCTGGGGGGAACCACAGTACTGCTGAACTTGGTTCCTGGAGGGATCCACAGAACTGCTGAATTTGGGGGTTCCGGGGGGAACCAAGAACGTTTAACTTTTTTCCCCTGGGGGAAACCCACAGTACTGCTGAACTTTTTCCTGGGGGAAACCCACAGTAAACAAGAGGTCAAGTTAAGCAAGTGGAATACACTGGTAGAAAATATATATAATAAAATTCTGGTCTGGGGAAAGGGAAAACTTATGTTAAACCGTATCAGGGAAGTAAAACACACATTTTTAAAAAAAGCATGTTGAAACAATAAGACAGTTGTTCTTAGGGCCCAAAGTGTATATTTTTTTTAGTGACCCTTTTCCCGGTATCGGCCAATGTTTAAAAATTTTTTTGGACAAATAGAAATTTTTTTCTGAAAGGGGTGTTTTTGGGAATTTTTAAATTCAATTTTTATTAAAAAATTTTCTTCACCCTTTGAGCCTGTACATAGTGCCAAATGCAAGTGTTTTAATAAAAAACCCTTTGAAAATGTCCCAAACCCGGCATTACCCGGGCATACTATATTAACAACAAGTATTGATCACAATTAATTCCCTTAATCCTTAACAAACCTATGTGATTTTTAAATTGGTTTCTGCTCTAGGTTCCAATTGTGTCTTCGCTGGCAACAAACCTTCCTTTCACTTAAACTATTTACGGGTCCCCCATCACAAACCCCCGGCATAAATTGGGACATTTGTCCCGGAAAACAAATTTTTTAACCCAAATTTACAGAGTTTTTTTGGTTAAATACACTTAATAAAATTAACCAACTTGACTTACACAGTTCTTTTAAACATACGAAAAAATCAACTTTTCCCGCTGTTTTGACCAAATTTTCAAGGTATTTTTCGTCATGAAAGCAATAAAAATCATGCCCTATTTCTTTTAATATTTTTTCCAATTCTATAAAATGACCCAAAAAAAAGAGAATACAATTTTAAAAAAAACCAAAAAAAAATGTACTGCAAAGAGGGGGCTAATGGCTAAAGAATGAACCCCCCTTATTTATCGCCCCGGTCTTTTTTTTTTTTTGTTGCATGAAAAGAAACATTTTTCCACCCATACTTTTGCCCAAGTTTCAATGAGATAGCCCAAAAAACAACTGAAAAAAAAAAATTTACCAAAAAATCAGTAGGGCAAACCCAACCCAAAGGTACTGGAAATAAGTCACTTTGTCGGGACTTTTTTTGGTTACCCAGGTTCTCTATACAAACCCCTGCTATGTTTTGATCCTTTAAGTAACTGTTTTTTGTGAAAACCCCGAAAAAAATTTATTTACTTCTAATCTTAAAACGAGTACAAAAAACTGCCCTTTCACTTTTTTCCCAAACTACCCAATAAAGGGTCAGAAATTGGCAATTTGGGCCAAATTTCCACAAATTCAACGGGATCCCAAATTTCCCAAAAAAGGGGGTCCAAATAAAAAAATGTGCCCTTTTTTTCCCTGGCACTAAAATAAAAATTTTTCCCTTTTCTTTTAGTCACGGCTACAGCCCCTCTTTTTTACTCTTGCTTACCTTTTGGGGAATTTTTATTCACAAAAAAAAAAAAAAATAGAATATTTACTTTTTATCCCGACAACTGCATTATTGTAAAAAATTGTATAAATAATGTCAACCCAAATTCAGAATCCGTACGGAATTTGGACTGGCAGGCAGACGGGTTTGGGGACGGGTTTACCTTTTTTTACTTTTAAAAGCTTCGCTAAAGAAACAAAAATATACCCAAGGCTGAAATGAACTCACGCAATTTAGGGTCGATTTTTTTCTTTTTTGGTGAAACGTGAAAAAAGTATCTTTCCATCATACTTTTGCCCAAGTTTGAATAAGTTTAACCCCAAACAAACAACTGAAAAATAATAATAATAATATCTTTATTTACTACCCGTAAATGTCCCGGGAAAACAGGCCTACGAATCAGGGCATACTACACATAGAAAGGCACTTTTAGGGCTGAGTATTTCAAAAAAATTTAATTTCAGTGTCCCAGGGTAAAAACCCAAAACCCCTTTGACTAAAAACCCGGGTCCCCTTTTTAACTGATGGGTGAACATAGCCCAAACGGTGTAAAAAAAACCCAAAACCAATGTTTTTCTCCCCTGGCGGGGAATCGAAAAATTTACCAAAAATCATAATTCCCAAAACCCAACCATACTAAAATAAGCCACGTTGATTTTTTTGGGGGGTTTTTCCTGGGTTTTCCAACACATTTTCGCTATGTGTGAAAATCATAAGAGAAAATAACTTTTTTTTTTTATGTTTATGGTGGATACATGTTTTATCATAGTTAGCCCAGTGCTATACCCTTTTTCCCTCTAATATAAGCCACCAAGCCCAAGGATAGGAGAATGGTATTTGGGTTTACCATATCCTTTTCATACCTCTGTCGAACTCCCAACGGTTTTTATCCAAAAATATTATTTATTCGGAGTTTTTTTAATATTTTTTTATTTTTTTTTATATTTTTTTATTATGCCCATTTTAAGATCAATTGTGATGGGCAATAAGCTTTTTTTTGGGTTTTTAACCATAATAATAAAGCAATTTCCTGCTTCATGAGACTGATTCATGGAAACCGAAGTGGTTTTAAAAAGCCACCTTATTTTTAAGGGATAATGCCTTTTGTAGGTTTTTTTAAACATAATAAAGCATTTTTTTAAATTCTTTGGGAACCGTGGCTGGGGCTAAATGTAAGCGGTTAAAACAATAAATGGGAAAAAAAAAATTTGGGAAATACTTTGAAAGCAAGTAGCGGCCCCAAAAACAGTACCAGCTTTTGGTGTGGCGACCCTGGAAATATGAAATTATGCTAGCCAAACTTAGTGCCGAATAACTGAAGGAACTAAATAACTGATTGCCGGATTTGTGATGGGGGACCTGTAAATTGTACCTAAATAAACTTATACTGTGGCAAGTAATTTCCCCCTTTCCCCACAGTTTAAACTTTCCACTTGTTTAGACATGATTTATTTTTGCAACAATTTTTTAAAACCTTTTTTGGTTATTTTTCCATCTTTTGGGCTGTACATACGTTTCATAAGTCTCAGATAAAGTTTTGTGATTAAATTTTGGGGATTCCTGAAGACCAGTTTAATACATGCAGTTTTACATAAGCTGCTATGTACCATAATTTAACTGTATTTATGTCTATGTTTTCAGAATAAAAATGACTGACCACTGACTATATGACCTTGTGATGAATGGTTTTTAAAAACCGACAAGTTGAAGATTGGGGAAAACTTATGCAGGGAAATGGGAATCTTTTTTTCCCTTCTTGTTTCAAAAAAATTCTTCAACACTTGTTTTAAAACCCTTGGGCGAAGACCTACTTCGACCCAGTGGGTGGTACCACTATGGCCTCGCCTTCCCCCCTGCTTCAAACCCCACCTCACTTTCAGTATATAAGCCCGTCTACGGCCCTATGCCCGTTTTTTTCTAAAAGATTGTGGACGAACACATTTTTCTCCAGGGTTTAGGGACTGATTTCCTCATACCCCCTCTCCCCTTTAAAGCCTTCCTCTTTTATTGGCTGATGAAGCCACTGTGGGGGCGAAACGTTTCCTGAAAAAAATTCCCCTAATCTGGGATAATTCTCAATCTTTTATATTTAAATTTCGACCTATTAAAAAGACTGACTTACTGAATTACTGAATGGGTTTTACGACTTGTCCCCTTTTTTAAAAAAAAAAAAATTTTTTGGGGGCTGCTAGACTTACTGACTCAACCCCCCGAATTTACTGACTTGGGCTCACTACTTAAACCCACTGGACTCATGACCTACTGGCCCTGACGACTTACTTGACTTAAAAGGGCGACTAACTTGACTGATTAAGACTCAAATGACTGTACTTAATTTTTTTTGACTGGCTGAAATGACTTTTACTGATTTTTACATTGGAAAAACTTGATTGGGCTGACCTACTAACGACTGACTGACTTTAAATGAAATGATTTACTTTAAAAGACTCACTGATTTGGGCTTGACGACTTTACTGACTTTATGGGAACTGGGCTCGAAATGATTACTGTACTGACTTGATGACCCCGCTGAAATTGACTGGGGGCGTACTAACCACTGACTTGCCTGATTGTACGGGCTTGACTTTTCCTACTGACTTTTACTGGCTGTATTGACTGACTTAAACCCACTGACTTGCCTGATTGAAAATGACTTACCGAAACCCACGACCCTGACTACTGTATTTGGGCTTTACTGAACCCACTGACTTCACTGACTCACTTTTTGAAATGACTTACTATCCAAACCAGAACCATCTGGCTCCCAAACCCGCAGTTTTAAAACTTCAGTTTTGAAAACACCTTATCTCCTCAACCTATCCCACCCATCTTTTAAAAACATTTTTAAAAACTACACATGCATTTGCTCAAAATCCAAAAAAAGAGGTAAAAACTTTTTAATGAAAAAACTTAACCCCAATATCTTTTCAAACTCAAATGTTTTAAACCCTCCATTTTGTCCACCTGGTTTAATAAAACATAACTGGGAATTCTTCTCTATAAAAAATTAAATTTTGCCTTTTAAACAAAAACCTAATAGAATATTCAATTCCTCATATTCACTACAACTCACCTAAAAGACCAAAATTAATTATAGGTTAAATTTTTTAAATTTTCCTGAAAAAGCTTTTCATAAAAAGGGGCTTTTTGGAAGGGACAAACCCCAAATACTATACTATTTCCCTTTTACAAACAGTATCATTTTTGAAATAGAAATTTTTATTATTATGATGATTTTAATGAAATTTTTAAATTTTTCCCCCCTCCCCAGAAAGGGGGACGCAAGCCTTCCCAAAAGCCCTTCACAAACACCACTTTAAAGTAAGAAACGTTATTTCTGTTTTCTTTTTTTAGCCTTAAGCAATAGAAAAAAAATACTTTACCCGAACAACAATTTTCATTATCATTTTTTTTTTTCTAAAATTTTTTTTTAGAATTACAAAAAAATTCCCTTTTTTTTTTTGAGGGCCCCAAAAAGTAACCCCATTTTTCATATAAATTTTTCCCGTTTCTTTTTTACACGGAATTTTCAGGGTCCTTAAAAAAAAATGGTATTGACCCATCAATTCCCCAAAAAATAGTTTTTTGCAAATGCAATTAAAAAAGAGCACATAAATTGAATAAATTTCCTGAAAAGGTCTTCCCAAAAAACCTGCTAATCAATTTTGCATGGGACTCTGTCAATCACATTTGCAAAAAAAACACTGCGGACAGGGCCCTCAAACAAAGGATTTACATAGTGTACCGGTACTCCTTCCCTTTAAAGACCCCAACTATTTTAAAAACTCCAAGTTTCGACCTTCCCCTCGACCCCAAATACAGCCCCCACTCACTTAACCCGTAAACAACCAAGCAAATAATACGTTTACAAATTTTAAATGCTCCAAAAGTTTGATCTACGTTTTTTTTTTCAAAATTTTCCAAAATTTTAAAAAAAAAAAAGGGAGATCCCAAAATTTTTTAAAACGTTTTCAAATGTAAAAAAAAAAAAATGAAGATCCCACTTTTTTTACATACTACAAAAAGTTGAAAAAAAGTATTACCCTGAGTTTAAACCTGGAGAGTTTTTCCCGGGGTTTTAAAGCCCCGGCGGGGCCCCGGGCCCTTTTACCAGGGCCTTTCCCGTTGGGTCAGAGCCTGATCAACCAGGGTTTTGCGGGTGGCTGCACGCAAAAACCCAAAGTATGACCACAGCCCGGGTATCAGGGAAATAACTTTAGGTGCTTGTCCAGGCCCCGCTTGAAGAAATTCCCGGGGGCCCGTTGGTTAATCCCCCTTTAAATTTTTCTGGGGGGCAGTTGAACATTTTCCTCGGGGCCCCTGACACTTTTTTTATTGGCTTTTTAACGGCTAGTGGGCACCCCCCGCTTTTCATTGGGGGGGTTGGGGCCCTGTCTGCCCCAAATTTTTTTGCTTTCGTATGATTGGGTTTTTGTGTGCAAGTTTGGTAAATAGTCCCTCTAGGAATTTTTAGGTGTATAAATCAAGTAATTTCCCCCTCCTGCTTTCCCCGGGAAAAACGGGGTTTTTGGAAAACCCCAAGCGCTTTCCCCTAAATTGGGGGTGTTTTTTCTCCGTTATGCGCGCCCTGGGAAAATTCTCTGTACATTTTCCCAGGTCGGCAATTTTACCGCCTTTAAAAGGTGGGTGTTGTGTCAGCAATATTCCAGCCTAGATAAACAAGTGACCTGAAGAGTGTCCTCATGGGCTTGGCCCTCCTAGTTTTTTTAAGGTTCTCATTACCAACCTGCCCCTTTTTCTAAACAATGCATTTTAAACAATGTTAAAAATCCCCTTTAAGGTGAAATCCTCCGACAGATCAACCCCGGGCTTTGACGGGTTTGGGGTTTTTGCTCAATTTTTTGGGGCCCAAAAATTGGGGATTAATTTTTGGGAGGGTTTGGGAAATAGAAGAAAAAAATTTAAAAGGGGAATACAGGTAAGAGTAAGGTTTGAGGATAACAAAAAGACAAAGGGGATAAAGATTGGGGTATCAGATTGGAGGGAGAGAGTATGGAGGGGTGAAAAATTTTTCAGATATTTTGGGGGTGGGACGTGAAAGCGGATGGGGCTATGAAAAGATGAAGTGAATCTAGAAATTTAAGGGGAAAAGGGGGGATTGGGGCACTTAGGAGTCGGGAGACAAAGAACTTTTTTCCCTTTGGGGGCAAAGAGGGGAAAAGTATGAGAGTAAAGTTTTTTTCCAACCCCTCTTATATGGGGGTTTTAAGCATGGGTATGAATGTTGCAGCAGGACAAGGGTTGGGGGCATTTGGGGATGTTTTTATGTCTGAGGGCAAAGTGGGGTGGGGAATATAAGCAGAGAATTTGTAGTTTTTGGGAAATTTAGGAGGAGGTGGGGATTACCAAAAAAGTGTCCAGAAAGGGCCCGAAAGGGGGGGTTTTGAGGTGGTTTTGGGCATTTAGAGAGAATGGAGTGAACAGAATTTCTTCAAAAGTGGGATCAACTTTTAGTGGAAGGAAGGGGGGTAGGGGGCGGCCCAAAGGGAAAAGGTTTGGGGGGAGGGGGTAAAAGGAGGCTTTTGGGCGAGGGGGTTTGACTTCCAGCAGGCATGCGTGGCGTGTTTGATAGGATGAATGGAGACAAAAAATTTTTTGGTTTTTTTTTTTAATACTTGACGTCTGTTGGAGTGTGAGCAAAGTAAATTTAAAAAGGGAAAGGGGGCAGGGGAAAACCGGGAGGCCGGACTTGAGTCCTGGAGATGGGGGAAAACAGTGCCCCACCTGAAGGAGGGGTGGTTTAAAAGTTTCATTTTTTAAAAAATGTAGTGTAAAGCACCCTTCTGGGGAAAAACGGGGAGGGTGAAAGAAAGGTTTAAAGTTTTTTTTTTTTTTCGGGCCCCCCCCTTGGGGGGAATCAGCCCCGTGTGATAAAAAAAAAAAAAAATAATTTGTTTTTGTATCTGTGAAGATTTTTAAAAACCTCATGTTTTCCCCTATCTGAGTAATTGAAATTTCTCATCCCTTGAACTTCATATTGTTTTTCCCGCCAGCCCACGGGAAAGATTTGGTTTATGTCCCCCCTGGAGCCTTGCAGTGTCTGCAATGGAAGACACCCGTCATGCAGATTCGGGTGTCATCGGGAAAAGGAAAACAAAGGGGCTGTGGGTGGGCACCTTGCTATGTCGGATATGAAAGGGTGAAAGGGAAAAAGAAAGGGGGCGGGGGGGTTCTGTCCTTGTGGAACAAAAGCTTTTCAAACCTAAACCCTCGACTTTTAAATCTGTTTTAAGACAAATCTCTGTGTTCTGTTATGAGGAAATTATTTTTGATCCCGACTGACTTTTCCTTTTTAATTTCCCTTTTGCACGCATTTTGTGCCAATTTTCGCCCTGGTCACTTCTTGCGAAGGCTTTTTTCAAAAACGTAAAATATTACAACTGCATTCTTTTTTTTCTTCTAGGGGGATTTTGGGGCCTTGCGTAGTGATCCAATAGTCGTTGTTTTTTTTAAATTTTTGGGGCGACCCCCGTGCCATGCTCCCTCTCCAAGGATGAAAAAGGCCCTGATAGGGGCTTCTTGGGATTTTTTGAAGAACACAGAGTTTCCCGATTCCCGGCCCCGGGGAGAGTGCATGGCATTTCCCCTTTTTCGCCTGTTTTTAAGTCATTTGGGGTCAGGAAACATCGGGTTTGGGTTTTGTTAATTTAAATTTTGTGGCTCTCTCTAAAAAATTCATTTTGATCTTCGACTCTCATCTGGTTAGCGGCTTGGGGGAAAAAATATTTAAAATTGGGACTTTAGTACTCACTCTTTCCTTTCTGTCATCTGTGTAGGGCCCATCTTATTTTAAATAGGGGGCCCAAAAAATGGGGCCCTTGTTCCGATTTTTGATTTGGCATAGGGGGAAAAAAATACTTTGGGGTTTTTTTCGATTTTTATTTATGGCTTTTAGTTCTTCCCCCGAAACCCGCTCCTAAAAGGAAATTTTTTTAGCTTAAGTTCAATGCTTGCTATTTCTCTGGGGCCCGTGTCTCCCTACGCATTTTTAATATATTTTACCTCGTTTAGGGCCCCTCTGTTTTTTCTTTTCCACGCCTTTAAAGGGGGCGCCTGCCCCTTTTTTATTTTTTCCCTCTACTCCCCCTTTTTTTTAGAGGAAAAAAACCTTGGGGCAAATCAGTGCCACCGGTTAAACGGTTTCCCAGGCATAAATTTGGGGGCTGTGTTGTTATATACTTTCCCCGCTTTTTACGGTTAGGGCTTGGGGTTTACCTTTGGGCCCCCTTATGTTTTTGTTTTTTGAAATTGAATTTGGTGAATGCTTTCCCCGTGACTTTGTCTCAAAATTTTGTCGGTCTGGGCTCCACGCATACATGCCCGAACCTCAATTATGTTTTGATCCCGGAAATAATTGTTTTAGATATGGGGACATTTTTTTAAACAGAAACAATTTATTGGGGGGTTTGTGAAATGAGGTCTAGTGTATTCTCCCAAATCTAGTAGGCTCCATTATTTGCTGGGTTTTAAAGAATTTTGTTCAGAGATTTAAAAAACTCGTTGAGTGTGAGTTTTCATCAAGCTGCCTCGGGTGTTTATTTTCTGCAACAAATTTTTTTAATTTTTTTCTATATTCCTCCCTTTTAGGGGCCTTAAAGTTGAAATCCCCCAGGGGCAAGATGTTGGGTGCAGGAGCGGGAAAATTTTCCAACAGTGGTCAATTTTTAAAAAACTTGTTCCTGGAAAGTCTGGGATGTTGCATCCGGAGGCCCTTTTAACTAAACCCCAATGAAAATAGGTTTTTTTGTTCTCGACCTTTTTCTGCAAAAACTTTCCCCTACACATTTTGAGGGATTAACAGTTTTTGTGCAAAAAAAGTAACCTGCAATGTACAGGGCCAAAACCCCCCCCCCCTTTGCCTGTTCACTCTTCACAACCTGTATAGGTTTTAACCTGGGATCCAAATTTCGTTGTCCAAGTGATCCTTTATGTTGGGGCCAGTGAAAGCTGCAACCCTTGCCTTTTCCCCGCAAGCATCCAACGGGTGAAAAGGGATTTTTTTTGTTTGTTTCTCTTTAGACCCTGTAAAATTTGCAAAGAAAAATGTTATCGGGCTGGTGGGATTGTTGGTACTGGGGGGGGGATTTTTTTTTTGGGGAATTTTTATCTGTACTGTTTGGGTTTGGGATGAGGGCCTCGACTTTTGGTTTTTCCCCTCCAGGAATGACGGGTTTTTGGGGTTAAACGAATTTTTCTGCCTTTTTCCCGCCAGGTTTTTTTTTTTTTTTCCCGGCACTAAAAAAAAACCCCTCCCTCTTTAGTGGCGTGGCTACCCAGGTTTTTCCCTGGCCTGGATGTTTTGTAACTTTTTGTCCCCTTTAGATGGTATGCCTGGCAATTTAAGTTATAGCACCGTCTTTTTCCCGACAAGAGGGGACACAAATTTAGGGTAAAAAACCCTTTCAGGGGAAAGGGGTTTTGCATTTTCCGGTTGGGCATATGGGCATGGCATTTTCTAGGGGTTCATAGTTTTTCACGTCCCATCTGTTTTTTCCAGATTTCCCCTGCCAGCCCGATCCCCAAATGCATAGAAAATTCACAGGGTTGGTTTTTTGTTTTTCCCTTTGGGGTTTTTGTGACTGTATTTTCCCGTTTTGGGGCATGTTTTTCCCGTCTTACTTTTATCCTCCCTAGCACCAACAATTTAGCCCCACCAAATTTTTTTTTTAAAATACCCACTAATTTCTAGTGGAGTCCTCTTGTTTGCCCATTTCCTGCGGGAAATTTCTAGTTTTTTAAAAAAAATTGGGGGTTTTCTTATCTTTGAAATACACTTGTTTTCCCCACTTGGCTCCCCGTCCCCTTTTGAGGTTTATTTTTGTATTCCCTTTCCCGCCCTTAAATCCCGACTACTTTGACAAAATCTCCACTTTTACCAAATTTCTGTCTTCCCCCGGAAAACACCTCCCCGCTTCAAACCCTTACGTCTCCCAGGGCACACCTCCACTTTACCATTACGTCTTCCCCGGGCCCGCACCTCCACTTCCCCCATTACCGTCCCCCCCAGGACAGCACCTCCAGCTTTTACCATTACTGTCCCCCCAGGGCAAACACTACAGCCCCCCACATTTACTGGGCAAATAGGAATTCACTCCACCTTAAAAGTTTCTGAAAATACATGGCCCTATCAAGGGGGCATTTCCATTCAGGGCCCCAAATTTTTATGTTTTCCCCTTGATTAGAAACTTCCAGGTTTTTTTTTGAAAAAAAGCTATGAGTTTTTCCTTTTTAATACCCCTTTTTGATTTTGTCCATAAAATTTAAACCATTTTGGGGATACCCCAAAAACCAACCCCCTTTCCCCGTTTTAACACTGCCTTTTGCTAGTTCTTGGAAAATCTCCCCAAGGGGCGTGACAACCCAAATTTTTACAAAAATGACAAAATTTTTCCCATGTGGAAGCCCGTTTGTTTACTTTAAACCCCAGACTACACACAGCTTCAAAAATGATTTTAATTGGTTTTATTTTCTGCAATTTTTTACTAGCAAACCCTTGAAAAATTCTATTAATAACCCCTTAAATGAAACCTAGCCCATTTGTATTTTTTTTTTCAAACTGTTTTTTTTATATTGGACACTTTACCGTGGGGGGGAAAAAGTTCCTATTTATATTTAATGTTTGTGTTTAAAAAGGGCTCCCCACAACCCCACCGTTTTCAGGGCTGCTTTTTTGTCCCCAACGAAAACCCCTTGAAAAACCCGTCCCAAAGGGTTTTAACCCCGTCCCAAAGGGTTGGGAAACCAAAACAAAGGGTTTTTGGGGCCAAATTTGATCCGATCTGATCAGTGAGTCAATTATTTAAAAAAATACTGGTCGGGATTTAGCTAACCCCAAGAAGGTATCAAAGGAAATTATCTAAAACCCCAGTTAATAAGTGGGTTTGATTTGGGAAAAAAAAAGTATAACTTGCGTGTTGAAGAAACCGGTGACTGCTGGCAACTCCTACAATGAAAGGGAAAGGTCGAAACCCCAACCCCTTTTTTATCAAACCCCTTTTAACAACTTTTTTAATTTTTTTTTTTGGCTTTCCCCCACAATAAATGCCAAAATTATCACTTTAGTTGACTGGGGGAAATTTTTTTAGGGAAGGGGCGCTTTTTTTTTGTAAATAATAAAAGGGTTCCCCCTTGTGTATATTGCGCCCCCTGGTAACTACAGGTTATATTTAAATTCACAGTGGGAAAGTCCCCGGGATTTTAAGAAAAAAAAAACTAAAAAAAATCACTCCACTCCACTAAGAAACCCTTATAAAACCCTTTTAGTTTTTCAAATACAACACTGTTTTTCCCGCTAAATTTACTGGTATCCCCTAGATTATATGCGAGTATACTACAACCAGAAGATTTTTTTAAAAAAACTGACCTGTTGGGGAAGGGTTTTTGTGGGCTTCTGGGACCCGCCTCTAAAAGGATTATCACTTTTATTTTCAAATTCACCTGTTTTCAAAAAAGACACTTTAGCCTTTAAACATTTAATAAAAATAGGGGGCCCCCTGTTATACACTATACACTAGTATACTCAGTGTTTTTCAGGGAGACTTTCTTTTCCCCTGACAGAAAAGTTCAATTATTTTTTATTTTTTTTTACACGGGAAAAAACAAAGGGCCCGATTCCCCCCCGGCAGTAAACCTGCTAGGTAGTGCACACTAATTTTCCTTTTTGACTCAGTATATAATGTTTTCCCCCCAAGATTGGTTCCAGGTGCCCAGAGGGAGTATCGTATAGGATTGGGTGACACAAATTAAAGTTTTTAGCACGTAAAGCGACCGGGGAAAAAAACAGAAAAAACCCCGGGGCACCCCAAGGAGGGAAAAGCTGAAAACGCGGGTGGTCTTAGTAAATATACCAAATTTTGGGTCGTTTACGGGGTTTAACCCAAAGGAGTTTTTCCCTTCCTAAATCACATTGGTAAACAAATTCCCTTCACTAAATGTGGATCATACTATAATGGTAGTGAAATTTTTTGTCAACCAAAACTTGATATTTTTATAATTTTTCACTATTTTTAAAAACTTATAGCATTTTTAGTATATTTTAAATGAAAAATACAGCAGTGGGACTGTACCCTTTTTAATAAACAAAATTTAGGGAAAACAGCTCTAAAATACTTAAATTTAAAAATTCAAAACTAATAAAAGAGCCGATCACAAGTCCCGAGTCGTCGGGGAAATGAGTACATTGCTAATTTTAGGAGGCTATACTGAATGTTAATTTTTTTCATTTTTTTTTGCTTTTTAATGTTAGCTCAATTTTTAAAACACTAAAAACATTATAAAAGCTGCAAAGGTGACACTAAAACAATATGTAAAGATGGTTTTACAAAAACCTACTACCAGTAAAGTATGGCCTTAAAATCAGAAAAGGGCAAATACGTCATTATTTTAAAGAAACCCAAATTCCCCCGTACCAACCTACTCTTTTGGAAAACCCAAAATTTAAATTTTTTTTAACGTGGGGTACCTGTACTTTTTTAAATTTAAAAAGCTAAAAGCAAACAAGTATGTTCCAAAAATTGTTATATGTGAAACCAGCCTTTTTTAACCCTTTGACGGGTTTCCCGACTTATAAAAATGTCTTACAAGCCAATTTTCGAAAGTATTTATAAGCAAAAATTTTTAGCAGCTTCAAATCAAGCAGGGGAAAAAACTGGTTTGGCCCCCCCCCTTTTTAGAATGGGGCTCCATGGGCAGTTTTGCACTAATAAAAAAATCGGGGAGCCAGTGGGGGCAAAAATTTGGGGGGCCATTCCCGTTTTTCCATTTTCAGCATTCCCAAACGGGGAAAAAATAAAGTTTATTTTCCCCCCCAAATCTGGGGGCTCTTTCCCCTTCCCAAGGGGGCTCTAACACAGAAGGAAGTGTCAGTGAAGAAAATTTCAAAGATTTGGGGGGAGTTTGAGACCCAAAAGCAATGGAGGGGGGGAAGGGGGGGAGGAGGAGGAGGAGGGGGGGAAGGGAAAGGAGGAAAGGGGGAAAGGGGGAGAAGAAAGGGGGAGGGAAGGGGGGAGGAGGGGGAAGAAGAAAAGATGAATAATATTTTTTTTGCCCTTTAAGCAAAAAAAAAAAAGTCCACCCCATTACAGTGACAAGATAAGGGGAGATAACATCTGATAAGAGCTGACTTTGATGAGGGTAAACGAGGGTAGAGCTAAGGAAATATTACATGACCATCACCCTCCCTTTGTTTTTTGCTGGTACACAAACATTTCTGTCTGTCTATTTGTCTGTCTGTCAAGCTCCCTGTCTGTCCATCTAGCTCTCTGTCTCAGAGAGAGCCACAAGACTGTGTCATCACTTTTACTCACATCTTCAAGCAGAGTATAGCATTTGTCTGGATTTCTTGGGTTATCCTAGGTAATTTACACTATGTATACTTGTATTTATGTGTACCTGTGAGACAGAGATAGGCAGACAGATAGAAAGAGAGACAGATTGAAAGATATGAATGAGGGAGAAAGATAATTAGATAGAATGGAGGAGGGGAAGCACCCATCCGACCCCATTGTTTTGACGGGCGGGAGGGGGAGTGAAAATGAGCCCAATATGTCACTTTGACAGCTGCCGACTTCTGACTCAAAACAATTATAAGCCACACACTCTCACACAAGACAAGGAGGAGGAGAAGGAGGGAAGGAGGAGGAGGAGAAGGAGGAGGAGAAGGAGGAGAAGGAGGAGGAGAAGGAGGAGGAGAAGGAGGAGGATGATGATTGTTTGTTTGTTTTTGTAAACAAGTTTTGTAAACAATATATTGATAATTATGTTTGTTTTGCTTATTGTGTTGTATACAACGAGTGTATATAGTACCATTGCACCTTACTTTGGTCTCATAGGCCACATAAGTTATGTAAAAAAATAAATAGTGAAAAAAAAACAAAAACCTTCAATTACAAGTAAACTAAAGTTTACCGGGTGAGCGGCAGTCGCCGCTGTTGCCATACGCGGCTCATTTTCTGCAAACTTCACGGCTCTATATCTCGGTAAGTACCGATGGCAAAAAATTTTTTTTGGACTAAAACACTCAGAAAAATAATCTTAACATTTTCACAAGAAAAAATAATTTTTTTTTTTTTTGAATATTTGGCGACATAGAATGACAGTTTCAGAGAGGGGCCTGAAACAGTCAAAGGGTTAATGCAGCCAAGTTTGAGAGAAATTTCATTTGGGTTGGTTCCTAAATGGAAAACTCTACTCTACTTCAAGAAGGAAAATTCTCCTCTGCTTCATGAAGGAAAATTCTTCTCCACTTCGTGAAGGAAAATTCTTCTAAACTTTGTGAGGGAAAATTTTCCTCCACTTCTTAAAGGAAAATTCCCCTTCATGTATAGGCTTCTCCATTGCTTTAGACCTATCACTTCTCATGTGTACCAGACTCAGCCTGCCTCTGTCTCTCATTAAGTTAGCAATACTCTGCACATTCAACCATTGTTTTTTTTGTGCTTGTTTATTGATTGCCACTGTGAAATAAGCCACCATGGTAAAGAAGGTGAGAAACATGATAGAATTCAAGAAAAAACTTGTAGCAAAATATGAAGAGGCATACGTGTGGCCGAGCTCGCCAGGATGTATGGGAAGTCGACATCGACAATCATTTCCATCCTGGCAAAGAAAGCAAAACAGAAGGAAGCTGATGTTGGGGTAAATTTCCTAATGAAACAGAGATCACAAACAATTAAGGATGTGGAGAAGTTGTTGTTGGCATGGATCAATGAAAAACAGTTAGCGGGAGATAGTGTTGCGGAGGGGATAATTTGCGAAAAGGCAAGGCAGTTGCCTGGAGGTTACCTGGAGGTTATTCCAGGGATCAACGCCCCCTCGGCCCGGTCCATGACCAGGCCTCCCGATGGATCAGGGCCTGATCAACTAGGCTGTTACTGCTGGCCGCACGCAGTCCAACGTGCGAGCCACAGCCCGGCTGATCCGGCGCTGACATTAGGTATCTGTCCAGCTCTATCTTGAAGGCAGCCAGGGGTTTATTGGCAATTCCCCTAATGCTTGATGGGAGGCTGTTGAACAGTCTTGGGCCCCGGACAATTATGGTGTTTTCCCATAGTGTACCAATGACGCCCCTACTTTTTATTGGGGATATTTTGCATCACCTGCCCAGTCTTTTACTTTGTAGGGAGTGATTTCTGGTTTCTGATTTGGGACCATTCCTTTCCCAAGATTTTTTCCCAAATGTAGATTATGATATATCTCTCCCTCCTGCGTTCCAACGAGTAAAAGTCAAGTGCTTCCAAGTGTTCCCAGTAGTTAAGGTGCTTGATAGAACTTATATGTGCAGTAAAGGATCTCTGTACACTCTCTAGGTCTGCGATTTCACCTGCTTTGAATGGAGATGTTAATGTACAGAAGTATTCCAGCCTAGAGAGAAAAAGTGATTTGAAAAGGATATCTTGGCTGGATCTCTCATTTTGAACATGCT
>NC_069452.1:26957755-26988322 GCF_026875155.1 Cherax quadricarinatus
GGGGAAGGGATAGGGGAGCTGACTGACCCTACCTTAACAAGCAGCTGGCAGTCAAACTATCAGTTTCGGGGAGGGGGAAAAAAGGCGGGAATAGTGGGAGCTTGACTTACCCTACCTTAACAAGTAGCTGGCAATGAAACTATTATTACTATATACTCCCTCGCTACTCCTATCTATTGAACTTTTCCCTCACAAGCAGAGCAGGAGTTGCGCAAATTAACATTAAGATCGACAACACTCTAATTGCCAGACATAATGAGGGCAAATTCCTAGGCCTATACCTCGACAACAACCTGAATTTCAGCATCCACATAAAACACATAAACAAAAAAATATCCAAAACGGTTGGGATCCTCTCCAAGATACGATACTACGTGGTGCGAAATGCCCTTCTCACATTATACCACTCACTTATTTATCCATACCTCACCTATGCTATTTGTGCTTGAAGAACAACTGCAGCAACTTGCCTAAAGCCAATAATAACCCAACAAAAAGCCGCACTAAGAATAATCACTAAATCCCATCCCTGGCAACACACCCCCCACTCTTCATATACCTAAACTTACTCCCAGTTCAGTACATCCACACTTACTTCTGTGCAATCTACATCTACAGGGCCTTAAACTCTAATATCAACCTTGACCTAAAACGCTTTCTTGATAGTTGTGACAGAACCCACAGGCGTAACACCAGACACAAACATCTCTACGACATTCCCCGTGTCCGACTAAACCTTTACAAAAATTCAATGTATATCAAAGGCCCTAAAATCTGGAACACCCTCCCTGAGTACTCTAGAACTGCAGACACATTCATCACCTTCAAAACTACCATTAGAAAACATCTTATCTCCATGATACACCCCGTCAACTAATTACATGAATACCACCTGGTGGTTCACACTTACACTCACTCACCCACTTGACCATAAACACAGAAATATTAATCTTAATCTTAAAATAATGAATCCTAACTAGTCATAAGTTGGCCTGTGATACTCCAATACTGAAACTATGTATTGTGCCAAAACAAAAGCATTCACATTGCTAAACTCACAAACTAGTATTTAGTCACTTAGCCATAATACCAGCTTACTACATAATTTGTAATATTTTAAAGTTAGGAATTAATCTAAGTCTGCCCGAAATGCCTAGCCATGCTAGGTGTTCTAGTGGCCCCCTCTGTAATTAGTATTTTAAACATGTAAACCACATAATATCCAAATTCTGTAAACTCAGCATTGTAATCCTTATAGAGAATAAACTTGATTTGATTTAACAAAAAAAGGCACAATACCGTGACTGGAACGATACACAAATAACCCGCACATAAAAGAGAGAAGCTTACGACGACGTTTTGGTCCTACTTGGACCATTTACAAAGTGTGACTTTGTAAATGGTCCAAGTCGGACCGAAACGTCGTCTTAAGCTTCTCTCTTTTATGTGCAGGTTATTTGTGTATTGATTTGGTTTGATTTAAAATGATTTGATCTAACACCCAGGATGCGGCCCACACCGGGCAAATAGCACTCAGGATGCGAGACACACCAGTCGACTACCACCCAGGATGTGACCCGCAGCAGTCAACTAACACCCAGGATGCAACCCACACCAGCCCACTAACAACCAGGATGCAATTCACACCAGTCCACTAATACCCAGGATGAGACCCACAGCAGTCCACTTACACCCAGGATGTAACCCACATCACTCGACTAACACCAGGCTGCGAACACACGGCACAGGTCCACTATCACCCAGGTGCGATCCACACCAGTTGACTACACCCAGGATGCCCAAAAATCCACTCCAGTCCTCTAAACAGAGAATATGACCCTACAACAGTACTAACACCCAGGATTTGACCCACACCCAGTCCACTACAGCGAGATGAGACCAACACCAGTCCACTAACATGTAGGATCTGACCCACACCAGTCCCATTTACACCCAGGAAGCAAGCAACACAAGTCTAATAACAACCCAGGATATGACCCACACCACTCTACTACAGCCAGGATGCGCCAACACCAGTCCATTAACACCAATGTTGCAACCCACACAAGTCGACCTAACATCATCATGATTAACGACCCACACCTGTTGACTATCATCCAATATGCGTCCACAACAGTCGACTAACACCTGGTGCGACCAACACCAGTCCACTAATGGCCTAGGTGTGACCCATCACCCATCCACTGACCACCAGGATGCGACCACAATCTGTCCATAACACCCAATGTGCAACCCACGCCAGTCCAATACACCCAGGATGCAAACCACACCAGTCACTAACACCCAGGATGTGACTCAACCAGTCCACTAAACCCAGGATGTGACTCACACCAGTACACATAACACCCATGTACACATTTTAACTGATGGAGTGAACTTATACTTCTGGGTATTAATATATTGTTTATATATAGTTCATTATTAGTGTAAATTCTGGTTCAGTGTGAATTATTAAATGTACCAGAGGTCACATTTAATGCAGACAAAAAAATTTTAATTAATGGTGAGTTCTTTGTTGCCAAACTTCTCAAGATCCTGGGACAAAAAGGACACGAAAGTTGAATTTACGAGGGGGTAGACAGTGTTGTACATGTGACTACGTCAGTCTGACAACACTGTCATTGTGTATATCTGTGCTGCTGCACCATAATTATGGTTGTACTGTGACTACGTCAGTCATCTGCACACACCTGTCATTGTGATATCTGTGCTGCTGCACATATTATTGTGTACATGTGACTATTTCTGTCTGACACACACCTGTCATTGTGTATATTGTGCTGTGCCCCTATTATTGTTTAACATGTGACTACGTCAGTCTGCACACAACCTGTCATTGTGTATATCTGTGCTGACCTGCACCATATTAACATACACCTTGTCTTTATTTTTTTTATAAAAGTGTTCACTTAAAAACAGACAAAAGATACTTAAGAAGTAAACACTGCGGAATACAAGGAGACTTATTTATATATCATAACACAAGTTTGATATAACAGAAGTGATGTATGGAGGTGGTGATAGGAACTAATATAATTAACGGATGATGATGGTGGTGCGGATAGTACTATTAATAATAACAGAAGATGATGTAGGTGGTGATAGTAACTATTATTATAACAGAAATGATGTAGTAGGTTGATAGTATCTAATATAATAACAGAAGATGATGTAGGTGGTGATTGTAACTAATATAATAACAGAAGATGATGTGGATGTTGATAGTAACTAATTATAATAACAAAAGATGATGTTGGTGGTGATTAGAGTAAACTAATTTTAATAACAGAAGATGTTGCAAACCTGAATCTATGGTCTGGAATATTATACAAGGACACAGAAGAAATAAAAGAAAAATGCAAAGTTGCATCGGTTTGTGTAGTTTAAGATAACTATAAGTAAGAGTTGTGTTGCAATGATAGAAATATAGAAGTGTTTTACTGTATTTGGTTAAGAAGATTGTAATAATATAGTGCTTTAATGTATGGTTAGAAGATTGTAATATACAGGTTTTAACCTGTATGGTTAGAAGATTGTTATATTATAGTGTTTTAACTGTATATGGTTAGAAGATTGTAATGAATATAGTGTTTTAACTGTATGGTTAGGGAAGATTGGTAATAATATAGTGCTTTTAACTGTTATGGTTAGAAGATTGGTAATAAAAAATATATATATTTCTTAGCAAACAACCCTCCAGATAAATGCTTCTAATTTATTTAAGATCAGTGAAAGAAAATGTAAATGAAATGGACTGAAGAAATTTTACTGTGATGGTTGGTTTCAGGTTCACTTTAAAAATCCTGTATAATGTACATATGTTATAATTAGCAGTTTGAGGCGGGCCGTCACAGATGATGATGTCACACAGTGAGGCTGCCATCAACAGCATGATGATGCAACACAGTGAGGCGGCGCCATCACAGATGATGATGTCACACAGTGAGGCGGGCCATCACAGATGATGATGTCACAACTGAATATCTGATTTGAGGCGGCCATCACCGATGATGATGTTCATACTCATGAAAAAAAATTATCCTGATTGAGGCGGGCCATCACAGACGATGATTGTCACACCTGAATATCCTGAAGTTTGCAAGAATACACCTCAAGGAAGGTTCCTTGATGTTGAGAGAGGCTCTTGATTTGGGAATTGGATCTGTCCTCACTGTTCCCGAAATTTAAGCCTGATGCCTTCCACATTTCCCCCCCCCCCCCCCAGGCGAGCTGTATAATTCTCCGGGTTTAGGCGCTTCCCCCTTGATTTTAATAATAATAATAATTGCAAGAAAATAAACAAAACTAAATACAACGATAAACAATTTTTAAATGTAGACAGAAGAGTCCTTGTTCAGCAACATGGATGCCTTCCAGAACTTACATTATACACAGGTTTGAAAAAAGAATCAACCTGATGGTAAAGTGTCTAAGGAACACATAACTTTTTATGGGAAGGTATACAGAAGGGGATTTTTAATACAGCATCCCTGCCATTCACTAATCTGGATTCATGGGGACTGAGTGGTTTGGTTAGATATATGATTAATAAAATAAGGAAGTTGGGAGAGGTTTCAGAGGTTCAATGCCCCGTGGCTGGTCTGAGACTCCAGATTCTGGTGGATCAGGGTCTGATCAACCAGGCTGTTACTGCTAGGCAGCATGAAGCTGACGTAGAACACACGGAGGCGGTGTGGTCAGGTTATGACTTTAGGTGCATGTCCAGTGCCTTCTTGAGGACAGCCAGGTGTCTACTGGTAATCCCCCTTATATATGTACTCGTGGCACCCCTGCTTTTCATGGCGGATTGTTGCATCTCCTGCTGAGTGGTTTTGCTTTCATATGGTGTGATTTTTCATATGCAAGTTTGGTACCAATTCTCTCCAGGACCTTCCAGTGTATAGCATGTATTCTCTCGCCTGGTGTTCCAGGGAATACAGATCAAGGGATCTTCAAACTGTTCCCAGTAGTTTAGGTGCCTTATCGCATTTATGTGTGCCGTGAAAGTATTTTGTAAACTCTCCAGGTCTGCCAATATCACTAGCCTTGAAGGGGGCATGAGTTGTTACAGCAGTTTCCAGACCAGAGCACAAACGATTTGAAGAGAATCATCTTGGGCTTGACGTCCTAGTTTTGAAGGTTCCTCATTTCATTATCGTTTTACTAGCGGTTGAGGAGATACATTGTTGTGGTCTTTGAAGGCCGAGATTCTATCGACATTCATCACTCCCAGGTCCTTCACTTTACTTTTCCATCTTTTATGGTTAGATTTTGTGGTATCACCCTGAACAATTTTTTAATTTCTTCAAGGTTTTCCATAACTGAGTAGTTGAATGAAATTTATCTCGTTGAACTTCATAATTGTTCTCAGTGGGACCATTTGAAGATTTGGTTGGATGTCAACTTGGAGTATCGCAGTGTCTCGATGGACGGTCACTGCCATGGTGCTCTGGGTTTCATCCGCCAAAGGAAAAACAAGGAGCTATGGCATAATTTCTGTCTATATCAGATATGAGGATGAGGAATAGTTTCGAAGGGGAGCAAGTACTGTGCCTTGTGGAACAGAGCTTTTGTACCATGGATGCCTGGGGAATTTAACTCTGTTTACTATTAATCTTTGTGTTCTCTTTGTCAGGAAGTTGTAGATCCATTCTACCAATTCTTTTCCCATTATTCCTTTACCTGCATTTTGTGTGTTATTACACCATGGTAACACTTGTCGAAAGCTTTTGCAAATCTGTGTATAATACATCTGTATTTTGTTTATTCCTTGCGCATTCCAGACCTTGGCATTGTGGTCAGTAGCTGGGACAGGCAGGAGCGGACCATGTTCTAACCCGTGTTGCCCTGGGTTGTGTAAACTGATGGGTATCTATGTGGTTGGCTATCTTCCTTCTTAGAAACCCTCTTAAAGATTTTTATGATATGGGATGATAGTGTGTATGGGTCTGTAGTTCTTTGCAATTGCTTTACTGCCACCTTTGTGGAGTGGGGCTTGTCTGTTCGCTTTTTTAGTGTGTGTGGAATGACACTGTGGTCCATTGACTCCCTCTCCATAAAATGCTGAAGGCCGTCAATAGGGACTTCTTGCAGTTCTTGAAACACAAGAGTTCCATGAGTCTGGGCCTTGGCAGAGTGCATGGGCATGTCATTATTGCCCCTTCAAAATTTTGTGGAGTTTTTAATATTATCTGAGAGTTTTGGGATGGACAGATTTTGAGTTTCATCATAAAGAATTCATTGGATTGTCGGACCCTAGGAGTCAACAAGTGGGCAGTGGCTCACTGAACATGAGTCATCTGGGACTTTATATCTCACTCATTCTTGGATATCATCTGGTGTTTGTCCCATGCTACTAGCAGGGGCCAGTACTGGATGTTGTTTTTCTTTAAATTTGGGCATAAGAGATGAAGTATTTTGTTCTTTTTTCTTTCCAATTTCCTTTAGGGCTTTTAGTTCTTTCTGGTGATTCTTGTCTACTATAAGATTCTGTAGACTTAAGTTCAATATTTGCAAATTTCTTGACGAGTACTTCCTTCTTATTTCACCATATATTGACCCCACTCAGCGCTCTGTGACTCCCCTCTTCTTCATCTGTTTAGGGGAATAATGTCTCTCTCTTTCTAGTTTACATCTTCTATTTCTTTTTCTTAATTGGAATGTGTCTTGAGGCCGATCTTCAAGAACCACGGAATTCATTTTTTCAAGGATGATGTTGGGTCGGCGTGTTTAGGTATCTTCCCAGCTATGTTTCATTTAGGAACGGTTTACTTGACCACATTGTAAGTTTTTGTTGCTGAAATGGTATTTATTGAGGGACCCTTCATGTTTACGTACATTTTGTGGTCCAGAGCCTGTGTCATACATGTCCTGTACCACTATTATTTGAGATCTGAAGTGAATTGTCTTGATACAGTTAATTATGTATCAGATCATTCTTGTTGTGTAGATGTGGTCCAGTCCTGTTTTTTAGTCTTGTAGGCTCTACTATTTGTGGGTTGCTAAACCCTGTTCAGGATCGACAGGCCCTCTCAGGGACTTGTTTTCAGGGGTTGGCAAATTTAAAAACAAAAAATTATTTTTTCTTATGAAATTTATAGAGAATCTTTTCCCAATCATAATGACACTAAAAGTACGGAAATTGATGGGAAGAAAAACTTACGGAATTATGCTCTCGTGAAGTTACGCGGTCTCTACATGTTTACTGACTCAGGCAATTTTGCCCACTTTGAGCCCTATATTGGCCAATTCCTCTGTCTAAAATCGACAAAAAGCATAATTTTCGTTAGAACTCATTTTATTCGTCGATTGAGTCACAAAACACATTTACAGATTTCTACTTCCGATTACAGTGGTCAGATTTAGGCAATTTTTGACACTTCACACATTTCAAAGATGCCATTCTAATTGGGTACAGAATAAACAAGAATGCATCCTGGCACTAAATAACATTTCCTCTGTTCATTTTGTCACATCCCACACCCCTCTTACATTCTTTTGCTGTTCCACTTTGATTTTTTATTCTCACAATAATATAGGAGATTTACTGTTATGCTGACTATTCATTAGTGTAGAAATGGTGTAAATAAATAATATCAATGCACTTGTTAAAAATTATCAAGACTCACAGTGATGTGTATTTTGGACGCTTTAGCATGATTGTGTTTACTTTTGATTGAAACTTTGGTAAAAATCCAAACTTTGTGCTACTTTGAGCTCAATTTTCAAGGACTTTTCATTGTAAAACCAGTCAACTAATCATCTCAATTTCAGTAATAGTCTTCTAATTCTATAAAATGATGTCAGGAAAAAAACTAGAATACAAAATAAATACCATAGGAAAATATAGTGCAAAGTCGCTGTTTTAATCCAAAGACTTGTCAAAAGTTTTTTTTTTCGTTATGCACTGTTTAGGTAAGACAACATATGCAAAAAGTTTGGTATCTTTATTTCGAAAAACGTTTCGCCTAACAGTAGGCTTCTTCAGTCGAGTACAGAAAAGTGATAGAAAGCGATGATACTTGAAAGTCGATTGTAATCTAGTCCATAACCCTTAAAGTTTTGAGTTGGGTGGTCAGTCCCTCAGTCTGGAGAGAGCATTGTTCCGTTTGTCTGAAACAATATGATAGTTGAAGTGACAGAATGGGCCTTATATAGTGCCAGGATTGGTGCGACGTAGGTTGATTTGGTCGATGGCAGAGGTCCTTCTCAAACCCAGCCGTTCTCCACTAGTTGAGGTGTAGATGTAGAGGTCTGTACCAAGATACCTTGTGTTGCAGTGTCTGACAGATATGAACATTAAAATGACGTATAAAATACCGGACAGATTGTTAGGTAAGACACATATGCAACTGTTAGGTATCTTTTATTTTGAAACGTTTTGCATAGGCGAAAGTTTCATAAAAATAAAGATTACCTAAACTGTTGGCATATGTGTCTTACCTAAACAATCTGTAGTATTTTATACCATTTTAGAATGTTCTTCGTTATGACAATGTTGCGGCAGGATTTTTTTTTTACCACACACACTGTCACATAGACCCATTCTTTATTTTGTAGGGCCTACCGCTTTCTCCATTAGATTTGAGGATGCTAGAATGTTAGGTGTACTAGTTACGCCGAAAACCATGTATGGGGTTTAAGGTGAATTTTGTTTGCTGAGAATTACAATAGTTCGAGTGTGTGTGAATTTTCATCTGAGCTGCCTACATGGGGTGATCTCTGCTCTAAAAACATGGTTTGCTATACTCCTCCTTTTTGTGTCTCAGAGTTGAAATCTTCTAGGAATAAGAAGTTTGGGGCAGGAAGTTGGGGAGATTTTTCCAGACAGTGGTCAATTTCTCATGCGTAATGGAATTGCTGGGAAGTTGCATTGGAGGCTTGTACACTACCACAATGACATGTTTTGGTTTTTCGATCTTTACCTCCAAAAAACTTCGACTAATCATTTGAGGTGATTCAGTTGTTCTGTGGCAAAGGAGCAAACTGTGACATACAGGCCAAAACCACCCTTGTTGCCTGTTTAGTCTGTCGCATCAGATATAGGGTGTTGTAACCTGAGCAATTCCATATTTCGTTGCATAATGATCCCTTTATGTGGGTTTCTGTGAATTCTGCAAACATTGCATTTTCCTCATTGAGCAGTCCTTGGACGCAAGATATTATGTTGTTTTTTAGTGGCTTTAGACCCCTGTATGTTTTGCAATGACAAATGTCTATTTGTGGAATTTAGAGGGTTTATATTTGATGGACTATAATTTCTGTTGTTCTGGGGTAGATGCCATTGGTCCGTGCTATGCCCAAGCTGTGTTTTCAGGGGTGTAGGACTATTGTACATTTCTTGCCAGTCTTTTTTCCCTTCTGGCCATAACTCAACTCTGTCCCTGGAGAGGTTGATGGTTCCTCTATTTTGTTTCCCATTAGTCCTGGTTGGTCGTGGCTTCTAGTCCCCTTGAGCATGTTGCCCTGGCAGTATGCATGGTAGCATTTTTTTCATGGATATGCTTTTGAGTTGAGTGACACATTTCTGGGTGAGATAAGGTGAAGAAAGTGAAGTTGCACTCTCCTGCTGTCTTGTTTTTTTTGGGTGCAGCATATTTTGAATGGTCAAGGTGCATATGTCAACTTTTTATCAGATTATACCATGCTGCAGGATACCCAAGGCATAGCATTAACTTGATTTGTAATTCTGTTTTTGCTCAGAATTTAATGTAGCCTGTTGTTCACTGCTGGTGCACTTTATTTTTCACTGTTTCCTCATTAAATCAATTTCTTTTACCCCTATGGAATCAGTGCTTCCACAGGTTTTGCTGGTAGTGTGTCGACATATTCCTGAGGCCGCATCCATTTTTGATCCATCTCCAGAAGTATCTCTTTTTGACCTCTGTGGATTGAATAAGGTTGTCTTCAGTGTCCTCTAGAAAAACACTAGTACCCTCATGAAGATCCTCTCTTCTAATATTTCATACGACCCTATGGAGCATTTCCTTCAGGACAACACTAGCCCCCCCAAAACCCTCTCAGCACGTTCCTCCAGGAGCCCTCTTAGCCCCCTCAGGCGCACTGTACAAGGACAGTCCCCCTCCCCACTTACCCTTCTTTTTTACTCAGCTGTCATTCCATGCTGAACTTGTCTTTCAAGAAGGATGTTTTATTATTGTTCTGTATTTTAATATAGATGTCATTACTCATACAGGTGTATTCATTTGGCAAACCCAAAAATACATCCTCTTCTGAGTTTTTATTATGTGTCGGTCACTAGTTTAACAATTTCAGGGTTCTGTCATAATAGTACGGACTTACACATGAGGGTTTTTGATATTCTAGTACGCGGCCTAAATTCTAGCGCCATCAAATCTAAGCAGAGAACGGTGGATTGGAAGGCGATTATGAAAGAATGGGGTCTATGTGGGTAAGTATGCACAGTATAAAAAAAATCCTGCAGAACACAGTTTGTATGAGAAAGAAACTTTGACAATGTTTTTTGGATTAAAACAGCGGCTTTGCACTGCATTGCCGTATGTATTTATGATTGTATTCTAGTTTTCCTATCACATTTTTATCTGAAACAGAAGATATATTACAGATATTGGATGATTTTGACTGGTTTTACAAAGAAAAGTACCTTGAAATTGAATCAAAGTTGCAGAAATGTTCGATTTTTGACAAAGTTCAAAAGTAACAATCATGCCATTGTGCCCAATTACACATCAATGGTGAGTTCTAACTTTCTTTCACAAAGTGCGCTCATTTTATTTATACCATTATATCACTATACAGTAGTCTGCAATAACATGTAAAATCTTCTATTTTTTGTGAGAATAAAAATTCAAAGTGGAAAGCAAAAGAAATGTATGATGAGCATGGGGATGGTGACTAATAAAACAGGGGAAATGTTATTTTAATGCCAGTAATGTCTTCTTGTTTATTCTGGCCCCTTTTTGGGGAAATTGGCATCTTTTGAAAAATTTTTGTGAAATTGGCAATATTGCTAATTTTGACCACTGTATTGAATAGTTGAAAAATTGGTAAATTTGGGGGGTTTCTTGTACTCCCTTCGATAGAAAAAAATGGAATTGTAGCAAAATAGTTTTTGATTTTTGTCAACTAGTACATGGAATTGGCCAAAAATAAATGCTCAAAGTGGCAAATCGCCGATGGTAAACTCGTTGAGACCGCTAACTCCGCAAGAGCATAATTCCGTAAGTTTTCCATCAAATTTCATACTTTTTTGGTGTCATTATGATCAGGAAAAGATTCTCTATCTTTTCATAATTAGAAATAATTTTTCCGAAAAATTTTCAACCCCGAGAACAAGTTTCGGAGATGGCCTCTCAACCCTGAAGGGGGTTTAAAATTCCTGCATATACTATGGGACCCATGACCACACAGATGGCAAGCAATCCAGGCCTGTCTTTATCCTTTCCCTTTCTGCAGACCACACAAATCTTCATGGTGTGACCCTCTTAAATACTGGACAACTTTCTTAGCTAGTATCTATAATTCCCCAATCTTTTATTTTATTTATTTTTTAGCATTTTTTGTTTGGGGCTTTTTTTCCCAATAAAAACCATTAAATTTGACCCAAATCTGGTTTTAACAGTGGACCCCCCCATAGGATTTTAATCCGGCAAGGGGGCTGATTTTTTGCAAATGTTCGGATGGAATAAATTTTTCCCCCCTAAGAAATAAGGAAATCAAATTAAATCCGTGCAAGACCCCCAAAAGTTAAAAAAAAAATTTTTTCCCAATGAAAATACATTTTCCAACACAAAGAGAAGGATACATGCACAATATAGGTAGTACATCAAAATATATATTGGATGTACTACCTATAAATAAAGAATAAATGACCACCTTTTTTGAAAATGCCAATGACTGATAACACTGTTCCGGGGGTGCCTTTTCCTCCTGAGTACTGTGGTTTCCGTTTGGCCATTTTCTTCCGAACAGGCTTATCACATGTGTATCCACACGATTCTTAAAATCCTCAAACCAACCTTTTCTGGCTTTAAAACCCAATATGGCACTAGTTTCCAGGCATTTTTTCCCTGTTACCTGGGGGTTTTCGACTGGTGTGGGGTTTCATCCTGGGGGACAAAATTAAGGACCCCCAAGAATAATTAGCAGTTTCGTGACCTGACTTTTTGGGTTATCCCGGGGCAAATCCTCTGGGGGTTAAATTTTTTCTTGGTATTCTCAATAAGCCCCCACAACGGTGTACGCACAAACCCGCAGCGCGGGGGTACAGCAAAAAGCAAACAGCGACGTGGGGACAGCAAGCAACAGAAGTGCTCCCGCAGCAACAGAAAGAGAAAAGCAGCAGCAGACGATGCAAAAGCAGCAGCAACACCACAGCAGCAGAACGATGCTACAGCACAAGACGTACTACAGCAGCAGCGCGCTGACGGTGGAAAAACGCACCAGCTAAGTGGGCAGCAGCTGACAGGCAGCAGCAGCTGTACCACCCAAAGAGCATGGTTTTTAGGGGTTTTAAACAACCTTGGGGGAGCCGGGACACCATTCCATTTATATTATCAATTATCTTTTTTTCTTCATCTCTATAGTAAATTCTCACCCCTTTTTGCTGTAGGGTTGGCACTAGAAGCTTTTTGGGGGGCCCCTGGTCACTTATTTTTTCCCGAAAAAAACACCAAAAACACGTAATAATACGAAATTTTCCCGATTGTATGCTTGGATTTCCCCGCGGAGGTGGCGGGTAAACAATGCCCCCGGCGGAACGTGAGCGGGGCTCGGGCCCGCATATGGACGCGTTCGGAGAAGAGCGGTAGGGGTTTTTGGGCGGATTGGGGAAAAATTTTTCGAAAAAAAGCGAGCGGTATCGGATGATGGTATGCGATGCGGGGGTAGGGGGGGTCCCCTGTTTTCCCACAAAAATGTTTAAATCTGCCTGAATCCAGCGAAATCTTTTAAATTCCCCCCAATCCAGAACTGGAAAACCAGTCACTGTATATTTTTTTTTCTAATAATTCCCTTAACAGTAATTGTCTTCTGTTTTTAAAACTATTTGTTGTTTTTAAAATTTTTGTACAGTTTTTTTGGGTTTGGCTTTATTTCCAACAAAACCTTTTAATCCCCCAAAAAATCTGGCATTTTGAACAACCATTTAATCACCAAATCCAGGGAATCGGGAAAGAATCTGGCTGGGGTCACTGTATGTCTTTTTCCCTAATAAGCACCTTAACAGTAGATCTGCTATCTGTCTTGTAACTATTTTTTTGTTTTTTGTTTGAGGTTTGATAGGAAAAAGGGGCACCAACATTGGGAGACCAGTCACGGATACATTTTTATAAAACGAACCCATTAAACCCGGGTTTTGCTGGATGAATCGGGCGATCGGGTTAGGCTCACTGAATGATTTTTACTACTCACGAAAAGGGACTACGGGAAAAAAAATTAAACAGAGTAATATATGTTCATTTAAATACAGAAAGTATAACTTGCGTGTTTGGGGCGCCGATGGCTTAAATAAGGAGATTATGGAGGAATATTGTTTTTGTTGTGTAATAGCGACCGTGCTAACTAAATTTTTACCACACACGTTTATGTCACTCAATCACATCTATAACCTATACACTTTTTTTCATATTCTACAAAACTGTAATTTTTTGTTTTTCCCTCAGTTTTGCAACTCTTCCCTTTTTAAAAAGTAATGTTTTACTCCCCGGGAAACCCCTAAATTTAAGTCAGGTACAATAGCAACCTATGGGGGTTCTGATACGCTGGCAACTGTTTACATAAAAACCTGTCCTTTGGGCCTTTAAAACCCTTTGTTTTAAATTTCACCTTATCCTTTATTACCATACATGGGTACCACTGTGGTATACAAAATATAGACTAAGTATAACACTAGGGCCACTGTGGATCATATACCCCTAGTATAAAACTAGGGCCACTGTGGTATACACTATACACTATGTATAACACTAGGGTACCAGTTTTCCTGGAGTTTACCCGGAGAGAGTTCCGGGGGGCAACGCCCCCGCGGGCCCCGGGCTGAGACCGGCCTCCCGGTGGATCAAGCCTGATCAACCAGCCCGTTGCTGCTGGCTGCACCAAACCAACATACAGCCACAGCCCGGTGATCCGGAATGACTTTAGGTGCTTGTCCTGCCAGCTTTAAGACTGCCAGGGGTCCCCTTGGTAATCCCCCTTAGTGTGTGGGAGGGATTGAACAGTCTCGGGCCGACACTTATTTTTATGGTCTCTTAAAAGTGCTAGTGACACCCCCGCTTTTCATTGGGGGGAGTCATCGTCTGCCAATCTTTTGCTTTCTAATGAGGATTTTCGGGGGCAAATTCGGTACTAGTCCCTCTAGGATTTTCCGGTATATAAAATGTATCTTCCCCCTGGTTCCGGGAAAACAGGTTAGGAACCCCAAGCGCCCCCAATAATTGAGGGTTTTTTATCTCCGTTATGCGCGCCCGGAAAATTCCTGACATTTTCTAGGGCGGCAATTTTACCTGCCTTGAAATGCTGTTGTGGCAGCAAAATTCCGCCTAGATAAACAATGACCTGAAGAGTGCTCATGGGGTTGGCCTCATAGTTTTGAAGGTTTTCTTACCATCCGTCATTTTTCTAGAATGGTTGAAAATGTTATGGCCTTGAAGGAGATCCTCCAACATGATCACTCCCAGGGCTTTGACGTTGGTGTTTTACTCTATTTTTGGGCCAAATTTGTTTTATACTTGTGAAGATTTAATTTCCCCTGTTTACCATATCTGAGTAATTTTAAATTTCTCATCGTTGAACTTATATTTTTTTTCTAGCCCACTGAAAAAATTTGGTTGATGTCTGCCCGGAGCTTTGCAGTGTCTGCAATGGAAGACACTGCATGCAGATTTGGGTGTCATCGCAAAGGAAGACCGGGCGGGCTGAATCCTTTTCTATGTCAGATATAAGGATGAGGAACAAATGGGAGCGAGACTGTGCCTTGTGGAAAAAGAGCTTTTTACCGTAGTGCCTCGGGCTTTACTCGTTACGACTACCTCTGTGTTCTGTTGTGAGGAAATTATGATCCAAGACCGACTTTTTGTTATTCCTTTAGCACGCTTTTGTCATATTACGCATGGCCCAAATTTGTCGAAGGTTTTTGAAAATTCTGTAAAATTTTTCATTGCTTTCTTTTTTCTTCTAGTGCATTTGGGACCTTGTGTAGGGGTCCAATATTGAGACAGACAGGAGCGACCTTTCAAAACCCCCATTTGCCCTGGGTTGTGTAACTGAGGGGTTTCTAGACTGGTGATCTTGCTTTTGGGACCCTTTAAAGTTTTTTATAAATTGGGATGTTAGTGCTTTTGGTCTGTAGTTCTTTGCTGTTGCTTTACTGCCCCCTTTGTGGAGGGGGGGCTAGTCTGTTGTTTTTAGAAATGGGGGACGACCCCCGTGTCCACCCCCTCTCCATAGGAGGGAAAAGGTGTGATGGGGGCTTTGCGTTCTTGAAAACACAGATTTCCCAGATCTGGCCCGGGGGCAGAGTGTTTGGCATGTCATTTATCGCCTTTTTCGAAGTCATTTGGCTCAGGATAAATCGGATAGGCTTGTGTTAATCAAAAATTTTTTGGGCCCTCTAAAAATTCATTTTGATCTTGACCAGTTGGTTTGGGTTTTTCTAAAAACTGAGTATATTGGGGCTTGAGTAGCTCACTCATTTCCTTGCGTCATCTGGTAGGACCCACTTTTTTAAGTAGGGCCCAAATGGACGTTGTTCTCGTTTGATTTGGCATAGGGGAAGAAATCTTTTGGGGTTTCCTTTCGATTCATTTATCTTTAGTTCTTCCCGCGATCCTGATCCTAAAGGGTTCTTTTAGCTTAAGTTTGATGCTTTTTATTTTTCCCGACCGGGCTCCCTACGCATTTTAGATATATTACCTCTTTTAGCCCTCTGTTATTCTTTTCCGTCGCCTGTAAAGGGAGCGCCTGTCTTTTCTGTTTTTACATCTACTCCCCTTTTCTTGAATAAGCCTTGTGCATACATCGGTCCCCCGAGTTAATTTCTAAGGGTAAGTTGGGGTCTGGTTGCTTTTAATTTCCCCCTTATTCGGGTTGGACTTGGGGGACTTGGTCCCCTTTATGTTTTTGTTATTGAAGTTGAATTTTGTGAAGCTCCCTCGTGATAATCTCATTAGTCTCTGGGGCTCCGCCATACATACTGAACCTCAATTATGTTGTGATCTGAGTATTTGTTTTTGTTGGGGATATTTCTTATCAATCATCATTGTTAGTGAAGATGAGGTCTATGTATTCTCCAGTCTAGTAGGTCTATTTTTTGTGGGTTTTTTTTGAATTTTTGGGGAGAGATTTAAAAGCCGCGTGAGTGTGAGTTTTCATCAGAGCTCCCCCTGGGGTTATACTGCAACAATATTATTTGCTATATTTCCTCTTTTTAGGTTGCCTTAGTTGAAATCCCCCAGGAGCAAGATGTTGGGGTGGCAGGAGCTGGAAGTTTTTTTCCAGACAGTGGTCAATTTTTAACAGCTGTTCCTGGAATTTGGGTTGTTGCATCGGAGTCTTGTAGAACTATCACAATGACTAGGTTTGGGTTCTCGACCTTTACTGCTAAACTTCCACTACATCATTGAGGCATTTAGCAAGTTCTGTGCAAACCAAGTGACTTGCAATGTACAGGCCTAACCCCCCCACCCCTTTCATGACACTGTTCACTCTGTCACATCTGTATAGGTTGAAACCTGGGATTTCCATATTTCGTTGTCACAAGTGTTCCTTTATGCGGGTTCAGTGAAATGCGCGAACATTGCCTTTGCCTCTGCAAGCAGTCCACGGATGAAGGTATTTTGTTGTTTGTTTGCGCTTTAGACCTGTATATTTGCAAAGAAGAATGTTATCGGACTGGTGGTTATTGTTAGGTTTACTGGGGGGGGATTTTTTTTCCGGACATTAGTATCTGTATCTGGTTGGTTGGTGTGGAGGGCCATCGACTGTGGTTCCACTCCAGGAATGACTGATTTGAGTTGTACGATTGTCTGCCATTTCCTGCCAGTTTTTTTCCTTCCTGGCACTAAAAACCTCTCCCTCTTGAGTGGCTGTGGCTTCAGGTTTTCCCTGGCCTGGATGTTTGTATCTTTTTGTCCCTTTAGATGGTATGCCTGGCAATTTAAGTTAAAGCACAGTCTTTCCTGTACTGAAGAGTTACACAGTTCACGGTGGAAAAAAGATTACAGGATGGGAGTTTGCTTCTTACTGTTGTCTTATGGGGCATGGCATGTCTAGGGGGTCATGTTGCACGTCCCATCTGTTTTTCCAGATTTCCCATGCCAGCAGATTACCGAGTGCATAGTATGTGCACAGGCTTGGTTTCCGTTTGCCTTGGGTTTCTGCTGATGTATTCCCTGTTGTTGCATGTTTCCCTGTTTCTTACTTTATCCTCCCTAGCACCAACAATGGGAGCTACACCATTATGATTTGGTAAATATATCCTCACTATTGCTAGTGGAGTCATCTTGTGTGCTATTTCCTGCGGTATTTCTAGTTTGAATATTGGTTTTATTTATCTTTGACTCATTGTTTCCCTACTATGGCTCCTGTCCCCTATGGGGTCAATTTATATGTATGCCTTCCTGCGTTAATTCCCGACTACTGGACAAAATCTCCAGCTTCACCATTACTGTCTCCCAGGACAGCATCTCCAGCTTCCACATTTACTGTCTCCCAGGACAGCATCTCCAGCTTCACATTACGTCTCCCAGGACAGCAACCTCCACTTCACCATTAATGTCTCCCAGGACAGCACCTCCAGCTTCCCATTACTGTCTTCCCAGGACAGCACTAATCAGCCCCCCCATTTACTGACTACCAGGACATCATCGACAGCCTTACAGTTTCTGACTACTGGCAGTATCAAGGGCAGTTGACCATCTAGCCCGGGACTTTTTATGTTCCATTGTTGTAGAAAGCTTCCAGGTTTTTTGAAGCCAGCTTTTGATGTGACCTCTTTTTAATACCTTGTGATTTTAGTCCACAGATTTATCTCATTTGGGCATATACCAAAAAACTTCGTCGTAGTTTTAATACTGCTTGTAGCTAGTTCTTGGATATATGCACAAGGGGCGTGACTACCGTTTCCACAGAATGAAAGGTCAATTTTAGCATGTGGGAAGCCCGTTGTTTGACTGACCACAGACTACACTCGCATTCATAATTGATTTGAATGGTTGAATTTACTGCTATTTCTACTAGCAACCTCTTGAATTTTCTACTTAATAACCTCTTCTAGGTGGTGCACAAAAGAAACCGTTTGAAAACCAGTCCAGGGTTCGGACAGTCAAGGGTTCGGGACCAGTCAAGGGTTCGGACCAGTAAAGGGTTTCGGACAGTCATCTGATCTGATCAGTGGGTCTCTTATTTAAACAACTGGTCGGTGATTGAGCTAAACACATGATGGCTCTACTGGTAATTATCTACCGAGTAATATGTGATTTGATTGATACAAAAGTATAAACTTGCGTAGTTTGAAGAGCCGGTGAATGTGGGCACTCCTACAATGACGATCGGTTCGGAGCCTCCACCCTTGTTTATCAATCGCTGTATCTAGCTTCTCTATTTTTTTTTTTTTCCGTCTACACCACAATAAATGCTATATTATCACTAATGTGACGGTGCTAACTTTTTGGAGGAAGGGCGCTTTTTCTGTAGTTAATAATTGTTTCTCGTTGTGTATATTGCGAACGCACGGAAACTACTCGGTTATATGAAAATTCACAGTAACGTCTTGGGTATTTCAAGAAAACGAAACTAATGAAAGTCACTCCACTCCACTAAGTACCATTATAATAAGGGTTAGGTGCTACTACAATCACTGTATTCTGTTTCCTGGTATCACTAGATTATATGCGAGTAAATTAGGCAGGCCAGGAAGATTATTAAAAACAGCTGGCCTGTGTAAGTTTTCTGGCGATTCTGGGCACCTGCCTCTATTAAGGCTTATCACACTTCATTTACAAAAATTCACCCTGTTTTCCAAATGACACTTTAGCCTTTATCATCATATATACTAGGGAGCCACTGTAGTATACACTATACGATGTATACTCATTGCTTTCAGGGGAGACTTTCTTTCCTCTGCCCACAAAGTTCAATTATTATTATTTTCCACACGGGACAGGCCTTATGATTCCCCTCTGGCAGTAAAACTCTGTTAGGTAGTGCACCACAATTCTCCTTGTTTACTCAGTATATAATGTTTTCCGCCCAAGAGTGAGTTCCAGGCGCTAGAGGGATGTATTCGTATAAGGATTGATGACACAAAATTAAAGTTCTAGCACGTAAAGATAGACGTGTGAAAACACAGAAAACCGGGAGCACAACGAGGCACGCTGACACTGCATACCCCATCAGTGGTTATACTCTATAGCACTATGTATAAAACACTAGGGTACCACTTGTGGTATACACTATAGCACAATGTATAACACTAGAGGTATCCACTGTGGTGCTACTCTATAGCACTATGTATAACACTAGGGTACCCTGTGGTTTACACTATTGCCACTATTATAACATACTTTATCAGGGAAAACTGTTTTCCTCTGACAAAAAACGTTTGTATATTATTTTCACCATCACTCTAGGGCTCAACTTCCTCTCTGAGAAGTCTGGTAATGTTTGTTATTCTACACTGATTCTCCTTTTTCCACTCAGTAGTTTATTACTGCTAGATTATTTCCAACGCGGGAAAGTTATATTTTAAAAGTTCCTGGCACAGTTTAAAGTTCTAATATGCAAAGAGGGCCCGTGAAAAACTGATAAAAACAGCGGCACAGAAATGGCCAGGAAACTAAATCCTGTAATTGTCAATGGAAATTTTTTCTGCAAAATTTTCCCTCTTTTTTCATAACTGCTTTCTCCTCCACTGGTTTGCTGCTCTGGACTTACAACTATTGCAAAAATTTCTGAGTCAGAAAAATGATGAAATTTGAGTGGAAAAGAATCTTTCCTCCGTAAGCCTGCGTTGTTTTGAGGCGACTAAAATCCCGGAGCAATGGGCTGAAAAACCCCCTTCCCCTGTATAAAATTTACAAAAAAAGGAAAAGAAAAACTTTATAAAAGGGTTGTTTAAAAATGTGCGTGGATTTTGTGCGGATGACAAGAAACAGATGATTGCGGGTTTTTGAATGAAAAAATTTGGGTTCTGGCCCTAAGCGAAACAAAGTGAAGGGGTTGGAGGTTTCAGTGGGGGGAAATAAAGGGGTTAAATCGGAGTATTGAGAGTTTTGCAAAGGGGGGAGCGTAATGTTAAATGATCAGTTATGGAGGGGAAAAAAAGAAATATAAATGTGAAAATTCAAAAAATTATGTGGTTTAAAAGAAAGGTTGGATGCGAAAAGGGGGTCTAAATAAGCTGTATGCACCTGGGAAGAGGGAATGCAGAGGAGAGAGAGAATTTTGGGAGATTTTAAGTGAATGTATGGGAAAGCCTTTGAACCCAAGGAGAGAGTAATTGTGGTGGGACTTGAATGCTAAAGTAGGGAAAATTTTAGGAGGGGTGGGGAGGTAAGTTTGGGGTGCCAGGGGTAAATGATAATGGGAGCCCTTTTATTGAAATTTGTAAGAAAGGGGTTTAGTTATAGGTAAAACTTTTTAAGAAAAAGGGATAAATAAGTATACACGTATGATGTAGGCGAAATGCAGTGTTTGTTGGATTATTATTGGTAGATAGAAGACTGTTTAGTAGACTTCAGGATGACTGTTTAAGAGGGGCCACAGAATATCAGATCACTTTTAGTTGTAGCTCACGAGAGTAAAAGGGAGAGGGTACAAGGGGAAAAAGAAGCATCAGGGAAAGAGAGGGTGAAGGTTTTAAACTAAAAAAGGGAGGCAGTTTGGGTTTAAATATAAAAACTTTGAGGATTGATGGGTAATGAGAGCATAGGCAAAGGGGTCGAAGAGGATGGGGTGGTTTTTAAAAATGTAGTGTTAGAGTGTTCAGCGAAGTTTGTGGTTACAGGAAAGTGGGGTGCAGGAGGGAAAAGGACGATTGGTGGAATGATGATGTAAAGGAGTGTAAAAGGGGAAAAAGTTTGCATATGAGAATTTTTTCAAAATAGAATGGGGCAAGGAGGGAAGAGTATATGGGAAAAAGAAGAGAAGTTAAGGATTTTAGCATGTAAAAAAGAGCAAATGAAAAGATTGGGTGAGATGTTATCAAAAAATTTTGTTGAAAAAAAGAAAAAGTTTGGGGTGAGATTAAAAGTTAAGAAACCCAAGAACAAATGGGTTTGTCGTTAAAAAAAAGGAGGGAGAGTTATTAAATGGGGAGTTAGAGGTTTTGGGGGGATGGAAGGAATATTTTGAGGAATTGTTAAATGTTGATGAAGATAGGGAAGCTGTGATTTCGTGTATAGGGCAAGGAGGAATAACATCTTGTAGGAGTGAGGAAGAGCCAGTTGTGAGTGTGGGGGAAGTTCGTGAGGCAGTAGGCAAAATGAAAGGGGTAAGGCAGCCGGGATTGATGGGATAAAGATAGAAATGTTTAAAAGCAGGTGGGGATATAGTTTTGGAGTGGTTGGTGCAATTATTTAATAAATGTATGGAAGAGGGTAAGGTACCTAGGGATTGGCAGAGAGCATGCATAGTTCCTTTGTATAAAGGCAAAGGGGATAAAAGAGAGTGCAAAAATTATAGGGGATAAGTCTGTTGAGTGTACCTGGTAAAGTGTATGGTAGAGTTATAATTGAAAGAATTAAGAGTAAGACGGAGAATAGGATAGCAGATGAACAAGAGGCTTTAGGAAAGGTAGGGGTGTGTGGACCAGGTGTTTACAGTGAAACATATAAGTGAACAGTATTTAGATAAGGCTAAAGAGGTCTTTGTGGCATTTATGGATTTGGAAAAAGGCGTATGACAGGGTGGATAGGGGGGCAATGTGGCAGATGTTGCAAGTGTATGGTGTAGGAGGTAGGTTACTGAAAGCAGTGAAGAGTTTTTACGAGGATAGTGAGGCTCAAGTTAGAGTATGTAGGAAAGAGGGAAAATTTTTCCCAGTAAAAGTAGGCCTTAGACAAGGATGTGTGATGTCACCGTGGTTGTTTAATATATTTATAGATGGGGTTGTAAGAGAAGTAAATGCGAGGGTCTTGGCAAGAGGCGTGGAGTTAAAGATAAAGAATCACACACAAAGTGGGAGTTGTCACAGCTGCTCTTTGCTGATGACACTGTGCTCTTGGAGATTCTGAAGAGAAGTTGCAGAGATTGGTGGATGAATTTGGTAGGGTGTGCAAAAGAAGAAAATTAAAGGTGAATACAGGAAAGAGTAAGGTTATGAGGATAACAAAAAGATTAGGTGATGAAAATTGAATATCAGAACGGAGGGAGAGAGTATGGAGGAGGTGAACGTATTCAGATATTTGGGAGTGGACGTGTCAGCGGATGGGTCTATGAAAGATGAGGTGAATCATAGAATTGATGAGGGAAAAAGAGTGAGTGGTGCACTTAGGAGTCTGTGGAGACAAAGAACTTTGTCCTTGGAGGCAAAGAGGGGAATGTATGAGAGTATAGTTTTACCAACGCTCTTATATGGGTGTGAAGCGTGGGTGATGAATGTTGCAGCGAGGAGAAGGCTGGAGGCAGTGGAGATGTCATGTCTGAGGGCAATGTGTGGTGTGAATATAATGCAGAGAATTCGTAGTTTTGGAAGTTAGGAGGAGGTGCGGGATTACCAAAACTGTTGTCCAGAGGGCTGAGGAAGGGTTGTTGAGGTGGTTCGGACATGTAGAGAGAATGGAGCGAAACAGAATGACTTCAAGAGTGTAATCAGTCTGTAGTGGAAGGAAGGCGGGGTAGGGGTCGGCCTAGGAAGGGTTGGAGGGAGGGGGTAAAGGAGGTTTTGTGTGCGAGGGGCTTGGACTTCCAGCAGGCATGCGTGAGCGTGTTTGATAGGAGTGAATGGAGACAAATGGTTTTTAATACTTGACGTGCTGTTGGAGTGTGAGCAAAGTAACATTTATGAAGGGATTCAGGGAAACCGGCAGGCCGGACTTGAGTCCTGGAGATGGGAAGTACAGTGCCTGCACTCTGAAGGAGGGGTGTTAATGTTGCAGTTTAAAAACTGTAGTGTAAAGCACCCTTCTGGCAAGACAGTGATGGAGTGAATGATGGTGAAAGTTTTTCTTTTTCGGGCCACCCTGCCTTGGTGGGAATCGGCCGGTGTGATAATAAAAAAAAAAAAAAATAAAATAATAATGATTACTGATTGCCGGATTAATGATGGCTGACCTGTACTGAAACTAATGCTTGTTTATCAGTCTCCAAATCCTCACACTTTGAGAGACTACAACCATTGATTGCTTCCAGTTCTTTGGCCGTCAAATAGGAAAGCATGGGTGACTAAACCTCTTTTCCAAGACTTGTTTTCAAGTTGTTTTTGCCCAGCTGTTGAAAACTATTGCAATGACAGCAATATCATGTTTAAAGCATTACTGGTATTGGATAACATCCCAGGGCATCCAACGACACTTGGATCATTTTTTTTTTGACACGAAACACATCATTATTGCAGCCCTTTTTTCAAGGAACCTGAAAGTTAACCTGGAAGAGTTCAAGGGGTCCAATGCCCTCACAACCTGGGGTCTCTGACCAGGCCTCATGGTGGATCAGGGCCTGATCAAACTAGACTGTCATGCTGGCTGCATGCAATCCAATGTACGAACCACAGCCCACTGGTCACGTACCGCTTTAATGCTTTTTCCCAGTCCTGCTTGAAGAAAGCCAGGGGTCTAATTACGTAATCCCCCTTATGTATCTGGGAAGGCATGTTGAACAGTCCTTGGGCCCCTTACACTTATTGTGTTGACTCTTAACCATGCTAGTGGCACCCCTGCTTTTCATTGGGGGGATGTGTTGCATCGTCTGGCATGAGTCTTTTTGCTTTCGATAGGGAGTGAATTTGTGTGCAAGTTTGGTACTAGTCCCTAGGAATTTCCACTAGGTGTACATAATCATGCATCTCCCTGCCTGCCTGCCAGGGAGTACAGTTTCCAGGAACCTTCAAGTGTTTCCTGTAATTGAAAGGTGCTGTTAAGTGTGCAGCAATATTCCAGCCTAGCTTAGAGACAAGTGACCTGAAAAGTGTCATCATGGGCTTGCATCCCTAGTTTTTTGAAGGTTCTCATTATCCATCCGTCCATTTTTCTAGTAGATGTGATTGAAAACAATGTTATTGTCCTTGAAGGTGAGATCCTCCGACATAATCACTCCCAGGTCTTGACAGTTCTAGTTTTTTGCTCTATTGTGTGGTTGGAATTTGTTTTATACTCTGATGAAGTTTTAATTTCCTCACATTTACCAATCGGAATAATTGAATTTTCCTCATCGTTGAACTTCATATTGCTTTCGCAGCCCATTGAACAGATATCGTCGATGTCCACCTGGAGCATGCAGTGTCTGCAATGGAAGACAATGTCATGCAGATTCAGGGCTATCAACAAAGGAGACATGGCACTGTGGCTTATATCCCTGTCTATGTCTGATTAAGAAATGAGGAACAAGATGGGAGCGAGTACAGTTGTTTGCAGAACAGAGCTTATCACCTGGAAAATCCTAGAGGGACTAGTACCGAACTTGCACACGAAAATCACTCACTATGAAAGCAAAAGACTTGGCAGACGATGCACCACCCCCCCAATGAAAAACAGGGGTGGTCACTAGCACGTTAAGAGACCATACAATAAGTGTCAGGGGCCCGAGACTGTTCAACTGCATCCCAGCACACATAAGGGGGATTACCAACAGACCCCTGGCAGTCTTCAAGCTGGCACTGGACAAGCACCTAAAGTCAGTTCCTGATCAGCCGGGCTGTGGCTCGTACGTTGGTTTGAGTGCAGCCAGCAGCAACAGCCTGGTTGATCAGGCGCTGATCCACCAGGAGGCCTGGTCACAGACCGGGCCGCGGGGGCATTGACCCCCGAAACTCTCTCCAGGTAAACTCCAGGTAGCCACCTGTTGACTACTGCTCTTTGTTTTCTATTTGTCAGGAAATTATAGATCCATCTACCAACTTTTCCTGTTATTCCTTTAGTATGCATTTTGTGCGCTATTACCCAAGGTCCACACTTGTCGATGGCTTTTGCAAAGACTGTGTATATTACTTCTGCATTCTTTTTGTTCTTCTGAGGGCATCCAGGACTTTGTCTTGTAATTCACATTGGACAGACGGAGCGACCTGCTCAAAACCCTGGGTTGTGTAAAATTGATGATATCTAGATGGGTAGCGATCTTGCTTCTTAGGACCCTTTCAAAGAATTTTATGATATGGGAATGTTAGTGCTATCTGTCTGTAGTTCTTTGCTATTGCTTTACTGCCCCCTTTGTGGAATGGGGCCAATGTCCTGTTGTTTTTAGTATTGTGGGACGACCCAAGTGCCCATGCTCCCTCTCATAGATGTTACCCCTTTCTAGGTTTCGGACATACTAGTATTGCTTATGCACCAGTGTCCATGATGTACTAGTAAGCATAATTCTAGCCCCTTCAAATCTAGTGAAGAAAGCTGGTAGGCCTACATATGAAAGAATGGTCTATGTGGCCAGTGGCACAGAATAAAAAAATCCTGCAGTACACAGTGCTAATGAAGAAAAAAAAACTTTGACCTGTGTTTTTTTGGATTAAAACAGCGACTTTGCACTATATTTTTGTATGGTATTTATTGTTGTATTCTACTTTTACCTGTCTCATTGTAATAAGATAGGAAGCATATTACAGAACTTGAGATGATTTTTGACTGGTTTTACAATGAAAAGTACCCTGAAATTGAGCTCAAGTAGCAGAAATGTTCGATTTTTACCAAAGTTCAAAAGTAAACAAATCATGCTAAGCGTCCAAATACACGTCAACTGTGAGTCTAATATCTATCACAAGTGCTCTGATATTATTTATACCATTTCTACACTAATGCATATCTGCATAACAGTAAATTGTATTTTTTTTTTAGAATAAAAATTCAAAAGTGGAAAGCAAAAGAATGTAAGAGGGGCCTGGGGACATGACTATGAACAGAGAAAATGTTTATTTTAGTGCCACAAATGTTTTTCTATTTTATTCTGGACCTATTTTGGAAATTGGCATCTTTTGAAATTTGTGTGAAACTGCAAAATTGCTAAATTCTGAACACTGTTAGTGGATAAGTTTGAAATCAGAAATTGGTGGTTTCTTGTACTCATTCGATAGAAAAAAAGACATCAGGTAGGGGAGACGTGTGTGGTTCCTATCTTTTCATAAGGAAAATAAATATTTTTTGTTTTTTTTTTTTTGTGTGTGTCAATTTGGGGGACCCTGGAGAACAGTCACTGAAGGACCTGTGGACCCAGAAAGGGTTAAAACATGTGATAGGGGCTTCTTGCAGTTTCTTGGCTGAACACAGGAGTTCTGAGTCTGGGCCCTGGGACAGAGTGCATGGGCGTTCATTTATCGCCTGTTCGAAGTCATTTGCCGCAGGATAACATCGGATAGGTTTGTGTTTACCAAATTCTGTTCACCCATAAAAAACTTCATTTAGGTCTTCGATTCTCATCTGTTTAGTGGCTGCTAAAAACTGAGTCAACTGGGACTTGAGTAGCTCACTCATTACCTTGCTGTCATCTGTGTAGAACCATCTTGTTTAAAGTAGGGCCCAATACTGGAGTTGTTCTCGACTTTGATTTGGCATAGGAGAAGAAAGATACTTTGGTTTCTTTCAATTTCATTTAAGCTTTAGTTCTTCCCCAAAAATAATTCCTGACTCCACAGTAGTGAGAGTGTAGGTGAAAGGTGGGTAGATGCTGGATGGTAGTGTGTGGAGATGTGGGTGTAGTGGAAGGTGTCTGGTGCCACAGTGGAGAGTGTAGTTGTAGGATGGAAGGTGCTGATACAATAGTGCGGATAGTGTGGGTGTAGGTGGTACGTGCTGGTACAGTAGTGGAGAGTGTATGTTAAGTGGGTAGGTGCTGTACAATAGTTCGTAGAGTGGTGGTGTACAGTAAGAGTGGTAGTGTACGATATAGTACCTGAGAGTGTGGTGGTAGGCAGTAAGGTGTGGTAATCTAATAAAGTACTTGGGAGTGTGGTGGTTCAGAAAGAGTGAGGCAGTGTAATAAATACCTGGAGAGTGTGGGTACAGTAAAGTGGTTAGTGAAATAAAATACCCAAGAGTGTGTGGTAACAATAAGAAATGGTAGAGTGGATAAATAAATGGTATCAAATACCGACACAGTGGACATATAAACAATATGCTATAATTACCCTTTTATTGAAAACGTTTCCCCCACACAGGGGCTTTTTCAAGCACAACAGATCTGTGTGGACTTGAAAAAGCCCCTTGTGGGTGAAACGTTGTCAAAAAAGATCACTTAACTGCAAATGTGTTTATATTTCCAAGAAGTAGTGTAATAAATACCTGGCAAGTGGGGTGGTACAAAAGAAGTATGTAATAAAGTCCCTGAGAGGGGGTGGACATTAAGTGTTTTTTAACCCTTTAGGTTTTGGTCGACGTACGTCTTACGCGTGGGGGTTTTTTTCGTACTAGTACCAAAATTTCTACGGCCTAAAAATCTCACAGGAAAAGGCGAAAGCCTAGAGTAAAATGGTCGGGGGGGGTTGTCACAGTAGGAAAAAAATCGGGGCCCCAGGGGTGCATTGGGGAAGCCATATAGTACACAATTTCCACCGTCCCTTGGGAAGAAGTTCCTCACTCCCCGCGAATTGACACTTTTTTCCCCATAAGTTTTAATACGTGGAAGTACAGTGAAAGATATTTCAAGTTCTGGTGAGGGTTTTACCGAAATAAAGACCTAATGGGGAAAAGTGAGGAAAACCCAGACAACCCACACCTTTTCCACCTCTGGTGCTGGGGCCCCTTGTTCACGTTCAGTTTTACCAGAATCAAAGAGGAAAATCCCTTTTTTCCCAAAAACCCCAATAGATTGAATGGGTGAAAGGATATGATTATGAACTACAACTCTTCAAAATTTTCCAAGAATGGGGAGGGGGAGGGGGCAAAGGGGGGGAAACAGAGGGGGAGGAGGCAAGAGGAGGGAGGCAAAGAGGGGAGGGGAGGGGGGGAGGGGGGGAAGAAAAGGGGGAAGGGGGGGAGGAAGGGGGAGGGGGGGAGGAGGAGGAGAGGGGAGGGGGAGGAGGAGGGAAAAAGAGGAGAGGGAAAAAAAAGAGGAGGAGGAGGAAGAAAAAGAGGAGGAGGGGGAAGAAGAATCGTAAAGTAACAATAATACATAATAAAAATAATCATAATAATAAAAAACATAATAATAAAATATATAATAATAGGTAAAATAAAAGTTCACCCTGCATAACAAGATAAGGGGGATAATTGATAAGGGTGACGTTTGATGAGGGGAAAAGAGGGGAAGCTAGCCAAAAGAGAATAAACATCTCCCTCCCTTCTTTTTTCTGGTATCTACATTTTGTCTGTCTATTTGCCCGTCTTCAAGCTCCCGTCTATCCTCTCCTCTGTCTCAGAAGCCACAACAGCGTCATCACTTTATACATCTTCAAGCAGAGTATAGCACTTTGTCGGGTTTTTTGGGTTATCCTGGAATTTTTACTATGTATACTTTTTTATGGTTTCCGTGAGACAGAGATAAAAACAAAAAATGAGGGGGAAAATAATTAGATAAATGGGAAGGGAAGCAGCATCCAACCCCATTGTTTTTGGGCGGGGGGGAGGGTAATGAGACAATATGTCATTTTGACAGTGCTGACTCCGGTAATTACACTATGGGGGAAAGGGGAAAAAGGAGAAGGAGAGAGTAGGGGAAGGGAAGAAGGGAAAAGGGGAGGGGGGAAAAGTAGAAAAGAATAAGGGGGAGGGGGAGAAAAATGAGGGGAAATTAGGGGGAAGAGGGGGAAGGGAAAAAGGAGGGGGAGGAAAGTAGGAGAAAAAAAAAGGTAAGGGGGAAGAGGAAAAAGAGGAGGGGGAAGAGGAAAAAAAGGGGGAGGGAAAAGGGAAAGAGGAGGAAGAGGAAGGTATGAGGGAAAAGTAGGGGGGAAAAGGGGGGAAGAGTAGGGGGAGAGGAGAAGAGGAAGAGGGGAGGGGAGGGGGGGAACCAGTACATTGGTACTGGTACACTAAATTTTTGTTGTCTATTTGCCCCTTTTGTCAAACCCGTCTTCTGTCATCCTCTAGCTCTCTGTCTCAAGGGACAAGACTGCATCATCACTTTTTCTCCATCTTCAGCAGGATACACTTTGTCTGGATTTCTTGGGTTTATCCTAGGGAATTTTTAAGTATACTTTTTTTATTGTTCTGTGAACAGGATAAACAGACAGATAGAAAGAGAGAGACAGATTGAAAGAGATAAAGGGGGGGAAAAAGAAAAAACCCATTGTGATACACTTTTTTCAGATTTCCCACAACTGCAGAACTAATGGAATATGTTCGTGATGTTTATTGGTATATATATTATAAACATAATAATAAACAAGTTTTGTATGTTTGTTTTTGAAAACAATTTTGAAAAAAATTTTGATAATTATTTTTGTGTCTTTTTGGTTGTATACAACGGTGTATTTATGTACATTCCCTTATTTTGGGTCTCTAGGCCACAAAAATTTATGTAAAAAAAAAAAATAGTAAAAAAACAAAAACCCTTTCAAATAAAAGTAAACTAAAGTTTCCCGGGGTGAGCAGCATCCCGCTGTTGCCATACGCGGCTCATTTCTGCAAACTTCTGCCCCAACCCCGTAATATGATGGGGAAAAATTTTTTTTGTTTTTTCCTATAAATTTTAGAAAAAAAAAAACCCCCCTTTTTTTTTCATAAGAAAAAAAAAATTTTTTTTTTTTTTTGAAATTTGGCCGACCCCGAAACGATTTCGGAGAGGGGGCCCTTTGCCCTCAAAGGGTTAATAAATACTTGGAAAGTGTGGGGTCGAAGAGTGGTAGTGTAAAAATACCTGGAGAGTGTTTGGGGGACATAAGTTGGGGGGAGTGTAATAAAGTACCAAATACCTGGGGAAATGTGGTGGTACAGAAGAGTGGATGTAATAAAATACCCGGAGATGTGGGGGTACTAAGTTGGGAATCTAATAAAGTACCGGAGTGTGGTGGGAAGTAAAATGGTAGTGAAAAAAGTCCTGGGGAGTGTGGGGGTACATAAATGTGTAATCAAAAAAAGTCCTGGAGGTTGGGGGTACAGTATGGTTTGGGAGTGTAAAAAGTACCAAGTAATGGAAGTGTGGGGTCATAAGGTGGTATGTAAAAAATTTTCCTGGGGGTGTTTACAGTAAGAGGGTATTAATAAAGTACCTGGAGAGTGGGTGGGCGTAAAGGGGGGTGTGAATAAAATCCCGGAGATGTGGGGGAGCATAAGAGGGTAGTTAATAAAGTATGGGGAATTGGTGGGGCAGTAAATGGTAGTGTAATAAAGTACCCGGAAGTGTGGTGGGACAGTAAGATGGTAGTGAAAAAAAGTACCTGGGATGTGGTGGTGGTAAGGTGGGAGTGTAATAAGTACCTGGAGATGTGGTGGACAGTAAAAGTGGGAGGTAATAAAGTACCTGAGAGTGTGGTTTTGGGACAAAGAGTGG
>NC_069452.1:26988822-27010777 GCF_026875155.1 Cherax quadricarinatus
ACCCAGACAGAGGTCGAAGATCAAAATGAATTTTTTATGAGATAGCCACAAAATTTGATAACACAAGCTATCCGATGTTTTATCCTGACCCAAATGACTTTTCTGAACAGGCGAAAATGACATGCCCATGCACTCTGTCGCCCAGGGCCAGACTCATGGCACTCTGTGTTCTCAAGAACTGCAAGAAGCCCCTATCACGAGCCTTTTTTCCATCCTATGGAGAGGGAGCATGGACACTGGGTCGTCCCACAGTTACTAAAAACAACAGACAAAGCCCACTCCCACAAAGGGGGCAGTAAAGCAAGCAGCAAAGAACTACAAAACCAATACACTCTAATCATCCCATAATCTTAAAAATCTTTGACAAGGGTCCTAAGAAGCAAGATCACCCACGCATCTAGAAACCCATGCAGTTACACAACACCAGGCAACATGGGATTTAGAACAGGTCGCTCCTGTCTGTCTCAACTATTGGACCACTACGACAAGCTCCTAAAATGCACTAGAAGACAAAAAGAATCAGATGTAATATTACAGACTTGCAAAAAGCCTTCGACAAGTTGTGACCATTGGCGTAATAGCGCACAAAATCGCGGCGCAAAGGAATAACAGGAAAAAGTCGGTCGATGGATCTAAAATTTCCTCACTAACAGAACACAGAGAGTAAACGTCAACCGAGTAAAGTCCGAGGCAGTTACGGTGAAAAGCTCTGTCCCCAAGGCACAGTACTCTCTGCCCATCTTGTTCCTCATCTATATCCGACATAGACAAGGATTTTCAGCCAACAGCAACGGTCCTCCTTTGCAGTGACACCCGATTCTGCTTGAAAGTGTCTTCCATTGCAGACACTGCAAAGCTCCAGGCAGACATCAACCCAAATCTTTCAGGTGTGGCTGCAGAAAACAATATTAATTCCACGATGGAGAAATATCCAATTACTCAGATAGGTAAACATGAGGAAATTAAAATCTCATCAGAGTACAAAACAAATTCTGGCCACAAAATAAGCAAACCCAACGTCAAAGACCTGGGAGTGATCATGTCGGAGGATCTCACCTTCAAGGACCATAACATTGTATCAATTGCCATCTGCTAAAAAAAGACAGGATGGATAAGAGAACCTTCAAAACTAGGGAGGCCAAAGCCCCATATACACACTTGCAGGTCAACTAGTTCTATCTAGGCTGGAATATTTCTGCACACTAACAGCACCTTTCAAGGCAGGTGAAATTGCCGACCTAGAAAATGTACAGAGAACTTTCACGGCGCGCATAACTGAGAAAAACACCCAATTATTGGGAGCGCTATGAGTTCCTAAACCCTTATTTCCCTGGAACAGCAGGAGGGAGAGATACAGTTATTAAATACACCTGAAAATCCTAGAGGGACTAGTACCGAACTTGCAACACGAAATTCACCCACTGACGAAAGCACAAGACTTGCAGACGATGCACCAATCCCCCCAATGAAAAGCAGGGTGTCCACTAGCACGTTAAGAGACCAGTACAATAAGTGGACAGGGGCCCGAGACTGTTTCAACTGCCTCCCAGCACACTAAGGGGGATTACCAACAGACCCCTGGCAGACTTCAAGCTGGCACAGACAAGGCACCTGAAAGTACAGTTCCCGGATACACCGGGCTGTGGCTCGTATGTTATGGATTGCGTGCAGCCCATCAGCAACAGCAGGTTGAACATGCTCTGATCCACCAGGAGGCCTGGTCTCAGACCGGGCCGCGGGGGCGTTGACCCCCGGAACTCTCTCCAGGTAAACTCCAGGTAAACCACTCTTACTGTACCATCACACTCTCCAGGTACTTTATTACACTACCACTCTTACTGCACCACCACACTCTCCAGGTACTTTAAATACGACTAATCACCACACTTACTGTAGCCACACTCTCCCAGATACTTGGGTAACACCACTCTTAACTGTATCCACACACTCACCGGTACTTTATTACACTACCACACTTCTGTACCACCACACTCTCCAGGTACTTTATTACACTACCACACTTACTGCACCACCACACTCTCCAGGTACTTTATTACACTACCACTCTTACTGTACCACCACACGCTGCCAGTACTTTATTACACTACCACTCTTACTGTAGCCACCACACTCCACTCCAGGAACTTTATTACACTACACACATACTGCACCAACCACACTCTCCAGTACTTTAATTACACTACCACTCTTACTGTACCACCACACCTTCCAGGTACTTATACACTACCAACACTTACAGAAAACCACCACACTCTCCCAGGTACTTTATTACACTACCCACTCTTACTGTACCACCACACTCTCCAGGAACTTTATTCACAACCACTCTTACTGTACCACCCACCACACTCTCCAGGTACTTTATTACACTACCACACATACTGTACCATCCACACTCTCCAGGTACTTTTAATTACACTACCACTCTTACTGTACCAACGTCTCCAGGTACTTTATTACACTACCACTCTACTGTACCACACTCTCCAGGTACTTTATTACCTACCAAATCTTACTGTAACACCGACACTCTCCCAGGTACATTTATTACACTACCAACTCTTACGTACCACAGTCCTCCAGGTACATTATTACACTACCACTCTTACTGTACCACCACACTCTCCAGGTACTTTATTACACTACCACTCTTCTTGAACACACTCTCCAGGTACTTTATTACACTAACCACACGTTACATGTACCACCACTCACTCCAGTACTTTATTACACTACCACTCTTACTGTACCACCACACTCTCCAGGTACTTTATTACAACAACCACTCATACTGTACAACACACTCTCCAGACTTAATTCACTACCACATCTTACTGACCACCACACTCTCCAGGTACTTGTATTACACTACCAATCTTACGTACCACCACACATCTCCAGGTACTATATTACACTACCCACACTTAGCTGCACCACCACACTCTCCAGGTACTTATTACACTACCACTCTTACTGTACCACCCACCACACTCTCCAGGTACTTTAATTACACTACCACACTTACTGTACCACCACACTCTCCAGGTACTTTATTACACACCTACTCTTACTGTACATACCACACTCTCCAGTGTAACTTTATTACACTACCACTCTTCTGTACCACACTCTCCCAGGTACTTTATTACACTACCACTCTTACTGTACCACACTCTCCAGGTAACTTGGGTACACTACCACTCTTCTGTACCACACACTCCAGGTACTTTATTACACTACCACCTTACTGTACCACAGTCACCAGGTACTTTTTACACTACCACTCTTACAGTACCACCACACTCTCCAGGTAACTTTATTTACACTACTCACACTTACTGTACCACCCAAACTCTACCAGGTACTGTTTAAGTACACTAAACCACTCTTACTGTACAACCACACTCTCCAGGTACTTTATACACTACCACCTTTCTGTACAACCACACTCCTCCAGTACTTTATTACACTACCACTCTTACTGTACCACACTCTCCAGGTACTTTAATACACTAACCACTCTTACTGTCACACTCTCGCCAGGGTACTTTATTACACTATACACTCTTACGGTACCACCACACTCTCCAAGGTACATTATTACACTACCTACACTTATACTGTACCACCACACTCTCTCCAGGAACTTTTATTACACTACCACGGTCTTAACTGTACCACCACCACACTCTCACAGGAACTTTATTACACACAACTCATACTGTACCACCACACTCCCCATGTACTTTATTACACTAACCGACTCTTACTGTACCACCACACTCACCAGTACTTTTTACACTACACTCCATAACTGTACCACCACACTCTCCAGTGACTTTATTACACTACCACCTTACAGTACCACCACACTCTCCAGGTACTTTTAATTTAACACTAACCACTCTTTTACTGGTACCACCACACACTCCAGTACTTTATACACTACCACTTCTTACAGTACCATCACTCTCCAGGTACTGTTATTACAACATACCACTCTTACTGAACCACCACACACTCTCCAGGTACTTTATTACATAGAGACCAATCTAACCAGTACCACCACACTCTCCAAGTACTTTATAAACTAACACTTAATGTACCACCACACTCTCCAGTACTTTAATACACACCACTCTTACTGTACCACCACACTCACCAGGGACTTTATTACAGCTACCATTTCTTTTTTTGTAACTACTCACACTCTCCGGTAATTTTATTTCACTACCACTCTTACTGGTACCACACCACACTCCATGTACTTTATTACACTACCACTCTTACAGAACCACCACAACTCTCCAGGTACTTATATAGATTACCACACTTACGGTACCACCACACTCTCCAAACTTTAATTACACTACCACTCCATACTGTACCCCCCCCACACTCTACAAACAATTGTACCAGCACCTACCCACTTCAACCTACACTCACTCACTACTTCCCACCAGTCACGTACCCCACCTACACCACACTCACCACACTCTTGAACCAGCACCTTCCCACCTACAACTACAACACTCCTCACTATGGCAAACCACACTAGGCTTTCCCCAACTACACCACACTCTCACACACTACCGTACCAGCATCTACCCACCATTCACCACCACCTCCACTACTGTGAGAGTCACGAATGCGGGAAGAACTAAAAGCCATAAATGAAATTGAAAGAAACCCAAAGTATTTCTTTTCTTATGCCAAATCAAAGTGGAGAACAACATCCAGTATTGGGCCCCAACTTAACCAAGATGGGTTCTACACAGATGACAGCAAGGAAATGAGTGAGCTACTCAAGTCCCAGTATGACTCAGTTTTTAGCATGCCACTAACCAGACTGAGAATCAAAGACCTAAATGAAGTTTTTATGAGAGCGCAACAGAATTTGGTAAACACAAGCCTATCTGATGTTATCCTGATGCCAAATGACTTCGAACAGGCGATAAATGACATGCCCATGCACTCTGTCCCAGGCCCAGACTCATGGAACTCTGTGTTCATCAAGAACTGCAAGAAGCCCCTATCACATGCTTTTAACTCTTTCAGGGTCCACAGGTCCTCTCAGTGACTTGTTCTCAGGGTCCCCCAAATTGCAAAAAAAAAAAAAAAAAATTATTTTCCTTATGAAAAGATAGAGAATCTTTTTTCTATCGAATGAGTACAAGAAACCACCAATTTACTAATTTCAACTATCCAATACAGTGGTCAGAATTTAGCAATTTTGCCAGTTTCACACAAATTTCAAAAGATGCCAATTTCCAAATAGGGTCCAGAATAAATAAGAAAAACATTTGTGGCACTAAAATAACATTTTCTCTGTTCATTAGTCATGTCCCCATGCCCCTCTTACATTCTTTTGCTTTCCACTTTGAATATTTATTCTAACAAAAAAAATACAATTCACTGCTATGCAGACTACTGCATTAGTGTAGAAATGGTATAAATAATAATGGAGCACTTTTGAAAGAATATTAGACTCACCAGTTGACGTGTATTGGACGCTTAGCATGATTTGTTTACTTTTGAACTTTGGTAAAAATCGAACATTTCTGCTACTTTGAGCTCAATTTCAAGGTACTTTTCATTGTAAAACCAGTCAAAATCATCTCAAGTTCTGTAATATGCCTTCCATTCTATACAATGAGACCAGGAAAAGTAGAATACAACAATAAAAAACATACAAAAATATAGTGCAAAGTCGCTGTTTTAATCCAAAAACACGGTCAAAGTTTTTTTTTCTCATTACGCACTGTGTACTGCAGGATTTTTTTTATACTGTGCACACTGGCCACATAGACCCATTCTTTCATATGTAGGCCTACCAGCTTTCTCTCACTAGATTTGAAGGGGCTAGAATTTATGCTTACTAGTACGTCATGGACACTGGTGCATAAGCCATACTAGTATGTCCGAAACCTAGAAAGGGTTAACATCCTATGGAGAGGGAGCATGGGCACTTGGGTCGTCCCACAATTACTAAAAACAACAGACATAGCCCCATTCCACAAAGGGGGCAGTAAAGCAATAGCAAAGAACTACAGACCGATAGCGCTAACATCCCATATCATAAAAATTCTTTGAAAGGGTCCTAAGAAGCAAGATCGCTACCCATCTAGATATCCATCAATTTTACGCAACCCAGAGTTTTGAGCAGGTCGCTCCTGTCTGTCCCAACTGCTGAATCTCAACGACAAAGTCCTGGATGCCCTAGAAGACAAAAAGAATGCAGATGTAATATACACAGACTTTGCAAAAGCCTTCGACAAGTGTGACCTTGGTGTAATAGCGCACAAAATGCGTACTAAAGGAATAACAGGAAAAGTTGGTAGATGGATCTATAATTTCCTGACAAATAGAAAACAAAGAGCAGTAGTCAACAGAGTAAAATCTGAGGTGGCTACGGTGATAAGCTCTGTTCTGCAAAGCACAGTACTCGCTCCCATCTTGTTCCTCATCCTCATATCAGACATAGACAGGGATATAAGCCACAGTGCCATGTCTTCCTTTGTAGATAACACCTGAATCTGCATGACAGTGTCTTCCATTGCAAACACTGCAATGCTCCAGGTGGACATCGACGAAATCTTTCAATGGGCTGCAGAAAGCAATATGAAGTTCAACAATGAGAAAATTCAATTATTCCGATATGGTAAATGTGAGGAAATTAAAACTTCATCAGAGTATAAAACAAATTCCAACCACACAATAGAGCAAAAAATTAATGTCAAAGATCTGAGAGTGATCATGTCGGAGGATCTCACCTTCAAGGACCATAACATTGTATCAATTGCATCTACTAGAAAAATGACAGGATGGATAATGAGAACCTTCAAAACTATGGATGCCAAGCCCATGATGACACTTTTCAGGTCACTTGTTCTATCTAGGCTGGAATATTGCTGCACACTAACAACACCTTTCAATTACCAGGAACACTTGAAGTTCCTGAAACTGTACTCCCTGGCAGGCAGGCAGGAGAGATGCATGATTATGTACACCTGGAAAATCCTAGAGGGACTAGTACCAAACTTGCACACAAAATTGACTCCCTACGAAAGCAAAAGACTCGGCAGACGATGCAACATCCCCCCAATGAAAAGCAGGGGTGCCACTAGCATGTTAAGAGTCAACACAATAAGTGTCAGGGGCCCAAGACTGTTCAACTGCCTCCCAGTATACATAAGGGGGATTACGAATAGACCCCTGGCTGTCTTCAAGCAGGCACTGGAAAAGCATCTAAAGTCGGTACCTGACCAGCCGGGCTGTGGTTCGTACATTGGATTGCATGCAGCCAGCAGTGACAGTCTAGTTGATCAGGCCCTGATCCACCATGAGGCCTGGTCAGAGACCAGGTTGTGAGGGCATTGACCCCTGGAACTCTCTCCAGGTAAACTTCAGGTTCCTTGAAAAAAGTGCTGCAATAATGATGTGTTTCGTGTCAAAAAAAAAGATCCAAGTGTGGTTGGATGTCCTGGGATGTTGTCCAATACCAGTAATGCTTTAAACATGATATTGCTGTCATTGCAATAGTTTTCAACAGCTGGGCAAAAACAACTTGAAAACAAGTCTTGGAAAAGAGCTTTAGTCACCCATGCTTTCCTATTTGATGGTCAAAGAACTGGAAGCAATCAATGGTTGTAGTCTCTCAGAGTGTGAGGATTTGGAGACTGATAAACAAGCATTAGTTTCAGTACAGGTCAGCCATCACTAATCTGGCAATCAGTAATCATTATACTGACTCAAATTTCATCATTTTGCTGACTCAGAAATTGTGCAGATAGTTGTAAGTCCAGAGCAGCAAACCAGTGGAGGAGAAAGCAGTGATGAAAATGAGGAAGATTTAGCAGAAAGTCTCTCCATTGACAAGTTACAGGTATTGTAGTTATCTGGCCATTGCTGTGCCGCTGTGTTTTATCATGTTTTTCATGGTCTCTCTTGCATATTAGAACTTTAAACTGTGCCAGTGAACTTATAAGATACATCCCTCCAGCGCTTGGAACTAATCTAGCAGATAATAATATCTACTGAGTGGAAAAAGGAGAATCAGTGTACAATAACAAACATTACCAGACTCTCAGAGAGGAACTTGAGGCCTAGAGTGACGGTGAAAATAATATTACAACTTTTTTGTCAGAGGAAAGACAGTTTCCCTGATAATAGTATGTTATACATAGTGCTATAGTGTATACCACAGTGGTACCCTAGTGTTATACATAGTGCTATAGTGTATACCACAGTGGTACCCTAGTGTTATAACATAGTGCTATAGTGTATACCACAGTGGTACCCTAGTGTTATACATAGTGCTATAGTGTATACCACAGTGGTACCCTAGTGTTATACATAGTGCTATAGTGTATACCACAGTGGTACCCTAGTGTTATACATAGTGCTATAGTGTATACCACAGTGGTAAACCCCAGTATATGGATAATAAAGGATAAGGTGAAATTTAAAACTGAAGTGTTAAGGTCCAAAGAGACAGGTTCATATTGTAAACAGTTGCCAGCAGTCATCAGAACCTCCCACGTAGGTCTGCTATTGTACCTGACTTATAATTAGTGGTTCCAGGGAGTAAAACATTACTGTTGAAATAGGAAGAGTTGCAAAATCTTGAGGAAATACGAAAGTGTACAGTTTTGTAGAAATATGATAAACAGTGTATAGCTGTTAGTACTGATTGTGATGGAGTGACATAAACAGTGTGTGGTAAACCTGTAGTTAGCAGCAGTCACTATATACACAACAAAAATCATTATTCCTCCAGTTATCTCCATATATTGAAGCCATCGGCGCCCAAACACGCAAGTTATTCTTTCTGTATCAAACTGAACATATATTACTCTGTTTAATTTTTTCCAGTAGTCCTTTTCGTGAGCTAGTCAAATATTATTCAGTGAGCCTAATCTGGATCTGCCCAGATTCATCCTGCAACCAGATTCAAATGGATTCGTTGATAACAATGTATCCTCTGACTGGTCTCACTAACTGACGGTGCTCTACGTGCACTATCAAACACTCAAACAAAACTACAACAAATAGTTACAATACAGATAGACAGATCTACTGTTAAGTTGCTTATTAGGAAAAAGATATACAGTGATCCACTAGCCAGATTCTTCCAGGTTCGCTGGATTTGCGCGGATTCAAATGGTCTGTTTGAAATATAGCCAGGTTTGGGCGGATTAAAATGGTTTCATTGAAAATAAAGCCAAACCAGAAGAACTGTACAAAAATTTAAATACAACAAATAGTTAAAATACAGATAGACAGATCTACTGTTAAGGTAATTATTAGAAAAAAGATATACAGGGACTGGATTCTTCCAGTTCATGGATTCGGGAAAATTCAAATGGATTTCGCTGGATTCAGGCAGATTCAAACACTTTTTGTGGAAATAAAGCCGGATTTTGGTGGATTCAAATGGTTTCATTGGAAATAAAGCCAAATCAGAAGAACTGCTAAAAAAATAAATAAAAATAAAGGCATTGGGGAATTATAGACTAGCTAGCTAAGAAAGTTGTCCAGTATTGTAAGAGGATCACTACCATGAAGATTTGTGTGGTCTGCAGAAAGGGCAAAGGATAAAGACAGGCCTGGATTGCTTGCCATCTGTGTGGTCAGTGGTCCCATAGTATATACAGGAATTTTAACCCTTTCAGGGTAGAGAGGCCCTCTTTATTTATTTATTTATTTATTTAGTAATTTTAGCATACATACAGAGGTACAAAAAAATACAGGTAAGAGCAGCATGCCAAAGCCACTTATATGCATAGCATTATGGGCTGGCTTAAAATTAACTTAAGATTAACTAAGCAATGATGAAATCAGTGATAAAACATTATTGTAAACAGATAACTATAAAGCACAAATGAGTATTACAAAGACAGGTCATATGGTTGCATGCATTGTTGTACATTCAGTAGAATGGAGTATTCTGTTAGGTAGTGTATTTAAAAAAATAACAAAGTTAGATTGGGTCCTAGGTTTAACATTTGTGTGATATAATTGTTAGTAACAAAATAGGATATACATTTATAAGGTTCAGTTATTCATATATATTTATTTTGAGTGGAGTAAGTGATCTTTGAGAAGAGACATGAATTTATAACAGGTCGTGTTTTTTTTATATTTACAGGTAAATGAATTCCAATTTTAGGGCCTTTTATTGCATTGAGTTTTTGCATAGTGTGAGATGGACACAAGGAACATCAAAGAGTGATCTGTGCCTTGTGTTATGGTCATGTGTTCTGTTGAGGTTGGCAAGGAGATGTTTGAGGGAGGGTTAATATCAGAGTTAAGTGTTCTATGTATGTAATAGGTGCAGTAATAAGTATGGATGTTTTGTATGGTGAGTAGGTTGAGTGTTTTGAATATTGGTGGAGTGTGCTGCCTGTAGTGAGAATTTGTTATCATTCTAACTGCAGCCTTTTGTTGGGTAATTAGTGGTCTGAGATGGTTAATTGTTGTTGAGCCCCATGCACAAATTCCATAGGTGAGATAGGGGTAAATAAGAGAGTGATAAAGGGCCAGGAGGGCTGACTGTGGAACATAGTACCGTATCTTCGATAGTATGCCTACAGTCTTGGAAATTTTCTTAGAAATTTGTTGTATATGTGTATGAAATTTGAGTCTATTATCAAGGTGGATTCCTAAGAATTTTCCCTCTGTTAGCTTTGTGATAGGTGATCTGTTTATCGTTATGTTAAGAGGTACATCTGTAGCTCTGTTACCAAACTGAATGAAGTAGGTTTTGTCAATGTTTAGTGTAAGTTTGTTAGTCCTCATCCAGGTAGATATTTTCTGTAATTCGGTGTTTACAGTATTGGCTAGCGTGACTGGGCTCGGGTGAGAGAAGACGTATGTAGTGTCATCTGCAAAAAGTGTGGGTTTGAGTAATTGCGAAGCATTTGGTAGGTCATTTATGTATAGGAGAAAGAGAAGAGGGCCAAGGACACTTCCCTGTGGGACACCAACTGTAATTGGTTGAGCGGAAGAGCTTGCCCCATTTGCGTACACATATTGGCTTCTGTTGCTGAGGTATGACTTGAGGTAGTTGAGGGAGTGCCCTCTAATACCATAGGGTTTTTGTGACAATTTTAACGGGAGCAAGTCATGGTCAACTGTATCAAAAGCTTTACGTAATCAATGGGATGATCCCCAGTGGGACTTTCTTTTTTCTCATTGCGTGTGTACATAGTTTCTAGCATGTGTATAATAGCTTCGAGTAGTATTTTTATTAGGGCCTGATTCCAAATTGGCAGGGGTTGAGAATGTTTTTGGGAGAATGAGGTAGGAAGTAGATTCGTGTATGCTTAATTTTTCGAAGATTTTTGAGAGAGGGTGTAAATTTTGAATATTGGCCTATATTATTCAACTCTGTTTGTCTCCTTCCTTTATGGATCTGGGTGACCCTTGCTATTTTGAGAACTGTAGGGAAGGATGGAGGATTCAATGGATTTGTTAAAGAGTGTTTGCAATGATTGGTGATAGTACTTTGTGACGCCTTTTTTGTATATAAAAGGTTGTAAGGTATTTAAACACCTGCCTTGTTTTCTTTTCAGTGCGTTTTGATAATAGGAGACTTTTAGTCTGGTAACTGATGTAGCTTAAGCAGCTGCATTTCTTCTCTTTGGATAAGTGAATGTCAGTGTACAGTCAATCCTGGCCTACGCATGGATTTGGGATGAGATGAAAAGGTCGTTGAAATAAAGTTGTGGAATTACCGACAATATGTTAAAGTAAAAGGACTCAATGCATACTAATATGACATTTTATTGTGGCAGACCGTTTCGCTCTCCAGGAGTTTTATATCAAGCCATTACAAACAATTACATGGACACAGAGGGTATAAAATAGGTGTAAGAGTGAGGTGCAATAACTAGTAGGTAGAAGTAGTAAGTAGTAGTAGTAGTAGTGACAAAAGTTTAGTAGTAGTATAATACAATATGGAGAGCAATAATTCGTACATAGTAAAAGGATATAAAAGCTATTACTTTGGTAACAATAATAGCATTTTATACCTTTTTCTTCATGTACGATTAATTGCTCTACCATATTGTATACGACTACTTCTACAACTTTTGTCACTACTACTACCAATAGTATTGCACCTCACTCTGAGCCTATAGATACCCCTCTGTTCCATGGTATTGTTTGTAAATGGCTTATAAAGCTCCTTGAGAGCGAAACGTTCCACAATAAAATGTCACATTAGTGTGGCACTTGTGTCCTTTTACTTTACATAAGGTTGTTGAAGTAGACATCCCATAACACTGGCCCAGCAACGCTTCCTTGTGGAACACTTGCCCCCAACAGGATGTCTTGCAGATTCCGTTCATTGAGAACTGACCACTACTTAGAGATCACCATGAAGGTATCATATTGAGGAGAACAAAGCATAGAAGCCTGCAATTCCCAGTGCTTGAATTTTTGCCTAAGAAACCCTGTTGCCCACTCGGTCGAAAGCACCAGCATGTCCAGTGCTACCACACAGCTGACTTTGGATTCATCCAGTGATCTGGTGCCACTTAGTGGAGGAGGTAAACAAACAGATCAGCTGCAAGAGTAACCTTTCCTGAAGCCATTTATTTGGGACGAATCACAAAGTAGTGAGTGGTATTCAAAGCACTCGGTCATTTGTCTTGAGATTATTGTCTCAAGGATCTTACCGATTGCTTTTCTCTCTGTCTTTCTCTCTCTTTTTCTCTTTCTTTCTTGCTTGTAATAAGTTCTAACTTTATTTACAAGCTAAGATCTATTACCTATACACCTCATTGGGAAAGATATTTTTATTTTATGATACCTACAAATAGAGGGAACAGGATGAAGTTTGAGCCATCAATGGTCCAGCATTTTATTTGATCAACTGACTTTATTACGCTAAAGGATAATGTATTAACATGTTTCCAACTCGAGTCATCTAGGGAATAAATGATCTCCAGTTAAATTGATGTTCCTGGAGAGGTACAGTCGAGTGAAGTTTTCTGCTTGTTTCCCATCTTGTCATATAGAAGCTCACTTCTCGCTGGTCTTGAGTGAAGCCAATGTGCACATTGACCATATTGGCCTTGTAACTCCACCCACATTCCTCTGATGTTGAAAGGCATGGCTGAGTATGACAATCCATCTTGATGGGTCCAGGTGAAGATGAGGCATCGTGCTTCTGTTCTCTACTCTGTCAAGCATTCAGCAATAAGATGGAAGCAGGCAATCCTAGAAAGTGGAGCATACTCAAGGTGTAAGTGTTCTTGTCCTCATACAGATCTTGCACCTCTACTAGTTGAGGCAGATGAGAGATATGTCGAATTGCTGTAAGTCTTCCTGCACCTTGTTTGCAAGATTTACAGTGTGTTCTTCATTGTCAGTCTGGAGGCAAATTTCACCCCAAGGAATCAACTTTGCCTCAGGTACCCAACACCCATTCATTCTTACCACTGCTCCATCATTAACCACCGGGGTACTTAGAAGACCATCAGCATTTGTGTTATCTTTAGGAGCAAATGTGACCCCCATCATTTTTCCAGCTGGATACAGTTTTAAGACGTGACTGATATAACTTAGAGCAGCTGGCATTCTCTCTGGTAAGTAAATGTCAGAGTACAGTCCATCTGAATATGCATGGGATTGAAGGGATGAAGAAGTAGGTTAGTAGGTTGGTGACAGCTACCACCCAGGGAGATACTACCATCCTGCCAAGTGAGATGTAAAACGAAAGCCTGTAATTGTATTTACATGATGTTATGCTGTGCTGTGTCCTTTTGTCTGTCCTCATAAACATGCAAAAAATTCAGTACGTCAGCTACATCTACTTACACTTAGGACACACTGCACATTCATGTACAAGCTATATATACACACCCCTCTGGGTTTTCTTCTATTTTCTTTCTAGTTCTTGTTCTTGTTTTTTCCTCTTATTCCATGGGGAAGTGAACAACATTTTCTCCGTAGGCCATGCTGTTTAAAGAGGCGCTAAAATGCCGGAGCAAGGGGCTAGTAACCCTTCTCCTGATAAAGTACTAAATTTTAAAAGAGAAACTTTAGTTTTTCTTCTGGCCAACCTGCTGCTTGGTGGGATACAGCCGTTTGTTGAAAGAAGATGAAGAGGGAAGAACAAGGTCCATTGAAGTAGACATTCCATAACCATGGTCCAAGCAACTTCACTGTGGAACTTTTGCCGCCAGTAGGATGTCTTGCTGACTCTGTTTCATTGAGAACTCATACTTTAGAAGATCTAGACCCTTGAAAGTAATCACTGAGAGAACAAGTGTAGAGCCAGCATTTCCCAAATGCCCTGCATTTTGCCAAGTGTTCCTGTTCCTATACTCAGATGCGAAAGCACCGGTCAATGCCCAGTGCTCCTACATAGCTAAAGCTGACTTGGATTCATCCAGCATCTGGTGTCACTAGTGAGATGGTTTAAACAACAGATCAGCCAGCAGAGTAAACCGTTTCCGAAGCCTTACTCACAATCACAAAAAGTGAGTAGGTATTCCGAAAAACTTGTCATCCTGCTGTTAGTTTATTGTCTCAAGGGATCTTACCAGTGATTGACAAGGAGTGACTACTGGTTGGTATCTGCTGATTTCCTGTTCCACTCTTCATTTTGTGAACAGGGATTACATTGTATCCTTACACAGAAGAAGGCCATTTACACTATGGCTAGGCAATCTGATAGATGCGAGTTAGGGGTGCTGCTTACTGGCCTGCACTTCTAGTTATCATCGTGGGCTCACTTATCTGGCCACAACCTTTTCTTGGTCCAGTGATTTAAGGAGAAGAATTACATCTAGTCACTGCCTTATTGTCCACTGCTGACAACTTTGACACAGTTCTTGCCTTCTAGCCAGATGGTCTCTTGCTGTAAATCAGAAACTTTCCTAGTAGAATGATCCTATCCTCTCGATTTACAGGTGGAATAGTTCATCAGGTTAATAACCTTGTCGGTCTCTCTCTCTCTCTCTCTCTCTCTCTCTCCTCCTCCTCTCCTCTCTCTCGCTCGTCTCATCTCTCTCTCTCTCTCTTCTCTCATCTCTCTCTCTCTCTTCTCGATACCTCCTCTCTCCTCTCTCTCATCTCTCTCTCTGCTCTCTCTCCTCCCCTCTCTTTCCCTCTTTCCTTCCCCTCTCTACTCCCTCTCCCCTCTCTTTCCCCGCTCTCATCTCTCCACTCTCTTTCCCTCTCCCCTCTCTTTCCCTCCCCCCCTCTTTCCCTCTCCCCCTCTTTCCCTCCTTCCCCCCTCTTTCCTCTCCCCCTCACTTCCTTCTCCCCCTCTTTTCCTTCTCCCCCTCTTCTCCTCTCCTCTTTCCCCTCTCCCCCTCTTTCCCACTCCCCCTCTTTCTCTCTCCACACGCCCTTTCCTTCTCCCTCTCTTTCTCCCTCCCCCTCCCCTCTTTCCCTCCTCTCTTTTTACCTCTTTTCCTCTTTTTCCTCTCCTCTCTCCCCATCACAGATGTATTTTCCAAATACAATTTTGGACAAAGTTCTTTCCTTCCATCCAACAAAATGTACTGATTACCTTGCTGTCCATGTATTATATCAAAGCTCCCAAAGAGGCATGATGGCCATGATGTGTCCTTTCATGCCCTCAAGAAATTGATGCATATGGCAATGTAAAGTATGCATAACAACCATACTCATTCATGTATCAGCTCTATCAACAAGACCCATTGTCACAATACACAAACATCTCCTTCCTTCTCAATTCTAGCTCAGGTGCGACACTCATCCTGCTACACTGTAGTCCGACAAGTACCTTATGCAATGTGGCTCTGACATTCAGGAGCAACTTGAGTTCAGAATTTCCCTATCAAACGAAGTGGAAACCTACGACCTCCCTGCCTGAGGTCGGAGACATTACCAAGCAACATTGCCAAGCTGTACTAAATGCTGTCCCATCTCCAGCCTCGCTTATTTGGGATCTCAACAAAGCAAATAATTGATGCAGTTTGGCCACCCTGCCAAACATTGTAGATCACTGGCAGAATGCCTGGTCTGTGGTGCCAATATCACAGTAATCCATCCTGCGCCAACTTCCCATTTGCCCTTAACTATGAAGAACTCACCCTGCGTATTCCTGCCGTTGCTGGTTTTATGTATGTAAGAGAGAAATCTGCAGTCTCAAGAAAAAAGGAAGGCTCTCATTAGCTATAAGGGTTTAGTGCCTATGGTTTTGATGAATAATAATATAGATATCAACACTAACAGCACTGTAAAACCCTTGTGGGTTAAAGCACTTAGTTTTTGAGTATAATAATGATAATATAGGCTATGGCAGTGACTCGCCTCCATCTCCACGGAAACTCTAGGCACTCCTTCTCCAGAAGTTGTTAGACGGTCCTAGAGTCCCGGTTGACCAACTCTGAACAGATATAACTCACATGTCCAATTCTTTATAAAGTCCTAAACTCATGCTCCACCTCTTTGTGCCTTCTCCCAATTTTACCTACTCTGTCTTCTATTTTCCATGTTTCTTCCCTACACAGCTTTCCCAACTGGATTTTCAACTCTTCCTTCAAAACTTAGAAGACATACCCAAAATTCCCTGCCAACCTATTGTTCCTCTGTGCTTTACTTTCCCTTACCCCATCCTGCTTTTCTGAATGTCGTGGGAATCCATCCGCCCCTACATGCTGCCACTAATCTCCCTGTCCTTACCGTGGATTCCTTCATCTTTGGACTCCTGTGGAAATTTTTTACATAATTTCCTAACTGTGGAACATATAAATGAGCAATATAATAATTGTGTAATAAAATATGATGCTGATTTGACCCTTTCAAAAAATTTCAAGTGAGGGGGGTGTAGAACAGCTGCTAAGTGACACCAGGGAGGGACACCAAATTGAATTTAATGTGTAAACACTGGACTGCATGGTTCAATATAATTCTACCCCTCAAGGAAGGTTTCCTTGATGTTGGTGAGGGCTCTGATTTAGGGAATTGGATCTGTGCTCCAGTTCCCCGAATTAAGCCTGAATGCCTTCCACATATCCCCCCCCCCCAGGCGCTGTATAATCCTCCGGTTTAGCCTTCTCCCCCTGATTATAATTATAATAATAACACAATAATCAATTCGGCATTTCTGAGGCCAATTTGGGATGTTTCTGCTTGAATTTGTAATAGGAACTCTTGTTAATGTCCCCTGCTGAAGAATTGGGACAAGGAATTTACAGAACTTCAAGAATTACGTTTGGATGGCAGAAAATAAGGAATATGGACATTCATTCACAGGAAGTACACCATTAGTCTTGCCATTTAGGTCTCCGGCTGGTCAGTGTATGGCACTAGGTGTTAGGCAGGTGTGATTGTGATTCCATCCAAGTAATTAAATGGTAAGTGGTAATAAAATGTTCTTTTCTAATAAAACTATTGTATTATATGTATTGATACTAATGATTTTTTGTGTACCCAGAAAGTAAACCAAAATATACTTACAGTCCACATAACTTTAATTACCAGAGTAGCTGTTTAATATAATTATTAATTTAATGTCAGGTCTAGCTTTTTTTTGTGAGAGTGGTGAAGAATTGAGCAGTTGAAGGAGTCGCAGTTCATCGCCCGGACTGTGACTAATTCCCTCTTACCTCACCACAAATTAACTTGCAGGTAATAATTCAGGTAATACCCTGTAATCCTCATGCAGGTGATTTGCTCACATAATAATAAATAAAATTAATTTTTCACACCTCCCTTCCCATTTACCAGATGCCAATGTCTCCCACTCTAGCTCCATCCCCTGTTTTTACCAATTGCTCCACGCCAACTCTGCTATCCTTTGCCTACCTATCAGCTTATATTGAAAAAAAAAACATCAACCTGCGATGGAACGTTGATCCTTCCTCCTCCCTAACATCCAGTATTCTCACCCTCCACCCCACCCCCTATGTCCACTTGTACCCCTACGTTCTCCATATCTTTAACACTCATACCTATGCATGTTAATCCCACTACCGTCACAACAGAACTGGGGGGCTAACCGTTTCCTAACTAAACATGCGAAACACATGGCGTTTCGTGATATACGGATAACGAAATGTACTTGCTGGCAGGCTCACGTTTCCTCTACTACTACTACTACTACTACTACTTACTACTACTACTACTACTACTACTACTACTTCTACTTCTACTTCTAGTTCTTCTACTTCTACTTCTACTTCGACTTCTTACTTCTACTTCACTTCTTCTGCTAAAAAGTACGAAAGTTAGCTGGCAAGTACTCTCCGTTACCCCTGCTCCATACTTTAGGTTGGCTTGTGATAACAAGGCTAGTAAGTTTATTCAGGTATGCACAAATACCTACAAACACTATCATACATAGCAGCATATGTAGAAGGAGAACCTAAGGCTAACCACCCCCCCTCAAGAAAAAATTGAGAAGTCTGACTATTATTTCTATATCCAATTGAAGTTGCCACAGCAGCGTTCAACTAGTATGAGTATCTCAAGTGTTTTGTATCCCTCTCTATTTCCTTCACTCCTAAACTGGAGAGGAAGTTGGCTCCCCCCTGGATCTTTGCCTCTCACACTGAAGAACCTTATAACGTACCTCCTGCACACTCGATGACTCGCAACACTATCCGCTTGCCAACCGACAGCAGTCTATATTCTTCAACACCTGCGAGCCCTCCTCGTCCTCTGCATCTTTTTAATCTTAATTTGTCCATATGGGTTCTCCCTTGACAATGCAAAACTGTCGTGTCCTCTTTTCGCTATTTTGCAGAGGGGGACCATGAACAGCTCTCATCACTCACACTAGTATAATTTTTGTAAGTTGTTAGTATGCATAGTCAACTAAAATTAGTATAGCGCTTGTAAAACCCGAACTTCTCTCTCCCCTTTCATCAATTTGGTTTTGTAGGGAAGGCCGTTTCTACATCTATCATTTAGCCCACTGGGTTCAAATTTTGCAATGCCTTTGCCAATAATCAGTTAGTTATTGCAGTCTTTTCGCTTTCGAAAATGCTTATGACACTACGACATTTAGTCCAGCCCTTGCTTGGCCTCCGAGACATTTTGCCACTTTTTTCTTCGAGTTTTCTTATCAGAGAGGTATTTCTGTGACCGGGTAATGTATAGCTTCTCCCATAACTTGTACAAGTTGAAAGTGTTTCCTCAAGGCTGTGTTCTTAACACTGCCCTCTTCCTACTAGCATTTGGCATGCGTCCTCTCCAGCAAACTATTTAATGTGCTTCCAATCTGAGTCCATCCTCTAAAACAAGCCAGATAACTTCCACAAGTTGCCCATAATCCTTCATGTCATTTCATGACTATCGCTGAACAGGATAGGATCAAATTTCTCGGTCATGTTTTACATTTCGAATGTCTTGTTAACCTCACATAACCTCCCTAAAGCTACCTGTTTAAGCAACCTGAGCCTCTTTAAAAACTCTACCGTATCTTCTTGGGTGTTTGATAGACAAACCCTTCTTCGCCTACATTCAGCCACGCGATTCTGATCTAATGAGACTATAGTCCACCTAATATTGCTCCAGTTCCCTCAGATACTTTTTGTAAACTCGATCTCATTCAATAACCACGGATTACGTTTGTTCTCGGAGTCTTACAAAACTTCCCCATTCCAGGGCCTATATAGATAAGACAACGCCCTGTCTTCACAATATCGACGCAATGCTATTGTACCCATATTTGTCCTCTTTCATGACCTTCCAACAATCCTAATACTATAGAACGAATACAGACATTAATAAGGCTAATTTATTTAAATCGTTGCCTCCATTTATCGTACTCTTTCTTCTTTGTTAGTGCTCTTATGACACCTCCTTAATTTACCTTCTCTTCACATTCATCCTCCATTTTAATTACCTCTACCTACGTAAAAGTTCCGACGTTCAATGTTACTCCCCGTTTTTTACACTTATCTTTCATGAATATATCCAGTCTCATTTATCATGCAATACTCACTGTTTATGCTGAGGGTTTGCAAATCTCTCTATGGCGAAGGTATGTGGCTGTTATTTTTTCCCGAAAAAAAAAAGGAAAAAAAAAATAATCCAAGGTCATTATTAATCACAGCAAAGTTATGTGCAATTTTCATTGATTTCATTCGCAATAGCGTCCATGTCTGCCTTGGCCATGCGTGTTTATTTTAGACTCCTTCTACTATCCCCAAAAATTCAGCTCCCCTCGTTTCATCGATCTTCATATACAACTGGGGTTGAGGAGTATTTTTAATAAACAAAACGAAGTCGTTGTTTGCTGGGTTTTGAAAACCCACACATGGAAGGATTGGCGGGTCGACTGTCAGTCCCACCATGGTTCTTAATAGACCGTCCTGTTTATTAGCATCCGCAGGATTCATTTTCCAACATTAATTCATTCTAATACACTCACTTTACTGACCCTACTTGCTGAAAGTCCAACATTTGATACCGGGTTTCTCTGGTTTTTTTCATGCAAGGTAACCTACTGCAGCGTCTATGGTTTTAAATTTTAACTCCACTTAAACCCCTATCTACCTCGCACACGCTACTCGCACGCTCCTAACCTTCTCCACACCCTACTCCACGCAGCTAACCTTCGCACACCCCTACTCGCACGCTGCTAACCTTCGCACATACCTACCCTAGCACATCCCCACAACAGCGCTGTATACCCATTGGGCTTAGCATCCTAAAATTTAACATATTATTGATCGGCATCAGTATAAAAATACAGTATGGTAAATTATTAGCATCAAATAACAGGAAATGACTATTACCTGGAGTTTATCCTGGAGAGAGTTTCCGGGGGTCAAACGCCCCCGCGGCCCGGTCTGTGACCAGGCCTCCAGTGGATCAGAAGCCTGATCAACCAGGCTGTTGCTGCTGGCTGCACGCTACCAACGTACGAGACCACAGCCCGGCTGATCCGAACTGACTTAGGTGCTTGTCCATGCCAGCTATGAAGACTGCCAGGGGTCTGTTTGGTAATCCCCTTATTGTGCTTGGGAGGCATTGAACAGTCTCGGGCCCCTGACACTTATTTTATGTCTCTACGTGCCTAGTGACACCCCTGCTTTTCATTGGGGGATGGTGCATCGTCCCTGCCAAGTCTTTGCTTTCGTAGTGAGTTTGGGGGGAAAATTTTTCGTGTGCAAGTTCGGTAACTAGTCCTCTAGGATTTATATACCTGGGTATAAATCATGTATCTCTTCCCTCCTGCTCCAGGGAATATAGGTTTAGGAACCTCAAGCGCTCCCCAATAATGAGTGTTTTTATCTCCGTTAATGCGCCGCCGTGAGTTGCTCTGTACATTTTTCTAGGTCGGGGGCAATTTCACCTGCCTTGAAAGGTGCTGTTAGTGTGCAGCATATTCCAGCCTAGATAGATCAAGTGAACTAAGAGTGTCATCATGGCTTTTGGCCTCCTAGTTTGAAGGTTCTCATTATCCATCCTGTCATTTTCTAGCAGATGCGATTGATACAATGTTATGGTCCTTGAAGGGAGATCCCCGACCCCATGATTCACTCCCAGGTCTTTGACGTTGGTGTTTCGCTCTAATTTTGTGCCAGAATTTTGTTTTGTAACTCTGATGAGATTATTTCTCCATGTTTCCCATATCTGAGTAATTGAAAGATTTCTCATACGTTGAACTTACATATTGTTGTTCCTGCAGCCCACTGAAAGATTTGGTTGTTATCCGCCCTGGAGCCTTGCAGTGCTGCAATGGAAGACACTGTCATGCAGGATTCGGGTGTCATCTGCAAAGGAAACACGGTTGCTGTGGCTGACATCCTTGTCTATGTCGGATATGAGGATAGGAACAAGATGGAGTGATACTTTGCTTGTGAACAGAGCTTTCACCGTAGCTGCCTCGGACTTTACTCTGTTGACGACTACTTCTCTGTGTTCTGTTTAGTAGGAAATTATAGATCCATCGACCGACTTTTCCTTGTTTTTATTCCTTTATGCACGCATTTTG
>NC_069452.1:27011277-27112104 GCF_026875155.1 Cherax quadricarinatus
CGGGGTGACTCCGCATTTCTTGTCATCCCTTTACAAAGGGGCATAATGGTCACTCCTTAAAAATATCTATTGGCCCCAGAATCTTATTTATACCAAAAGGTGCCAAATTTACCTTACTTGAAAGCCTTTCAGTGCGTTACCAAGCCCTATTGTAGATATTTTCTCTGGGAGCTATCCCATTACGGAATTAATACGTTTTCTCTCATTGCCCGCCTGACAGTTACATAAACAGTGTCGTATGACTGGGCCTTCTTATTCAAGAGAAAGCCAGATAGCTTGAGTATAGCAGGGTCTCCCATTTGTACTTCATCCATTAAGGCAGTACGTTTTATGAAGGTACGTTGTGATCCATGACCCAGTAATGCTGTTACGTTTTGGATTTATGCCGTTTATCTTTTAATCGCCACATCCAACACAGACAAAGCTACCTCGCTAGGCCTTTCATTCCCGACGTTAGTGCAATCTTTACGTTGGCTACTGTTGTGTCCGGTTTATTATCATTTATCAGTACTATTGTTACCATCATTCGATTAGATTGCCCTTACACATAGCTATGTGGTGTTTTCCCCTTGTTACATGATGACAATGTGCAGTTAGCATGGCAACCCCTTTTACATTATGATTTCCTAGACCCCTGATACATCTAGCAAGCTCTTCCCATCTTTCCACTTAACATCCCATGAATTATAGGCATTACAGTTTTTAGAGAAATGAGTCCCGTTGCGGGAAGATACAATCTCTCTTTTCTTTGCCTGACCTCTTATCAACTGGGCTACCCTTATTGTGGTACTTCCTCCTCTTGCTTGGAGGTGGAGAACCACTATAACGGCCCCTGTCACTTGATACGTCCCTACGTAAACCCGTGTAGTAGGTGGCTTAGGATTATTGATATTAGGATAAGGTTTCCCTTTGTGGAACTTGACGGTGCACTGGGGTCTGTAGACGTGGTATTCTAGAAAGGGAATGGGTTTGGGTGGTCTGCAGTTTGGGCAATTAGCTCTTGCAGTCCCACTCTTATTTCTTCCAACCTGAAGTAACCCTTGTGATATCTGTTAGATAACCACTCTATGGTCTTGTGGTCAATTTATTCTGAATCAAGGCACTCCCAAAACCCCTCTGCTCCCTCCAGATCATATTTATTTCTCAAGGTCTTAAGAGTGCTTTCTAGTTTGATCCCAAATTTTCTTTTAAGCTGTTGCGGTTGTGATCTGGAGTCTTCAAACTAGCCAAATTAGCTACTAGGTCCAGCCTACTTTGCTCCAAAATTACCGTAAGTGACTCCAAAAAGTCAACTGCCTCACTATAGGAGTCATCTTTCATTTGGGAATGCTTGTATGAGAACATGGCATCTCCCCTTCCTTGTCCCTTTAAATAGCATAATTTGGTAAACTTGCAAGATCACTCCTATCATGTACAAACTGCTTTAAAGATAGACCAAAACCCCTCCCGTGTTCTCCGGATTAAAACACAGGCATAATAATTCTGGGAGTTTTGGTAGACGCCTCTGACTTTCCTTACTAGGTTGACCAACAACATTGTTTACACCCTTTACCTTCTCCAAAAAGCCTTAGTTTTGCAGGCACAATGTTGTCCTCCATTCATAATTTTGATCCAGCAGCCGCTCCCTTTCAGCATCATCTGCACAATTCTCTAGCAGCTATTTTTCTAGTCTTTAAACCACAATCTATATGACTCATGTCTATTTCCTAAGGCATCTAGGTGTAGCTTTAATTCATCAGGGTTTACCGTTTCTTGTTCTTAACTCCATACACTTCTTGTATGATTTAGTAACATGCCCCTTTCCGAGCTTGTAGTGACGCTTTCTTTGCTTTGGCATCCATGGACTTGCCAGCCGCACTAACTTCCTCAGACCCAGCCATGGTTAGGGAATTAATAATCACCCATTATACAATTAAGTAGACACCTTGTGAGAGTAATTCTTGCACTTTACTCTTGTATAAATCCTGGGCCACCCATGTGCTGGGAATTAAATTTGGGCTAATTTTCCTCCACCACACGACCGAATTTTAAAATTTTGCACCCTACACCCACTTCCTTCAATCAGTCACTTAATTATTAAGTAATTAATTCAATTAATTTTTTCACTGATTGCATCCGGTTCAGAAGGACCAACGGGCGATATGGAAAATTTTCTAGGGTTTCTTATCTGTATGTACCTCAACATTATATACATATAAGTAATCTCATTGGGGGACAACCATATTTTTACCGTAGTCACCCCGTGTAGACATGTGAGGAAAAAATTAACCACCCTTGGTCACTACAGGTGGCCCCTTCCAAACCCCACAATCTTATCCATATCTATCCGAGGGCCAGTATGGATTGGATAGCACCCCCAAAATACGGTGCTACTAATTAATTGTGGACTGTATATATTATATTAGTTTAGCTGAATGAAGGGGGGGGGTAGGATACACATGGATACATCCATCAAGGAAAAACATTTGTACATAGTCCCACCACTTACCAGATGTTCTCTGGTGGTCACTTGATGTAGCTGGATCACTCCCTTTAAACCCATCCAATTACAACTAACCTAACTGGCCCGCCTGAGTCTGTTATAACTAGAAGGGTTACTTAACTGTGGGTGATTGATACTCCTTATTTCCTCCATTCACCATCTCATTTCGATGTCCTGCTACACCGACACGGTTCTCATTCCGGCAGCACGAGGTATCCGTCGGTTTGTCCCGGTTTAGAAGTCGTGATTCCATTTAAACTCCCTTATCCCCCGGGACGAGTCACACTTCACTCGGAGCAGGGCGCTCTATTTCACATCCCCCATTTCTCTTAACTCAATGTTATTATCACTGATTACATTTACCATTCACAAGACGATTTAACGTTCTTCCTATTTAAAATTAGAGGTCCTCCATTAAAATTGAGGCCGATGAGGAGGATTAACACAGGGTATTTCCCTGGGACACACACCATGGCCGTGCCCTGCCCCGGTCGAACTTTTCATAATTTTCCACCCCTTTATGGTGGTCCCCCTTTAAAACCGTTCCCCCCTCTTCCTGGGCGTCACGACACTTCCCATTATGAATTGAGGCCTATATGTCCTTAGGGCCCCCGTGAACGCCAGTTTCCCCATTTCCCCGGGTTTTTTTCAGCCTCCTCACCCCTTTTAAAAACACTCCCCCCAACTGCCCCCCCCGCTCGACCCCCCACCCCCTGCACTTTTGCGCAGGCGCAGCGGGAACCCCGCTGATTCATAAAAAAACAAATACATTTTTACCCAAATCAGCCTTAAAACTATTTGACACTATAGCTTCGGAAATTAAATAATTTCCCATTTTATTATTTTTTTATTACTAATATTTTTATTATTATTATATTTTTTTTATTATTATTATAATTTTATTATTATTATTATTATTTTATTTTTTATTATAAACAGTAAAAAAAATTTTATATTTTACAAAAGTAAAATTTTTATAATTTTTTTAAATTCATTATAAATAAGAGAAAAATTTCAAAGAAAAAAGAGTAAGGTTATGAGGTAACAAAAAGATTAGGTGAGAAAGATTGAATTCAGATTGGAGGGAGGAGTATGGAGGAGGGGAACGTATTCGATATTTGGGAGGGACATGTCAGCAGATGGGTCTATGAAAAATGAGGTGAATCATAGAATTGATGAGGGGAAAAGGGTGAGTGGTGCACTTAGGAGTCTGTGGAGACAAAGAACTTTGTCCTTGGAGGCAAAGAGGGGAATGTATGAGAGTATAGTTTTACCAACGCTCTTATATGGGTGTGAAGCGTGGGTGATGAATGTTGCAGCGAGGAGAAGGCTGGAGGCAGTGGAGATGTCATGTCTGAGGGCAATGTGTGGTGTGAATATAATGCAGAGAATTCGTAGTTTGGAAGTTAGGAGGAGGTGCGGGATTACCAAAACTGTTGTCCAGAGGGCTGAGGAAGGGTTGTTGAGGTGGTTCGGACACGTAGAGAGAATGGAGCGAAACAGAGTGACTTCAAGAGTGTATCAGTCTGTAGTGGAAGGAAGGCGGGGTAGGGGTCGGCCTAGGAAAGGTTGGAGGGGGGGGTAAAGGAGGTTTTGTGTGCTAGGGGCTTGGACTTCCAGCAGGCATGCGTGAGCGTGTTTGATAGGAGTGAATGGAGACAAATGGTTTTTAATACTTGACGTGCTGTTGGAGTGTGAGCAAAGTAACATTTATGAAGGGGTTCAGGGAAACCGGCAGGCCGGACTTGAGTCCTGGAGATGGGAAGTACAGTGCCTGCACTCTGAAGGAGGGGTGTTAATGTTGCAGTTTAAAAACTGTAGTGTAAAGCACCCTTCTGGCAAGACAGTGATGGAGTGAATGATGGTTGAAAGTTTTTCTTTTCGGGCCACCTGCCTTGGTGGGCCACCCTGCCTTGGTGGGCCACCCTGCCTTGGTGGGAATCGGCCAGTGTGATAATAAAGAAATTATAAATAACAATTACAAATATCAAATAACAATCCTACCTCTTAATAAAATATTATTTTATTGTTAATGTAATTATTAACATTATAATTATTTAATAAATATTCTATTAAATTAATAAATTTATAATTATGCAATGATTATTATTACCAATTATAAATAATTATAATATTGTTTCATAACAATAATAATAATAATAATAATAACTTTATTACTACAAGTACATGTACAAGGTATACAAGTACATGTACAAGGTATACAAGTACATGTACAAGGTATACAAGTACATGTACAAGGTATACAAGTACATGTACAAGGTATACAAGTACATGTACAAGGATACAAGTACATGTACAAGGTATACAAGTACATTGTACAAGGTATACAAGTACATGAACAGGTATACAAGTGTTGTACAAGGTATACAAGTACATGTACAAAGGTATACAAGTACATGTACAAGGTATACAAGTACATGTACAAGGTATACAAGTACATGTACAAGGTATACAAGTGTGTGTACAAGGTATACAAGTTCATGTACAAGATATACAAGTACATGTACAAGGTATACAAGTACATTAACAAGGTATACAAGTGTATGTACAAGGTATACAAGTACATGTACAAGGTATACAAGTACATGTACAAGGTTTACAAGTGTATGTACAAGGTATACAAGTACATGTACAAGGTATACAAGTACATGTACAAGGTATACAAGTGTATGTAAAAGGTATACAAGTACATGTACGAGGTATACAAGTACATGTACAAGGTATACAAGTACATATACATGGTATACAAGTACATGTACAAGGTATACAAGTGTGTGTACAAGGTATACAAGTGTATGTAAAAGGTATACAAGTGTATGTACAAGGTATACAAGCACATATACAAGGTATACAAGTACATGTACAAGGTATACAAGTACATGTACAAGGTATACAAGTACATGTACAAGGTATACAAGTGTGTGTACAAGGTATACAAGTGTATGTACAATGTATACAAGTACATGTACAAGGTATACAAGTACATGTACAAGGTATACAAGTGTGTGTACAAGGTATACAAGTACATGTACAAGGTATACAAGTACATTGTAAACAAGGTATACAAGTGTATGTAAAAGGTTATACAAGTACATGTACGAGGTATACAAGTACATGTACAAGGTATACAAGTACATATACAAGGTATACAAGTACATGTACAAGGTATACAAGTGTGTGTACAAGGTATACAAGTGTATGTAAAAGGTATACAAGTGTATGTACAAGGTATACAAGTACATGTACAAGGTATACAAGTACATGTACAAGGTATACAAGTACATGTACAAGTATACAAGTACATGTACAAGTTTACAAGTGTGTGTACAAGGTATACAAGTGTATGTACAAGGTATACAAGTACATGTACAAGGTATACAAGTACATGTAAAGGTATGCAAGTACATGTACAAGGTATACAAGCATATGTACAAGGTATACAAGTACATGTACAAGGTATACAAGTACATGTACAAGGTATACAAGTGTATGTACAAGGTATACAAGTACATGTACAAGGTATACAAGTACATGTACAAGGTATACAAGTACATGTACAAGGTATACAAGTACATGTACAAGGTATACAAAGTACATGTACAAGGAATACAAGTACATGTTACAAGGTATACAAGTACATGTACAAGGTATACAAGTACATGTACATGCATACAGTACATGTACAAGGTATACAAGTACATGTACAATGTTTACAAGTACATGTACAAGGTATCAAGTAATGTACAAGGTATAAAGTCATGACACAATGCATACAAGTAATGTAGCAAGGTATAAAGTACATGTTACAAAGGTATAAAGTGTATGTACAAGGGTATACAGAAACAAGACACGGTCTACAAGTACATGTAATGGTATACAAGTACATGTACAATGGTATACAAAGTGTTAGTGTATTAAGGTATTCAATAGTCCGATGGTACCAAGTATACAAGTACATGTACAAGGTAAAACGATACATGTACAAGGTTATACAAATACATGTTACAAGGTTATTACAAGTACATGTACAAGGTATACAAGTGTATGGACAAGGTATACACGTACATGTACAAGGTATACAAGGTATTCATAAGGTATTCAAGTCCATGTACAAGGTATACAAGAGTACATGTACAAGGTGATACAAGTACATGTACAAGGGTATACAAAAGGTACATGTAAAGGTATAGACAAGTACATGTACATAGGTATACCAGTACAGTACAAGGTTAACAAGTGTAATCTATAGGTTATACAAGTGTATGTACTAAGGTATACATGTTCATGTACATGATCATAGACAAGTACATGTACAAGAGGTATATAAGTACTTGTACAGGTTACCAAGTATCTTGTACAAGGTGCTACCTGTATCTTTTGTACAAGGCTATACAAGTCCATGTACAAGGTATACGAAGACATGTAAACGGTCTACAGTGTATCTATAGAAGGTATACAAGTGTATGTACAAGGTATTACCTGTACATGTAACAAGATATCCATATTACATTGTTACAAGGTTACTAAGTACTTGTTACAACGGGATACCATGTTTACATGTCAAGTTATAATGTACATTGTAAAGTACTACAAAGTACATGTACAAGGTATACAAGTTACATGTACAAGGTATACATGTACATGTACAGACTGGTATACAAGTACGATGTACAAGGATAAAGTGTATGTACAAGGTATACCCTTACCTGACCAAACCAAGGTATAGAAGTACATGTACAAGGTATACATAGTACATATACAATGTATTCCAAAGTACATGTTCAAGGTATACAGTACATGTACAAGGTAACAAGTACATGTACAAGGTATACACAAGTAATGTACAGGTGATACAAGTACATGTACAAGTATACAAGTACTGTACAAGGTATACAAGTACATGTACAATGCATACAAGTAATGTACAGGGATACACGTACATGTACAAGGTTTATAGCAATGTGTATGTTCAAGGTATACACCGTACATGTACACGTATACAGTGCTCATGATACCGGTATACAAGTACATGTAAAGGTATTACAAGGTATCTACAGGTATACCTAGTGTATGTACAAGGCGTATACAAGTATATGTACAAAGGTATAACAGTACATGTACACGGTATCCAAGTGTATGGTATAGGTATTCACCGTACATTACAAGGTATCCAAGTACATGTACAAGGGTATAAAGTCATGTACAAGGTATACAAGTACATGTACAAGGTATTCAAGTACATGTACACGGTATACAAGTACATGGTACAATGCATACAGTCATGTACAAGGTATTCAAGTTCATGTACAAGGTATACAAGTGTTTTGTAAAGGTTACATACAATGTACAGGTATACAAGTACATGACAAGGTATACAAATACTTGTACAAGGTTATAACAAGTACATGTACAAGGTATACCAAGTGTCACTGTACAAGGTATACTATACATGTACATGTACAAGGTATACAAGTACTGTACAAGGTTACAAGTAATGTATACAAGGTAAACAAGTACATGTACAAAGGTTATACAAGTAATGTACAAGGTATACACGTACATGAACAAGGTATACAAGTACATGTACAAGGTATACAAGTACATGTACAAGGTATACCTAAAGTACATGTACAAGGGTAAACAAGTACATGTACAAGGTTTCAGGTAATGCTACCAGGTATCCAGTATATGTACACGGTTATACAAGCTAATGGACAAGGTATACAAGTTCTTGTACAAGGATACTACTACATGTACATGGATTACAAAGTACATGTACAAGGTATACAAGTAAATGTACATGATACTACAAGTATATGTACAAGGTCTACTAATACATGTACAAGGTATTCAAGTACTTGTGCAAGGTTATACAAGTTAATGAACAAGGTATCACAAGTACATGTACAAGATATACAAAGTATCTGTACAAGGAATACAATTGCTTGTACAGTATACAAGTACATGTACATAGGTATACAAGTGTATGACAAGGTATACAAGTCGGTATGTACAAGGTATACAAGCACATATGGCAAGGTATACAAGTACTTGTACAGGTATATACAACTACACGTACAAGGTATACAATTACATGTACAGGTATACAAGTACATGTACAAGTATACAAGTACATGTAACAAGGATACAAGTGTGTGTACAAGGTATACAAGTTATGTACAAGATATACAAGTACAATGTACAGGTTTACAAGTAATGAAAACAGGTATATCAAGTGTTATGTACAAGGTATACAAGTACATGTACAGGTATTACAGTACATGTACAAGGTATCCAAGTGTATGTACAGTGATATACCAAGTAGAGTACAAGGTATACAGTCCATGTACAAGGTATAAAAGTTTATGTTAAAAGGTATCCAAAGTACATGTACGAGGATATACAAGTACAGTCACAAGGTATACCCGTTCATATTACATGGTATACAAGTACATGTACAAGGTATAAAGTGTGTGTACTAGGTATACAAGTGTATGTACATGGTATACTAAGTGTATGTACAAGGTATATCACGTGCACTGTATCAAGGTATACAAGTACTGTACAAGGTATACAAGTACATGTACAAGGTTTATACAGTACTTGTACAAGTTAAAAAGTGTGTGTAACAAGGTATACAAGTGTATGTACAAGGTATACAAGTCATGTACAAGGTATACAAGTACATGTAAAAAGGAATATGCAAGTACAGTTACAAGGTATACAGTATGTACAAGGTTATACACGTACATAGTAACAAGGTTACATGTAAAGTACAAGGTATACAAGTGTATGTACAGGTATACAAGTACATGTACATGGTATACAAGTACATGATACCGGTATAAAGTAATGTACCAATTGTATACACGTACATGTACAAGGTATTACAAAGTACATGTACTTGGATTACAAAGTACTTGTACAAAAGGTATACAAGTTCATGTACAAGATATACAAGTAATGTACACTGCATTCAGGTCCATGTACAAGGTATTATACAAGTACATGTACAATGTATACAAGTACATGTTCTACAAGTATACAGTACATGTACAGGACTTACAAGTACATGTAAAGTATCAAGTACATGTACAGGTATACAAGTACATGGTACAAGGTATACCTGTACATGTACAGGTTTATACAAGTACATGTACAGTTATACAAGTAAATGTACCAATGCAAACAGTACATGTACAAGGTATACAAGTACATGTACAAGGTATACAATTTTATGTATACAAGGTTATATTAAAAGGACATGTACATGTATACAAGTACTCGTACAAGGTATACAAGTACATGTACAAGGTATACAAGGGTATCTACAAGGTTATACAAGGTTTATGTAAAGGTATACAAGTGTATGTACAAGATGTACAAGTACATGTACCAGGAATATAAGTACATGTACAGGTATACAGTACATGTACAATGTATACAAGTGTATGTACAAGGTATACAAGTACATGTAAATGCATACAAGTACATGTACAAGGTATACAGCTCAATGTACAAGGTTATACACAGGTGTTGGTACAAGGTAACAGTACTTGTACAGGTAACAAGTATATGTACAGGTATTGCAAGTACTGTATCAAGGTATTACAAGTGTATGTAAAGGTATTAAGTACAGTGTACAAGGTATACAAGTACTGTACAAGGTTATACCAAGTACATGTACAAGGTTATTCAAGTACTGTACAAGGTTTACAAGTACATGTACAAGGTACACAAGTGTTTGTACAAGGTATACAAGTTCAATGTACAAGGTATACCAGTGTATGTATTAAGGTATACAAGTACAGGTACAAGGTATTTACAAGTCATGTACAAGGTATACAAGTACATGTACAAGGTATACAAGTACATGTACAAGGTATACAAGTGTATCTATAAGGTATACAAGTGTATGTACAAGGTATACATGTACATGTACAAGATATACAAGTACATGTACAAGGTATATAAGTACATGTACAAGGTATACAAGTACATGTACAAGGTATACATGTACATGTACAAGGTATACAAGTACATGGACAAGGTATACCAAGTACATGTACAAGGTATACCAAGTGGATCTATAAGGTTTACAAGTGTATGTAAGGTATACATGTACATGTACAAGATTCTACAGTAATTGTACAAGGTTATATATATATGTACATGTAGAACAAGGTATACAAGTTACAAGTTACAGGTTTATACATGTACATGTACAAGGTATTACAAGTCATGTAAAGTATAAATGTAATGTCAAGGTATATACTGTACATGTACAAGGAATACAAGAACATGTTCAAGGATATACAATTTAATGTACAAGGTATACAAGTACATGTACAAGGTATAGTATACAATCTACATGTACAAGGTCTACATTGTACCTGTACAGATGAATACAAGTACATGTACAAAAGTATTAAAGTACATGTACCAGAACGTATACGAAAAGTAAATGTACAAGAATTACAAGTACATGTACAAGGTATACAAGTACATGTACAAGGTATACAGTAAGTACAAGGTATTACAAGTACATGTAAAGGGATACAAGTACACGTACAATGCATACACAGTACATGTACAAGGTATACAAGTCAATGTTACAAGGTTATTAACAGTTGTATGTAAAGGTATACCCGAACATGTACAAGGTATACAAGTACACTGTACAAGGTATACAAGTACAAATCCTTTACACAGGTATTTCAAGTGTATCTACAAGGGATACAAGTGTTCTGTACAAGGTATACAAGTAGATGTACAAAGGTATACAAGTACATGTACAAGGTTATACTAGTGTAATGTAAACGGGATTATCAAGTACAGTATCAAGGTATAACAAGTACATGTAAAGGTGTTTTTACAAGTACATGTTACAATGCATACAAGTACATGTACAAGGTATACAAGTACATGTACAAGGGTATACAAGTGTCTGTACATGGTATACAATACATGTACAGGTAGACAAAGGTACTTGTACAAGGTATACTATAACTGTACAAGGTTATACAAGTACAGGTTACAAGGTTTACACAGTGTTGTTAAGGTATACAAGTAATGTACAAGGTATACAAGTACAGTCAAGGGATACACGCAAATGTACAAAGGTATTACAAGGTACTTGCTACAAAGTATACAAGTATTGTACAAGGTATACACGTACTGTAAAGGTATACAAGTACTGGGTGTACAAGGTTATACAAGTGTATCTGCAGGCTATACAAGTGTCTGTACACAAGGTATACAAGTACATGTAAAAGGTATACCAGTACATGTACAAGGTACACAAGTACATGTACCAGGTATTCAAGTACAGTACAAGGTATCAATATACATGTACAAAGGAATGACAGTACATGTACAAGGTTACAAGTACATGTACAAGGTATACACGTAACATGTTACGAGGTACACAAGTTCATGTACTCAAGGTACACAAGAACATGTAAAGGTATACAAGTCATGTAACGGTAACACAAGTACATGTACAAGGTATACAGTACATTTACAAGGTACCCAAGTCATGTTACAAGGATACAAGTACATGTACAGTTATGCAAGTTACATGTACAAGGTATACAAGTATGTACAAGGTTTACACGAATTACATGTTACAAGGTATACAAGTAACATGTACAGGGTAACAAGTAAATGTACAAATGCATTACAAGTACATGTACAAGGTATACAAGTACATGTACAAGGTATCAAGTTGTATTGGACAAGGTATAATAACATGTTCAAGGTTATACCAGTACATGTACAAGGTTATGCAAGTACATGTAAAAGGGTATACAGTACATGTACAAGTTTCAGTGTATGTACAAGGCTATACCAGTACATTTAAAAGGTATAAGTACTGTACAAGGTATCAAAGTACTGTACACAGGATAAATACCAGTACCATGTACAAGGTATACCAGTACATGTACAAGGTATTACAAGTGTATCTGCCAAGGTATAAAGTGTCTGTACAAAGGTATACACAGTACATGTACAAGGTTATACAAGTACATGTCCAAGGTTACACAGTACATGTACAAGGTATACAAGAATTGTACAAGGTATTCCATTACATGGTGTAAAGGTATACAAGACATGTACAAGCATACAAGTACATGTACAAGATATACAAGTCCAGGTACGAGTAACACACAGTTAATGTCAAGGTACACAAGTAATGTTAGGTTATACAATTACATATGTACAAGGTAAACAAGTTCATGTACAAGGTATACAGGTACTTTTAAAAGGTAGACAAGACTGTCAAGGTTATACAAGTACATGTACAAGTTAATGCACGTACATGTACACGGTATACAAGTACATGTACAAGGTATACAAGTACAGTAAAGGTATACAAGGAAGGTACAAGGCTACTAGTACATAGTACAATGGTATATAAGTACAAGGACGGAGGTACACAAGTCCATGTGCAAGGTACACCAAGTACATGTACAAAGGTATACAAGTTAATGTACAAGGTATACAAGTAACTTATACAAGGTAAACAAATATTGTACAAGTTATGCAAGTACCTGTACAAGGTATATAAGCTACTATGTACACGTACACAAGTGCTTGCTGCAGGTATACAAGTACATGTACAAGGTATACAAGTACATGTACAAGGTATACAAGTACATGTACAGGTATCAAGTACATTTACAAGGTATACAGTACAAGTGTATACAAGCCATGCAGAGTATACAAGCACATGTACAAGGTTACAAGTACATTTAAAGTTATATCAAGTAATGTTCAAGGAATAAAGTACATTGAACAAAGTATACAAGTACATGTAAAATGTATTTATGTACAAGGGTACTACACGCACATGTCACAAGGTCTACAAGTATAGTACAAGGGTTACGAAGTACATTTACACGGGTATTCTAGTCCATGTACAAGGTATACAAATACATGTACAAGGTTTACAAGCCTATGTAAAGGTATACAAGTAATGTTACAAGGTAAACAAGTACATGTACATGGTTGTAATGTACAAGGTATTACAAGTGCATGTTCAAGGTATACGAAGTATTATGTACAACGTATACAACGAACATGTACAAGATATAAGCACATTAAAGGTTATACTTGTAGCATGTACAAGGCTGTACATGTACAAGGTATACAAGTACAGTTACAAGGGGTATACAAGTACATGTACAGGTATACAATACTGTAAAGGTATCCAAGTACATGGTACAAGGTATACAAGTACATGTACAAGGTAAACAAAGTACTGTACAAGGTACACAAGTAATGTACAGGTAAAACCAGTACATGTACAGGTATACAAGTAAATGTACACATGTATACATAGTACATGTACAAGGTTATACAAGTGCATGTAAGGGTATAACAAGAAATTGTACAAGGTATGACAGCACAGCTAACCTGCCTAACATACTTCCTTATACAAAGACACTTGTTATGGAGCATTTCCTGCAAATTAGGTCAGTTTTGTCCCAGGATAGCGGACTCACACAGTGCACTACCACTGGCTGCGACCCACACCAGTCCACTAACACCAGGTGTGACCACACCAGTCGGACGAAAACCAGGAAGTAGAACCCGATGCCAGTCGATGCCCCCAGGAGGTGCCACCACTTAGTCATTAACACCGAGTGTAACCACACAAATCGACTAACGCCCAGGATGCGAGCCACACCAGTAATAACACCAGGATGCAATCCACACCAGTCTCTACAGAGGACTATGACCCACACCATGTCCACTAACATGTAAGATCTGGACCACACATCAATCATTTACACCAGGAGAAGCGAGCCACACCAAGTCCCACTAACACGAGGGATATATGACCACACCACCCTACTAACCACCCAGGATGTGACCCACCACCGTCCTTAATACCCCAAGTAGTAACCTACCCAGTGGCTAACATCCAAGATAGCGGACCCAACACCAGGTCGATACCAAACAGGATGCAACCCACACGGTACCCTACACACAGGATGCACCCCACACGGTCCACTTACACCCGGATGTGACCACACCAGTCGGCTAACATCAGGATGTGACACACACCAGTCCACAACACGGATGTGACTCACACCAGTCCACTACACCTGGATGTGATCACACAGGTCCATAACACCAGGATGTGCTCACACCAGTCCACTAACACCAGGATGTGACACACACCAGTCCCACTTACACCAGGTGTGACCACACAGTGCCACTAACACCAGTGTGACCACACCAGTCCACTACCAACAGGATGCAAACCACAACTAGTCCACTACACTCAGGATATGACTTACACTTTTCCCATAAACCCTGGATGTGGCACACAGCTGTATCTACCAGTCCACTAACACCAGGATGCAACCCTCCACCAGTCACTACATCCAGGATGTGACTCAACAGTCCACTAACACCAGGATGTGACCCACACCAGTCCACTTAAAACACCCAAGGATGGCAAACCCACACCAGTCCACTAACACCAGGATGTTGTAGGATTCACCAGTCACTAACATCCTGGGTGATCACACCCAGTCCACTAACACCCAGGATGTGACCCACACAGTCCACTAACACCCATGTAACCATTTTACTGATGGGTGAACTTATACATCTGGTGTGATTAATATAAATTGTTTATATCAAGTTTTATTAGTGTACATTTGAGTTGCAGTGTGAAATTATTAAATGATACCTAGCGTCCAAATTTAATGCCAGGCAAATTAATAATTAATGTGAGTTCTTTGTTGCCCAAAAATTCTCAGATCCTGGGAAAAAAATTACACGAAAGTTGAATTTACGTGGGTTTAAACAGTGTTGTACATGTTGACTACGGTCAGTCTGCACACACCTGTCATGGTGTATATCTGTGCTGCTTGCACATATTATTGTTGTACTTGTGACTTCGTCACTCTGCACACACCTGTTCATTTGTGTATATCTGTGTGCTGCACATATTATTGTTGTACATGTTGACTACGTCAGTCTGCCCAACACCCTGTTCATTGTGCTTTCTGTTGCGGCTCCTCCATTTATTGTGGGACATGTGACTACGTCAGTCTGCCCCCCCCCCAACCTTGGTCATTGTGTATATCTGTGCTGTCTGCACCATATTATTGTTGTACATTGTGCTAGTTCCCCCAGTCTGCACACACATTCAATTGTGTATATTCTGTGCTGCTGACACTATTATTGTTGTACTTGTGACTTCGTCAGTCTGCACACACCTGTCATTGTGTAATCGGTGCTGTGGCCACAATATTAACATACTCACTTTGTCTTATTTTTTTTATAAAGTGTCTTATAAAACAGACAGAAAAGATACTTCAGATGTAAACACTGCAGGATACAAGAGACTTATTATCTTACATCATAACACAAGTTTGATATAACTGAAGAGGATGTAGGTAGGTGATAGTAACTATATATAATAACAGAAGATGATGTAGGTGGTTGATAGGAACTATATCATAACGAAGATGATGTAGGTGGGGATAGTAACTAATATTAATCAACAGAAGGATGATGTAGGTGGTGATAGTAACTAATATAATAACAGTAGATGATGTAGGTGGTGATTATTAACTAATATAATAACAGAAGATGATGTAGGTGGTGATAGTAACTAATATATAACAGAGATGATGTAGGTGGTGTAGTAACTAATATATAAACCGAAGTCGTAAGTCGGTGGTGATAGTAACTAAAATATACGAAGTGATGTAGGTGGTGATAGTAACTAAATATAAAACAGAGGGGAAATGTTGCACACCTGAATCTTGTTGGAATATTCGACAAGACACAGAAGAAATAAAGAAAAATGAAAGTTGCAACAGGTTTTGGTTGTATTATCAGATAACTATAAGTAAGAGTAGTGTTGCAATGATAGAATATTGAGTGTTTTAACTGTATGGTTAGAAGATTGTAATAATATAGTGTTAAACTGATATGGTTAGAAGATTGTAATTATATAGTGTTTTAACTGTATGGTTAAGAAGATGTAATAAAAATATGATATTTTCAGCAGAACACATCAGATAAAAGTTCAAATTTATTTAAGAAGTGAAGAAAATGTAAATATAAAATGGACTGAAGAAACTATTACTGTGATGGTTGGTTTCAGTCACTTTAAAATTCAGTATAATTGAATTATGTTTAAAATTAGCAGTGAGGCGGCCCATCACAATGATGATGTGACACACAGTGAGGCGGCCATAAGATGATGATGTAACAGTGAGGCGGCCATCACACGATGATGATGTCCACAGATGAGGCGGCCATCACAGGATGATGGAATGTCACACCAGTGAGGCGGCCCTCAAGAATGCTGATGTCAAACAGTGAGGCGGCCATCTCAAGCTGTTGAGTGGTCAAAGTGAGGCGGCCATCACAGATGATGATGTCACACAGTTGAGGCGGCCATCACAGATTGCTTGATGTCAACCAGTGAAGGCGGCCATCACAGATGTGATTGTCAAACATTGAGGGGCCTTCACGTTGATGATGTCACACAGGGAGGCTGGGCCATCAACAGATGATGATTGTCACACGTGAGGCGGCCATCACAGATGATGATGTACACAGTTGAGGGGCATCCACAGATGATGATGTCACTACAGTGAGGCGGCCATCAATGATGAGATGTCAACAGTGAGGCGGCCATCACAGATGATGATGTCACACAGTGAGGCGGCCATACAGATGATGAAGTCACACTGAATATCCGGATGTATTTCAAGAAAATAATGCAAGACAACTAAAACAATGATCAACATATTTTAAATGTAGACAAAAGAGACTTGTTCGCAAATGGATGCTTCCAGAATTCTTACATTGTAAGTTTGAACCGGACTCAACTTGATGTACAGTGTTAAGGATCCCATTCATTTTATTGGAAGGTAATACAGAAGGGGGAATTTTCTTAAATTACAGATCAGCCATCACTAATCTGGAATCATTGGACCAGGTGGTTAGGTTAGAAATTATGCGTAATAAATCAGAGGAAGCGTGAGTGGTTTTTCGGGGGTCAAGCCCCGTGGCGCCGGTTGAGACAGGCTCATGGTGGTGATCCGGAGTCTGATCAACCAGATGTTACTGCTGGCAGCACCCAAGCTGATGTGACAAACCACCGCTGGATGGTCAGGTACTTGACTTGAGTGTGCCTGTCCAGTGCCTTCTTGAAGACAGCATGGTGTTATTTGTAATTCCCATTATATTGTAGGGAACGGGCGCAATTGAATAGTTTGGGCCTGGACAACTTATTGTGTGTTGTTCTCCAGTGTTGTGGCACCCTAGGCTTTTCATGGCAGAGTAGATGAATCTCCTGCTGAGGTTATGCTTTTCATTATGGAGTGATATTTCATGTGAAATTGGTACCCATTCTCCAGGGACCTTCCAAATGTATAGTGTTCTCTTCGCTGGTTCGGTACATGGTTATGCCTTGTACATGTCCAAGGTATACAAGCATGATGTAAAGGTATACTCAAGTACATTGTACAAGGTTATACGATAAGTAAGCATTTACAAGGTATACAAGTGTATGTACAAGGTATACAAGTACGCATGACAAGGGTATACCTCAAGTAACCATTGTACCAGGTTTACAAGTACATGTACAATGTTATACAATACATGTAATAAGGTAATACGAAAGTACATGATAACAAGGAGATAACATAGTACAGCTGTTTACAAGGTATACAAGTACAGTACAAGGTATACAAGTACAATGACATTGATACCAGTACATGTAGAATGTATACAGAAGTACAGTGTACATTGTTTACAAGGTTACATTGTACAAGGTTCCAAGATACATGTACAAAGGAATTCAAGTACTGTACAAGGTCTTACGCAAGTTCCTTGTACAAGGTAAAATACAAGTACATGTACAAGAGAATACAAGTATATTGTACAAGGTATAGACAACTACATGTACAGGTATTCAAAGTACATGTAAAGGTATACAAGCACATGTACAAGGTGTATTAGACAGTCCATGTACAAGAATTTCAAGTTTATGTAAAAGGTATACAACTACATGTACTAAGGTAACAAGTACTTGTTACCAAGGTATACAGTGTATGTACAAATTCAAATTCAAAAAAAAATTCAAATCCAAGTTTATTCTCAATAAGGATTACAATGCTGAGTTTACAGGAAATTTGGGTAATTGTTTGTGTTTACATGTAGTAAAATTGTGATTTCAGAGTTGTACCACTTAGAGAGTCGTTATCATGGCTAGGAATTTACGGGCTCATTAGTTTTATTTCTTAATGTAAAATATTACAAAATTATGATGAGGTAAGTTTTGAGTATTATGGTCAGTGATTACAAGTACTCTAGAAAATTGTTGAGGGTGTTGTGTGTGCATGTGAATGGCTTTTTAGTTTATGGGAACAGAATTCGTTTCCGGAGGGGAGGCTTGTGGAGGGCTGGGAGTATCACAGGATTCATTATTTATAAGGATGATGGGGAGACGGTGCGCTTACTAGTATTAAGTTTAATTGGGTCACGCAGTGTTGAGAGGCGCGTGGCTGTGACAGCATTAGAGCGCTCTCTCACATCCATAGAGATAGATCGCTCTCTCAGTAAGGATGGTTTGTCTAGGGGGTGTGGTTCGCGTGGTAGATGGTGTTTTTTTGTTGACGGTGATGAATTGTATGGTCGGCGCAGTTCTATGGTCATCCACAGATTTAGGGCCGGGGGCGATGGGGAGTGTAATCTCACAAGTTGCTATTTGTTTGTGCTAAAGGATTATGTGGACACACAGCGCCGCGTATTGCATCTCCGCGTAAGCCCGACGCTGTGTTCTCAGCGCTACGCTGTGCTGTCGCGCACTTGCTCTACCCTGTTCACGGACAATAGAGGACGCGCGCTTACTCACGCTTCCCAACCCACCCCTCACTACTCACAGCCCCCCTAGCTCACGCCCTGACTCCCCCCTAGCGCCTGCCACTACGCCGTTCGCCCATCATATCATGTACAGTGCTTTATCTGCGCTAAGTGCCGTAGCCCACCCTCACGAGTCTTGACATCACAGTTGTACACAGTGTTGGATGTACTGAACTGGGAGTAAGAGGATCAGTCTGTATGCTGCTCTATCTTTTTGAAGAGTGGGGGGGTGTGCTGCCAGGGATGGATAATAGTGATAATTTCTTACTGCGTTTTTTGTTGGGTTATTTTGGCTTTAGGTGTTGTTGCTGCTGTTATATCCCCAAGACACAAAATAGCATAGGTGAGGTATGGATAAATAAGTGAGTGGCTTTATAGAGTGTGAGAAGGGCATTTTGTGGCACGTGTATTTTTTTTTGGAGAGGATCCCAAGTTTTGGATACCTTTTTTTCGGCTATATGACTGGAGATGGGTGCTGAAATTCAGGTTGTTGTCTAGGTATAAGCCTAGGAATTTTCCCCCATTCTTTTGGTAATTAGAGTGGTTTGTCCAATTCTTAATGTTAATTTGTTGAATCTAGTTCCATGATCGGGCCTGGGGCAGGTGCAGGGCATGTATTAATTGCCCCTTCAAAATTTTGGGATTTATAAAAATATCTGAGATTTTTTTGGGATGCCCAAAATTTTGGTTTATTCAAAAAGAATTCTTTTGGATGTCGACCCTTTAAGTGGGCAATGGATCGCTAAAAACACTGAGTCATACTGGGACTTTAGTATTCACTCATTTCTTGCTACACTTTTTTATGTCCCATCCCCCCAAAGAGGGGCCCCAATATGGATTTTGTTTTTCCTTTAAATTTTGGCATAAGAACGAAGAAATTTTGTTCTTTTTTCTTTCAATTTCCTTTAGGCTTTTAAAAGCTCTTCCGGTGATTCTTGTCTCCTATAAGATTCTGTCAGCTTAAGTTCGATACTTGCAATTTCATTGACTAGTACAGGGGAAACCCCCGCTAGCGACCTTAATCCGTGCAAGAGGCTGGCTGTTAGGGCAAAATGTTGGGTATTTTGAATGAATTTTCCCCATAAGAAATAATGGTAGTAGTAGTAGGTTGGTAGACAGCAACCACCCAGGGAAGTACTACCGTCCTGCCAGATGACTGTGAAACAAAAACCTGTAACTGTTTTGCATGATGGTAGGATTGCTGGTTTCTTTTTCTGTCTCAAAAAACCCCGCTAAGATAACAGGGATATCTTGCTACTTCTACTTACATTTTGGGTCACACTTCACAGACACGCACATGCATATATATATTTTATACATACATCTAGGTTTTTCTCCTTTTTTCCCTAAATAGCTCATTGTTCTTTTTATTTCTTCTATTGTCCATGGGAAGTGGAAAAGAATCTTTCCTCCGTAAGCCATGCGTGTCGTATGAGGCGACTAAAATGCCGGGAGCAAGGGGCTAGTAACCCCTTCTCCTGTATACAATTACTAAAAAAGAGAAGAAAAACTTTATAAAACTGGGTTGCTTAAACGTGCGTGGATGTAGTGCGGATGACAAGAAACAGATGATTGCTGATTTTATGAATGAAAAGAAGTTGGATGTCCTGGCCCTAAGCGAAAAAAAGCTGAAGGGGGGGGAGAGTTTCAGTGGGGGGAATAAAGGGGATTAAATCGGGAGTATCTGAAAAAGGTTAGAGCAAAGGAAGGGTAGCAGTAATGTTAAATGATCAGTTATGGAAGGAGAAAAGAGAAATATGAATGTGTAAATTCAAGAATTATGTGGTTTAAAAGGGTAAAGGTTGGATGCGAGAAGTGGGTCATAAAAAGCGTGTATGCACCTGAGAAGAGAGGAATGCAAGGAGAGAGAGAAAATTTTGGGGGATGTTAAGTGAATGTATAGGGGCCTTTGAACCAAGTGAGAGAGTAATTGTGGGAGGGGACTTTTAATGCTAAAGTAGGGGAAACTTTTAGAGAGGGTGTGGTAGGTTAAGTTTGGGGTTTCCAGGTGTAAATGATAATGGAGCCCTTTGATTGAACTTTGTATAGAAAGGGTTTAGTTATAGGTAATACATATTTTAAGAAAAAGAGGATAAATAAGTATACACGATATGATGTAGGGCGAATGACAGTATTTGTTGGATTATGTATGGTAGAAAAAGACTGTTGAGTAGACTTCAGGATGTACATGTTTATAGAGGGGCCACAGATATATCAGATCACTTTTCTAGTTTGAGCTACACTGAGAGTAAAAGGTAGATGGGATACAAGGAAATAAAGCATCGGGGAAGAGAGAGGTGAAGGTTTATAAACTAAAAGAGGAGGCAGTTTAGGGAAGATATAAAACAGCTATTGGGGGATAGATGGGCTAATGAAGCATAGGCAATGGGTCGAAGAGGTTGGGGTAGGTTTAAAAATGTAGTGTTAGAGTTTTCAGCAGAAGTTTGTGGTTACAGGAAAGTGGGTGCAGGGGGGAAGAGGAGCGATTGGTGGAATGATGATGTAAAGAGAGTAGTAAGGGGGAAAAAGTTAGCTATGAAAGTTTTTACAAAGTAAAGTGATGCAAGGAGGGAAGAGTATATGGAGAAAAAGAGAGAAGTTAAGAGAGTGGGGAAGCAATGTAAAAAGAGAGCAAATGAGAGAGTTGGGTAGATGTTATCAACAAATTTTGTTGAAAATAAGAAAAAGTTTTGGAGTGAGATTAACAAGTTAAGAAAATCCTAGAGAACAAATGGATTTGTCAGTTAAAAATAGGAGAGGAGGTTATTAAATGGAGAGTTTTGAGGTATTGGGAAGATGGAAGGAATATTTTGAGGAATTGTTAAATGTTGATGAAGATAGGGAAGCTGTGATTTCGTGTATAGGGCAAGGAGGAATAACATCTTGTAGGAGTGAGGAAGAGCCGTTTTGAATTTGGGGGAAGTTCGGGCATAGGTAAAAAGAAAAGGGGGGAAAGGGACCGGGAAAGATGGGGTAAAGATGAAATGTTAAAAGCAGGTGGGGATTAGTTTTGGAGGGGTTGTGAAATTTTTTAAAAAATTTTGGAAGAGGGTAAGGTACTAGGGATTGGCAGAGAGCATGCATAGTTCCTTTGTATAAAGGCAAAGGGGATAAAAGAGAGTGCAAAAATTAAAAGGGGGATAAGTCTGTTGAGTGTACCTGGTAAAGTGTATGGTAGAGTTATAATTGAAAGAATTAAGAGAAAAGACGGAGAATAGGATAGCAGATGAACAAGGAGGCTTTAGGAAAGGTAGGGGTGTGTGGACCAGGTTTTTACAGTGAAACATATAAGTGAACATATTTAGATAAGGCTAAAGAGGTTTTTTGGGGCATTTATGGATTTGGGAAAAGCATGACAGGGGGGATAGGGGGGCAATGTGGCAGATGTTGCAAGTGTATGGTGTGGGAGGTGGTTACTGAAAGCAGTGAAGAGTTTTTTAACGAGGTAGTGAGGCTCAAGTTAGAGTATGTAGGAAAGAGGGAAATTTTTTCCCAAAAATAGCCTTAGACAAGGATGTGTGAATGTCACCGTGTTGTTTAATATATTTATAGAGGGGGGTTTGTAAGAGAAGTAAAGGGCGAGGGTCTTGGCAAGGGGCCCTGGAGTTAAAAGATAAAAAAATCACACACAAAGTGGGAGTTGTCACAGCTGCTCTTTGCTGATGACACTGTGCTCTTGGGAGATTCTGAAGAAAGTTGCAGAATTGGTGGATGAATTTGGTAGGGTGTGCAAAAGAAGAAAATTAAAGGTGAATACAGGAAAGAGTAAGGTTTATGAGGATAACAAAAAATTAGGTGATGAAAGATTGAATATCAGATTGGAGGGAGAGAGTATGGAGGAGGTGAACGTATTCAGATTTTTTGGGAGTGGACGTGTCAGCGGATGGGTCTATGAAAGATGAGGTAATCATAGAATTGATAGGGAAAAAGAGTGAGTGGTGCTTTGGAGTCTGTTGGAGACAAAGAACTTTGTCCTTGGAGCAAAGAGGGGGAAAGTATGAGAGTATAGTTTTTTCCCCAAAGCTCTTAATGGGTGTGAAGCGTGGGGGATGAATGTTGCAGCGAGGAGAAGGCTGGAGGCAGTGGAGATGTCATGTCTGAGGGCAATGTGTGGTGGAATATAATGCAGAGAATTCGTAGTTTTGGAAGTTAGAGGAGGGGCGGGAATTACCAAAACTGTTGTCCAAAGGGGTGAGGAAGGGTTTGTTGAGGTGGTTCGGACATGTAGAGAGAATGGAGCGAAACGAATGACTTCAAGAGTGTATCAGTCTGTAGTGGAAGGAAGGCGGGGTAGGGTCGGCCTAGGAAGGGTTTTGGGGGGAGGGGTAAAGGGGTTTTGTGTGCGAGGGCTTGGACTTTTCCCGCAGGGTGCGTGAGCGTGTTTGATAGGAGTGAATGGAGACAAATGGTTTTTAATACTTGACGTGCTGTTGGAGTGTGAGCAAAGTAACATTTATGAAGGATTCAGGGAAACCGGCAGGCCGGACTTGAGTCCTGGAGATGGGAAAAGTCGTGCCTGCACTCTGAAGAGGGTGTTAATGTTGCAGTTTAAAAACGTAGTGTAAAGCACCCTTCGGAAAGACAGTGATGGAGTAAAATGATGGTGAAATTTTTTCTTTTCGGCCAACCCGCCTTGGTGGGAATCGGCCGGGGGGTGGATAAAAAAAAAAAAAAAAAAATTAATCCTGAAAGACACCGAAAAGTATGAAAAAAAATTTTTTTTCCCCACAAAAAAATTTAATTTTTTAGTACACACAAACAAAAAAAAGGCATGCACAATTACATGAAAAACTTACTTTTATTAAAGATCTGGTGATGATTAGGGAGGAGGGGGGGAGGAGAGTGTTGTTTTTAGAAGGGGAATCCCCCCCCTTAAGACTTGAGGTGGCAAGTCCTTTTCTGGGTTACTTCCCTTCTTCTTTTTAATGCCACGGGGAACCACTTCAGAGTCATACTTCTTTCGCACAAGATATCTGTCCTAGGGCCTGTACCTCTCGTTCCTTTATGATTTGTCTAAAGGGGTTTCCAACATTGCTTTTGTAACAGTCCCGGGCACGGCTTGCAATAGTTTGTGAGGGTGTTTTTTCATAAAAAAATTTTTTGCCTTAAACCATTTTGCACACATTTCCTAATCTTTGAAGTAGGCAATTCCTTAAATTTTTCTTTCTTCCCCTCCTTTGAACCAGTTTCCCCCAGGCGCCTTTTCCTTGAATTTGATCTTCAGCCTCAGGGGTTAGTTTTCTTTGCCCTCCCCCCCAACCCTTTTCCCAAAATCATCCCCACAAACCCCAAACCCCCAAGGATTTCCCCAATGCCACAAGATTCCTAAACTGGTATACTCCTCTCAGGTTAGCCTCAAACCCTTCAAAATCCCTTTTTGCTAAAACCTGGCCAAGTTTCTCCCAACAGGTTTCAAGGTTTCCCTTTAGTCCCCCCCCAAGTTACCTATAAGGTTTTCCAAATTTAGGGATATTGTTCCCCCAAAACTTTTTTTGGTAAATCAAAGGTTTGGGCACTTAAAACCTTTGAAAAAGTTTTGGACATTTCTTGAAGTTGGAAAAGCCTCGGTCCATGGGCTGCGGGGGAGGGGGTATTAGGGGCAAAAATTTCCCTTAAAGAATCATTCCCCAAAATCCCCGGGCCAGTTTGGGGGATGACCAGGGCATTTTGGCTAAACACCAACACTTAATTCTAATTTCTTTTTTTGGTTTTAAAAAGGGGCCCCTGATGGTGTAACCATAAAAAAAGCCCTTGCCCACCTTACTTTTTTTTCCCCACACAACAAATTACCGGGGACATTTTTTTGCCGGGGAAGGGGGAGTTTTGGTGTCCTAATAAAGGCTCTTGCTCCCAAACCAGGCCCATCAAAAATAACCTGTCTTTAAAGGGCTTATTTCAAGCCCCTTTTCCCCTGAATTTTTTTGGGGCCCGGCTTTTTCCCCCCGAACCCGTTTCCCATCCACTTTTAAAACCCTTTTTATTTTCATTTTTCTTTTCCCTATTACCCCCCTTAATTCCTCAAAACACCTTTGGCCAATTTCCCCCTCACCATCCTTCACCAGTTCCCTTTTTTTAAATCTCCAACCAAACCCTTTCTGGCCTTTTAATTACTCACATCATCCTAGTTCGGGCCTTTTTTTTTTTTTTTTTAATTTTTTTCCCTTTTTTTTTTTTTTTTTTTCATTTTTCTTTTTTCATTTATCCACACCTAAGACTCTCAACATTTCCTACTTCGACTTTTTTCGAAACACATTTAAACCCTTTTGGCAAAAAAAGTTTCTTATTGCCTTTTTCTTTTGCCCACAATAGTAAGATGGTTGATTTTGGGTTTCTTGTACAACCTGCCCAGGTCTGAAAACGCACTCCACTTTCAACTTATCAAGATTTTTCTTTCTTCCCCTTTTTTTTTATAGGAATTCCTTTAACCCTTATTGCTGTGGGGTTGGAACTAGAAGCTTTTTCTTGGGGGGCCCATGGTAAACTTATTTCCAGAAACAGCACCGAAAACACTGAAAAATAATAAAATTTTCCCCGATTGTAGCTTAAAAAATAACCGCGGGGAGGCGGGCGGAAAAAACAATCCAACCGGGGGAACATAGAGGCTGGCTCAGGCTGCACTTTGGGACGCGTCTCGACAAGGGGCGCTGAGCGGTTTTTTGGGCGGTATGCGGGGCAAAATTTTGCGATCAAAGCGTCCGGTAGCGGATTGCCCTTATGCAAGGCGTCCTTTGGGGGGGCCACTGACTTCCCTTCATATTTCACATATTTGACCCCACCCCGCACTCTTGACCCCTTCTTCATCTGTATAGGAACCTCTCTCTTTCAGTTTACACATCTCTTTTTTTTTTAAAGGAATTTGGTCCTTGAAAATCTCAAGAACCACAAAATTTAAAATTTTTTAAAGGCAGATGTTGGGGTCGGTTTTGTTTAGGATACTTCCCACTTTTTTCATTTAGGACAGGGTTTTACTTGATCCCATTGTATGTTTTTGTTACTGAAATTAAATTTCTTGAAGGACCCAAATTTGCTTACATTTGCTGGCCAACCCTTGAAACATGCGTACCTCATTATATTTAAACTTAGTGAATTGTTTTTTTGATACAATTTATTTTTATGATCAATCATGTTGAAGTGAAGAGAGGTCCAGCATTTTTTTTTGTCTTGTAGGCTCAACTGTTTGCGGGGTTAAAACCCTTCAGGGTAAACAGGCCCTCCAAACTTTTTTTTCAGGTCACCCAAAATTTTAAAAAAAAAAATAATTTTTTTATGAAAAGAAAGAGTTTTTTTCCCAAAAAAAGACACAAAAAGTAGGGAAATTTTGGGGGAAAATTTACGAATTATACTCTCGTAAATTTTAGGGGTTTCCCCGACGTTTACAAATCGCGATTTTCCCCATTTTGACCCCTATTTTCGTCCAATTCCCTAAAACTACACAAAAATCATATCAGTTCGTTAGAACTCCATTTTTTTTATATCAAATAATACCAAAACCCCCCAAATTAACCGATTTCAAACTACCAATACGTGGTCAGAATTTAGAAATTTGCCAATTTCACACAAATTTAAAAAAATTTCCAATTTCTAAAAGGGCCCAGATAAACAAAAAATTCCGGGCATAAATAATATTTCCTCTTTCATTAGTCACATCCCCAGGCCCCTCTACATTCTTTTGCTTCCACTTTAAATTTTTTTTCTCACAAAAAAATAGAAGATTTACTGTTATGCAACACTGCATTAGTGTAAAATGGTTTAAAATTTAAAAATCAGTGCCTTGTGAAAAGAATTTTAAACAACCATTAAATGTGTTTTGGGATGCAAGCATGAATTTTACTTTTGAACTTTGGTAAAAACAAACATTTTTGCTATTTTTGAGCTAAATTTTCAAGGTACTTTTCAATGTAAAACCAAAAAAATTTATCTCAATTTCGAAAATATGTCGCCCCATTCTATAAAATGAGACCGGGAAAAAACTAGAATAAACAAAAAAAACACCATAGGAAAAAATGGAAAAAGTCGCTTTTTTAATCCAAAAACACGGCAAATTTTTTTTTTTCTCATTACGCACTGTTGCTGCGGGTTTTTTTTGTACCCCACACGCCCATAGACCCATTCTTTATATTAACCCTACCATTTTTCCTCATTAGATTTGGGGACACGGAATTTAGGCGACTAGTACGACGAAAAAACCGGTGCGAAAGCCGTACAGTACGGCCAAAAACCCCGAAAGGGTTAAGGTGAATTTTTTGAAGAGTTTTAATAGTTCAAGGGTGTGAATTTTTCATCTGAGCTGCCTCCGGGGTGATCCTGCAAAAAACATTTTTGCTATACTCCCTCCATTTTAGGTGCCCTCAGTTGAAATCCCCCTAGTAATAAAAATGGGGGCGGTTTTAGGAGATTTCCCAGACGGGTTCAATTTTCTCATGCTGCCCTGAATGCTGGAAAGTTGCATCTGGAGGCTTGAAAACACTACCACAATACTAGGTTTTGGTTTTCGATCTTTACCGCCAAAACTTAGACACATCATTGGTGGTGTTCGTCAAATGACGACTCGGACAACAGGTCAACCCCCCCCTTGTTGCCTTTTTAGCCCTGTTGCTTTAAATGGGTTGTAACCGGGGATCCATTTTTCGTTGTCAAAATGATCCTTTAAGGGGGTTTCGGAATGCGCAAACATTTGCCTTTCCCTCCATACATCCTTTTTGATGAAAGAAATTTTTTGTTTTTTTTAAAGGCTTTAAAACCCCTGTATGTTTCAAAGACAAATGTCATATTTTAAATTTTAGAGGTTTTATTTGGCACTAATATCTGTTGTTCTCGGGTAACGCCATTGTCCGGCCTCTTCCATCAGTTTTTTCCCGGTTGTGTAGGACTATTGTCATTTTTTGCCAGCTTTTTTCCCTTCGGGGCCCCAAAAAAACCTCTGTCCATAAAAGGGGTTGAGGTTCCTCCTTTTTTTTTCCCATATCCGGGCTGGTCGTGTTTTTCTAGCCCCCTTGAGATGTATCCTGGCAGTATGCATTGACATTTTCTTTCAGGGGTTTGATGAGTACACATTTCGGGGAAATAATTGCAAGAAAGGAAAGTTGCACCCCTGCGTCATGTGGGTGCGCATATTTTGGAATGGTCAAGGGTGCAGTCCCACCTTTTTATCAGAATCCGGGGCCTGCAGTTACCCCAAGGCATAGTTTTAACATGTTTGTACTTCTGTTTGCTCAATTTTTTTGTACTGTGTTCACTGCGGGTGCTTTGTTTTTCCTTTTTCGAAATACCTCAATATCTTTTACCCCTATATGGACATCAGGTTTCCACCAGGTTTTGCTGGTAGTGTGCGACACTATTTCCCCGAGGGGGCCCCATCCCTTTTTTTATCCATCTCCAAAGTATTCTATTTTGAACCTCTGTGGACTGAAAAAGGTTTTTCCTTTAGTGCCTCTAGGAAAAAACTATACCCTCACGAGCTCCCTTCTAATATTTTAAAACGACCCCTGGTGGGCTTCCTCCAGACAACACTACACCCCTAGCACTTTCCCCAGGGCAACACTAAAACCCTCAGCACGTCCCCAGGGGCAGCACTACCCCCCCAGAGCACTATCCAAGACAGCCCCATCCCCACCACCCATCTTTTTTTTACCCACGTCATACCCTGCTGAAATTCTTTTTAAAAAGGATGTTTTTTTATTGTTTCTTGTCTTTTTTAAAATAAGTCATTCCTCAACGGTTATCTCATTTGGGCAAACCCCCAAAAAATCTCTCTGATTTTTTACGATGTGGGCCCCTACTTAACCCCTTTTGAGTTTTTTGACATACTAGTAGGCTTTCACACCAGGATTATTGATATCTATAACCAAAATTTTACACCCCCAAAACTAGCAAAGAAATCTGGGGAGGCCTAAAATGAAAGAAAGGGGCTATGTGGCAGTATGCACATAAAAAAAAAAAATCCTGCAGCACACAGTGTGTAATGAAAAAAAAAAAAAATTTGACCATTTTTTAGATTAAAACGGGACTTTGGGACTGCATTTTCGTAGAAATTTTTAATTTTATTCTAGTTTTTCCTAGTCACATTTTTTAAAATGGGAAAATAATTACAGAAAAGAGATGATTTTGATTGTTTTAGAAGAAAAAATACCTTGAAAATTTACTCAAAGTAGCAGAAATGTCGATTTTTTCCCCAAAATTTTAAAAGTAAACAAAACAGCCAAAAGTTTTCCCAAACACGTCGACTGGTGATCTAATATTTCTTTCACAAGTGTGCTCATATTTTTACCGTACTAAAACTAACAGTTTCCCCGCATAACAGTAAATCTTTTATTTTTTGTGAAATAAAAATCAAAGTGAAATCAAAAAAAAGTATGATGGGGTTGGGGGGGTTTACAAGAACAAGGAAATTTTTTTTTATGCCATAATACTTCGTTTACTCGGACCCATTTGGGAAAATTGGCATCTTTTGAAATTTTTTGGGGAAATTGCAAAATTTGGGAATTTCTGACCACTTTATTGAAAAATTGAAACGGAAATGGCGGTTTCTTGTACTCTTTGATAGAAAAAAATAGAATTTTAGCAAAAAGTTAATTTTTTTGACTTTCACGGAATTGCCCAAAAATACTGCTCAAATGGGGAAAATCGCCGATGCGTAAACATCGTCGAGACCCCCAACTCCGCAAGACATAATTCCCTAAGTTTTCCATCAAATTTCAACTTTTGGTGTCATTATGATTTGGGAAAAGATTCTCTATTAGAGTCTTGTGCCTTTTTTATATTATTAGATTAAACTCAGTTGTATAAGCAAAACCAAAATTTTATTTATTAAACCCTATTGTAATTTCTAGTGAGAGACTGGTGCTATTTTTTTAATTTTTATTGTTATTTATTTGATTAAACTATTGTACTATAGCTCATTCTGCTCAAAACATAGACCCAAAAAGTCATTTTATTAGACCTTTGTGCAATTATTTGATTACCACTTTAATTTTTCACCCCAACTTTTAATAGTCCCTTTTATATTATAATTTTAATTAAAATTCTAACATTTAAAAAATTATCTTTAAATACTACCTACTATCAATTCCCAAGCTCCATTAAATTTACATCACTTTTTTTGTTCACCACAAATTATTTTAGTCCCTTTTATATTTTCTCCTTTATTTAGCTTTTTAAAAAACCCACCTTAGCTCATTATTTTTACATTTGTTAAATAATTCAGGGGCTTTTTTTTAGCTTTAAAAATTTACTTTGTTTTATACTTAATTCAACTATAGTTTACTACAAAACTTTTGATTTCAAACATTTATCCGATACCAAACTCTTATTTAATGACTTAAATGATTCAAACAGTTACTGTAAATTTTACCAGCAGAAAAATCAAAGGCACTTCTCAAGCCAACAACAACAAACTATCTTTTAACACAATATCAGATCTTTAAGCAAGCAAACTGACCAGCATTACTAAATTCCTTGCATCCAATATGTCCATCATTACAAACCAACTGAAAAACCCGGGGTAAAGAAGTACTACGATGTCAAAGCCATTCCTTTACACAGCCATCCAACTGGAGGCCAGACCAACATGGGGTGGCAAAGCTAATACTACTCAACCAACTAAATTATCACTAAAACTTTTCCAAGGGATGAACATGGGGGAAATATAATAATAAATTCAAAACCAAATACCTACAAAAACTCCACAGTATAAACATCTACAGAGTTCCTCAATCAAACATTACAATTTTTTCAAAACCTAGAAGTATGAAATTGAGATGCATGAACAAAGACACTTTCTACTACTCTCAGGGGACTTCAATAAAACTCCTCAAGACCAGGACCCACACTTACTGAATTTTACAAAAACAAAAGAGTAACGCATGTTGCACCAACAGTTACAAAACCTCAAGAGTTTCGGAACTAGTGTTTCCCCACTTGACCACATCTGGACCCAAAACCATATCCCCTTTTTTAAAAAAGGCATAATACAGATAAAAACCCCAGAAAACACCCTACTTTTTCCCCAAAACAACTCTTGGTAAAATACCCCAAGACACTACTAAATCACCTTCAGACTTCACAATGAGGCAGCCATTAATAACTTTACAACAGCATAACAAACATTTACTAGCACACTGAGCTAAAATCTATCAGAATTTGACGAATTTTAATAATTTCCCAAAAAAGACCCAATACCTCTTAACAACACTCCTAAAAAACTAAAAAGATGAAGCAAGAGACTGAACAGTCCCTGGGTAACACCCAGCATTCTCAAATCCATAAAACAAAACACCCATATGAAAAACATACAAATGGTACAAACCAAGACCAAACAAAACGTTACTCGCAATCCTAACCAGCCTGTAAGAAGGGCAAAAAAAAGTATTTTGAGAAACAGATTTTCCAACTTACAGGGGATATAAAAAAGACCGGAAGACCCAAAACAAAAAATTTTGGGAAAAAAAAAAGAAAACCACAATAGCGAAAAAAAAATTAGCAAAAACAGATAACCCCAACTCCCCCCCAAAAATACAGCAAAAAACTCAATGATTTCTTCTCCACTAAGGGCAAAACCTTGAAAAAAACCCAACTCAGAAACCCCCCCAAAAACTACCCACTGCAAACTACCCGAACACAAATGTTTCTACTCTGACTAACCCATGCGAAGTCCCCTTATTATCAACGCACAAAAAAAAAGGGAGGAGATTTTAAATACCTTCCACCCTTTATAACAAAAAAGTGTCACAATACTACACCAAAATTTCAACACTCTTTAACAAATCCATTGAATCCTCCACCTTCCCACAGCTCTCAAAATAGCAAGGCACCCCCGACCATAAAGGGAAAAACCAAACAGAGTTTAATAACTATAGGCCAAAACCCAATTTTCACCCTCTCTCAAAAAAACTTTAAAAAAATTAAAAACAAAACGAATCTACTCCCCACCCCATCCCCAAAACATTCCAACCCCTGCCAATTTGGGTTTAGGCCTAATAAAAATACTAATGATGCATTTAAAACATGCTAAAACATAATACACTGCAATAGGGAAAAAAGAAATCCCACTGGGGATCTCATTTACTTACTAAAGCTTTTGATACAGTTTACCATACTTGCCCACGTAAAATTGTCACACTAGGAATTTAAGGCATCCCCAACTACCTAAGTCATACCCAGCAACAGAAGCCAATATGGGTTAGCAAAAGGGGGAAACTTTCCGCTCAACCAATTACATTGGTGTCCCACAGGGGAATTCCCTTGCCCCTTTCTCTTTCTCCTATACAAAATGACCTACCAAATCTTCACAATTACTCAAAACCCACACTTTTTGCAGATGACACACATACGTCTTCTCCACCCGGGCCCCCTCACGCAGCCCAAAACGTAAACACCGAATTACGAAAATATCTAAACCGGGAGGACTAACAAACTTTCACTAAACATTGACAAAACCACTTTATTCATTTGGAAAAAGAGTACAGATGTACTCTTAACATAACAATAAACAGATCACCTATCACAAAGCAACAGAGGGAAAATTTTTAGGAAAAACCCCCTTGAAATAAAACTCATATTTCATCACATAAACAATAAATTTCTAAGAAAATTTCCCAAAACTCTAGGCAATTATCAAGATACGGTACTATGTTCCACACCCCTCCTGGCCCTTTTTTCACTCTCTTATTAACCCTATCCACCTATGGAATTTGTGCATGGGCTCAACAACAATTTAACCCTCTCGACCACAATTTTTCCCCAAAAAAAGGCTGCAGTTAGAAGATTAAAAAATTCTCACTACAGGCAGCACACTCCCCCAATATTCAAAACACTCAACCTACCACCATACAAAAAATCCAACTTTTACTGCACCTATTACATCAAAAACACTTTAAATCATATTAACCCCCCCTCAAACACTCCTTGCCAACCTCAACAAAACAAAGACCATAAAAACAAGGGACAGACACTCTTTGATGTTCCTTGGTCCTCTCACCTAAAGCAAAAACTAATGCACATAAAAGGCCCTAAAACGGAATTCATTACCTGTAAATATAAAAAAACACTACCTTTTTAAAAATTTAAAATCTCTTCCAAAGATCACTTAAATCACTCAAAAAAAAAATATACTGAATAACTGAACCTTTTAAAAATTTTATATCCATATGTTCTCCAATTTACACACAAAATTTTTAACCTAGGACCCAATCTAAATTTGATTTTTTTAAATACACTTTCCCAACAAATACTCCATTTTTACTGAATGGACAACAAGCATGCAAAACCCTATACCCGCTTTTGTAATACCATTTGTGCTTTTTAGTTATCTGTTTAAATAAGTTTTATCACTGATTTCATCATTGCTTAGTTAATCTTTAAATTAATTTTAAGGGCCCCCCAAATGCACATATAATGCGGCAGCTCTCTACCCGTAAATTTTTTTTCCTCTGATGTATCTAAAATTACTAAATAAATAAATAAAAAAAAAAAGAGGGCCCTCTACCCTGAAAGGGTTAAAATTCCTGTATATACTATGGACCACTGACCACACAGATGGCAAGCAATCCAGGCCTGTCTTTATCCTTTGCCCTTTCTGCAGACCACACAAATCTTCATGGTAGTGATCCCCTTACAATACTGGACAACTTTCTTAGCTAGCTAGTCTATAATTCCCCAATGCCTTATTTTTATTTATTTTTTAGCATTTCTTCTATTTGGCTTTATTTCCAATGAAACCATTTGAATCCACCAAAATCCAGCTTTATTTCCACAAAAAGTGTTTGAATCGCCTGAATCCACGAAATCCATTTAAATTTTTTCCCGAATCCATGAACTGGAAGAATCCAGTCCCTGTATATCTTTTTCTAATAATTCCCTTTAAAACAGTAGATCTGTCTATCGTATTTTAACTATTTGTTGTATTTAAATTTTTGTACAGTTTTTCTGGTTGGCTTTATTTTCAATGAAACCATTTAATCCGCCCAAACCTGGCTATATTTCAAACAGACCATTTGAATCCGCGCAAATCCAGTGAATCTGGAAGAATCTGGCTAGTGGATCACTGTATATCTTTTTCCTAATAAGCACCTTAACAGTAGATCTGTCTATCTGTATTGTAACTATTTGTTGTAGTTTTGTTTGAGTGTTTGATAGTGCACGTAGAGCACCATCAGTTAGTGAGACCAGTCACAGGATACATTGTTATCAATGAATCCATTTGAATCCGGCCAGATCCAGATTAGGCTCACTGAATGATATTTGACTAGCTCATGAAAAGGACTACTGGAAAAAAATTAAACAGAGTAATATATGTTCGCATCGCTATTGGGCCGTGCGGACGTGCTGCGCAGTAGCTCCTGATTGAGTTGGCATTTGCGCAGTGTTGACGTGTACTTGGCTCTGTGAAGACCTGTTTGCGCGCTCTCTAGAATTGAAGCAAGATGCCCTCCATCGAGCAACTTTACCAACAGCTTAAGGAAGAATTGAGGTTGGCGAATTTGGAAATTCGGCGATTGACCGAGGAAACAAGAAATTCGGGATAGTCCTCCTGTGTTGATTCCTCAGGTCAAGAAGGGAAACTGGTCATGCTGGACAGCGGGGGAAAGAAGTTACGAAAAAGAAGACAATGGAAAGGTAAAACGAGAAGAGGAAAGAGACTGCCGGGAAACTTTTGGGGGAAACATCCAATACATTCTCATGCAACCCAAAGGGAAGTTACTCTGGGAACGACACGAGAAAGCATTAAGGAAGGAAAATATTGTTGTTTTTTGGGATACCAATTAGGTTTGGAAGGGGGTTTCTGTTTAAAGGACAGGAGTAGAGACAGAGATTTTTGCTTTCCTGGGGCGGGAAAAGGGGGAAAAAATTTTTTTTAGCCGCGGAGACATCATAAAGGGGGAAGGGGAGCAATCCTTTTTATCTGCCATTTGGGGGCAACGGGTTGGCAGACTAGGAGTGAGGCCGAAAAGCAAAAGGGGCCCAAAATAGAAATAATTAGAAGAAAGGGGGGGAAACCCCTAAAAAGTGGTATTTGCCAAGGAGGGATTGGAATGAAGGTTTCAAGGAAATTTGTGTCAATTGCTGGCTGGAAAAAACTGTAAGGGAAAAAATGCGGTAACATTCTTTGACACTGGGACGTCTTCTAGGCAAAATGACATGTATGCTAGGGAGGGGTTCACTTATCTAGTGTGGGGGGGAGCACTGAAACTGCATGGGGGGAGCAGTTGGGATTTTTAAAACTAGGAATATTTAGTGGTAGGGGTTTTGGCGGAAAACATAAAACCCCAGTGAAGTAATTTTACTTTTCTAGGGGAACTAGTAAAAAAAAACGGTTTAAATTTAAAAAGCCGGGGCCCTTTGGTAAAAGGGACAGAATGGGTTTTAGTAAAAAAAATAGAAATGAGCGGGAAGGGGAAAAGAAAAAGGAAGTCTTTCATGTTTATTATGCAAATTTGCCGTAGGCTAAAAAAGAGGCGATTTGGATTATTCTATGTAGGTAACTTGTTTTGCCTTAACGAGACGGGTTTAATTCAGGAAGGGGGAAAATGCCTGCGGAAAGTCAAAAATCAGGTTTTAAATTGTTCCAAGAAGAAGAATTGGGGGGGGGGGTGGGGGGCTTTTTGGTCCAGATCGTTTTGAACTGTTGCTAAAAACGGATTAAGTCTGAAGTGACAAAACAAGTCGTTTGGATAAATTTTCAGAGGGCATAAAAAACTGATTTTAGGAGGAAAACCGCCCCCTAACTTAAAGGACCAAGGGAAACACTAGGGAGGAAAGTTAAGGCCAAACAAGGCACATAATGAGAATTCTGGGGAGACTTAACTTTAGTCATGTGATTGAATTTCTTTGACGGGGAATTTAAATCGTCACTCTTAGAATATTTCGGGATTTTTTTTGAAGCATTTTGACAGAACCTAAAGGGGGAATAACCGCTTGACTTAGTTATGCAACAATGAATCCCTTGTTAATAATTAGAAATTCAGAGGAACTGGGTGCTAGCACCACAAATCAATTTCATTTGCATTGAAAAGGAAGTACGTAGTAGCGAAACCAGTAACATCCCAATTTTTTGCTTAGCAGTTACGATGGGCTTAGAAACACTTACACGTTGACTGGGTAACGAAGGAGCTATCAATAGACAGTTTTTTGACACTATACCTGCTCAAAAACGTTTATCCCAATAAAGAAATTTAATCAAAAAGAAATGACCCAAAAGGGTGAATAATAGGCTCAAAAAACATAGGGGTAAGAAAGGGAAATTTTTAGGCGTATCAAAAAAGGGGAGGGTCCTTTTGAAACATATATTGGGCATTAAAAGGACTAAAAAAGGGGATAAAAAAACAAAAGGGGCTAGAAATAAAAATTTCCTAGGGATTCTAAATCTAACCCAAAAAGTTTTTTCCATCATAAACAAAAGTTAGAGATAAAAGGTCCCCTAAAAATAACATGGGCACCTTTACGAAATGAGAATGAAATGTCTTTTTTTTAAATAATTATTTTTCTCTCATTTTTTACACGGGAAGACACAACAATATTCCAGTAATTAATTTTTACAGTGGGCTAAAAAAGATAAATTATGTAACATCACAGTCACTAGTAAAGGTTGTGGGGGCAGATAACAGCTAAACAAAATAAGTCGCCGGGTCCTGATGGGGTTTTTTAAAGAGTTCTTAAGGAACAAAATGGAACCGGAACCATTAACAAATTTTTTAATTTAAAACTTAAAAAAGGTGTAGTTCTGATATGTGGAAATGGCAATGTAACTCCTATTTTTAAAACGGGGGACAATCGTTCCCCGTAAAATTTACCGCCCAAAAACCCTGACCTCAATTGGGGCAAATTACTAGACAATTATAGCTGAGATATAAAAGCCATCTCGAAAGCAAGCTTGTTTAATATACTCACAGGGTTCACAAGGGGCCGTCTTGCTAACAAAATTATTAATTTTCTTCAGTAAACTTTGAGGCTTTTTGACCACAATAAAAAAATTTGATATTATTACTTAAAAATTTTAGAAAGGCTTTTGATAGATTTCCGCACCTAACTGTTAAAGAAAGGGGCAGCTCAGGGCTTTTGGGAAAAGTGCTCTCGTGGATCGAATCATGGCTCACTACAGGAAGCAGAGAGTGTCCAAAAAAGGGGTTAAACCCGGGGGATCTGTAACAAGGGCTTTTCCACGGGGATCAGTTTTGGGCCCTTGTTGTTTATAAATAAACAAGATCTTGATGAGGGAATTCTATATTGAAAAATTCGCCGATACACAAAAAGTAGGAAAAATTGATTCAAACTAGATGTTAGGAACTTCAGGGGGATTTAAACAACTCTATTTTTGGCAAAAAGGGCAGATGCGTTCAATGTAGATAATGAAAGGGTTCTGAAGCTTGGAGTGCCCTAACCCTAGTATTTAAAAAATAAAAAATGTAAAACTTAGCCATACAATTGCAAAAAAGGACTTGGGGGTTAGGGTGAGCGCAACCCTTTAAAACCCAAGACACAATGCCTAACTACGAATAAGGCAAATAGATTACTGGGATTTATATCAAGAAGTGTAAGCAACAAAAGTCCAGGTCAACTGCATTTTAACATCAAAGTAAGGCCTCCCCTTGATTATGCACCATTTCTGGCTCCTTTACAAAATCAAAATTCGTGAAAACTTTCAGCAAGGATGACTAAAATTTAAAACATAACAGAAATCTTTCCCTTAGAAAAAGATTGAAGACTCTTAATTACATCACTTGTTTAACGAAAATAGGGGAGACCTTCAAGGTTATAAGGGGAAAATAGGTAATTAAAAAGGGGATATTAATAAGGTCTTGAGGTGTCCTCCAAGAGAGAACGCGCAGTAATGGATTTAAATTAGATAAGTTTAGATTTTGAAAACATAGGAAAGTATTGGGTTTTGGGAAAAGGTAGTTGATAGTGGAACAGTCACCCCGTTGGTTTTTTAGGCGGGACTTTGGGGAGTTTCAAATCTGGTTGGGTAAATACATGAGTGGAGGGGGTTTGGTTTGAGGGGGCTTTCACATCAGATTATTTCTTGGGTGGGATTGAAAACTGGGTTGGGGTAAATTTTGTTTGGGGATGAAATTTTAAAAGGGCCTGCCGTATGGGCCAGCAGGCCCCCCCCAGTGTTCCTCCTTTCTTATGTTTTTTATGTTCTTATGTTCATTTTTATACAGAAAAAATAACTTGGTGTTTGGGGGCCGATGGCTTCAAAATATGGAGATAACGAGGGAAAAAGATTTTGTTGTAATATAGCACTGCTGCTAACTACAGGGTTTTCCAACACTTTTATTTACTCCATCACAATCAGACAAAAAGCATACACTTTTACAATTTCTACAAAACTGTACACTTTTGTATTTCCTCAAATTTTGCAACTCTTCCCAAATTTCAACATAATTTTTTCTCCCTGGAACCACAAATTTTAAGTCAGGTACAATAGCGACCAAATGGGAGGGTTTTGATGACTGCTGGCAAAAGTTTACAATAGAACCTGTCTCTTTGGGGCCTTTAACACTTCGTTTTAAATTTCACCTTATCTTTTATTATCCATATACTAGGGGACCACGTGGTATACACTAAGCACTATGTATAACACTAGGGTACCACTGGGTATACACTATAGCACTAGTAAAACCTAGGGGACCACTGTGGAAAAAACCCAAGCACATGTATAAAACCCAGGGGACCACGGGATACCTATAGCACTAAGTAAAACACTAGGGACCACGGGTGTACCTATGCACTAGTATAAACTAGGACCATGTGGTATACACTATACACTAGTATAACACGGGTACCACGGGAAACACATAGCATATTAAACACTAGGGGGACCCCAGTGGTATCACTATAGCACATGTATAACACAGGTACCACTGTGGTTACACAAGCACTAGTAAACACTAGGGTACCCCTGGGTGACACTATAGCACTATGTAAACACAGGGTACCCCTTGGTAACCTAAAGCACATAAAACACTAGGGGACCACTGTGGTATAAAATATAGCACATGATAACACAGGGACCACGGTTACACTATAGCACTATGTAAACACTAGGGAAAACCCCTGTGGGATACACTATACCTATGTAAAACTAGGTACCACTGTGGTATACACATAGCACAAAGTATAACACGGGTACCACTGTGGGAAACACTATAGCACTAGTATAACACTGGGGAAAACCACGGGTATACCCCAAGCACTATGTAAAACACAGGGTACCACGGTGGATACAAATAAGCACAATGTATAACACTAGGGTACCACTTTGGTTACCCCTATAGCACAAAGTATAACACAAAGGGCCCAAACTGGGGTTTATACACTATAGCACTATGTATAAAAACTGGGGTACCACGGGGTTTTATACACTATAGCAAAAAGTTTTAACACAAAGGGTCCCAAACTGGGTATCCCACTATACCCACTATGTATAACATTTGGGGTACCCACTGTGGTATACACAAAAGCACAAATGTTAACACTGGGGTCCCACTGTGGTTCCCCTTAAAAGCATTTATTTATAACACTAAGGGAAACCACTGTGGTTACACTATAGAAACTATGTATAACCTAGGGTACCACTGTGGTTACACAAAAGCACTATGTATAACACTAGGAACCACTGTGGTAAACACTAAAGCACTATGTAAAAACCAAAAGGTACCACTGGGGAAAATTGGGGGGGGGGGGGAAAAGGGGGGGGGGGGGAAAAAAATGGGAACACTATAGCACTATGTTTTTAACACGGGGTAAAACTGTGGAAATACACTATAGCACTAATGTATAAAACACTGGGGTCCCAAACTGTGGAAATACCCATAGAAACTATGTTTTCCCACAAGGGAAACCACTGTGATATAAAACAATAAAACTATGTATAAACACTGGGGGAAACCACTGTATATACACTATGCACTATGTTTTAAAACAGGGTACCACGTTTATAACATTTAGCACTATGTAAAAAACCATACTATTATCAGGGAAACTGCCCTTTCCCCTCTGCCCAAAAAAGGGTTCTAATAAAATTTTCAGGGTCACTCTGGGCCCCTCAATTTCCCCTCTCGGAGCCCGGGTAATGTTTGTTATTGTACACTGATTCCCCTTTTTTCCGATTTCTTTAATATTTTTTTCTGCTAGTTTATTTCCAAAAACGCTGGAGTGAAATCTTATAATTAAATGGCACATTTTTAAAGTTCAAATTTAATGCAAAGGGGACCGTAAAAAACATGTTTAAAACATAGCGCAGAGCAAGGGCGAGGTAACAAAAACCCCCGGGTAACTTGCAATGGAGAGATTTTCTGTTTAAATTTCTTCCTCATTTTCATAAACTGCTTTTTTCCCCCACGGGTTTTGCTGCTCTGGACTTACAACCACTGCACAATTCGATCAGAAAAATGATAAAAATTTGATCATTTAAAAATGATTACAAATTCCCGGGAAATTAGTGATGGCGACCTGAAACTGAAACTAATCCCTTGTTTTTTCAGTCTCCAAATCCCCCAAAACTCTGAGAACAAAAAACCATTAAATTCTTCCAGTTTTTTGGGCATAAAATGGGAAAAGCATGGGACTAAAGCTTTTTTCCAAGATTTTGTTTCAAGTTGTTTTTGCCCAGCGGGTTGAAAACTATTGCAATAAACAGCAATATCATGTTTAAAGCTTTAAACGTTTTTGGAAAACCCACCCGGGGACATCCAACCACACTTGGATAATTTTTTTTTTGACAAAAAAACCCCATCATTTTTGCACCCCTTTTTTTTTAAAGGGAAACCCCTAAAAGTTTCCCCGGGTAGATTTTCCAGGGGTCAAGGGCCCTCACAACCTGGTCTCTGACTGGGCCCTCATGGTGGACCATCCCCTGATCAACTAACTGCACTGCGGCTGCATGAAATCCAATGTACAAACCAAACCCCAGGCGGTCAGGTACCGACTTTAGATGCTTTTCCATGCCTGCTTGAAGACAGCCAGGGTCTATTCTAATCCCCCTTATGAAAAACGGGGGGGCAGTTGAACAGCCCTTGGGGCCCCTTACACTTATTGTGGACTTTTTAAAAAGCTAGTGGAAACCCCCTTGCTTTCATTGGGGGGAATTTCATCGTCCCCGAGCCCTTTTGCTTTCGTGGGGATTTAATTTTGGGTGCAATTTTGGTACTAGACCCTCAAAGGTTTTCCGGGTGTACATAATCATGCATCCCCTCCTCCGGCCTGCCAGGGGGGGACAGGTTAAAGGAAATTTCAAGTGTTCCTGGAAATTTTGAAAGGTGCTGTTAGTGGGGCAGCAATATTCCACCCTAGATAGAACAAGTGACCTAAAAAGTGCCCAACCATGGGCTTGGCATCCCTTTTTTTAAAGGGTTCTCATTATCCATCCTGTAAATTTTTTTAAGTAGATGAAATTTGATAAAAAGTTAGGGTTTCCTGAAAGGGAAGATCCTCCACAAAACACCTCGATCTTTGGACGTTAATTTTTGCTCTTTTGTGGGGTTTGGGAATTTTTTTAAAACCCCGATAAAAAGTTTTAATTTCCTCACATTTACCATATCGGAAAAATTTTAAATTTTTTCTCATTGTTGAACTCAATTGCTTTCTGCACCCCATTAAAAATTTTTCGTCAAACCCCACCTGGAGCATTGCATTTTTTGCAATGGAAGCACTGCCATGCGATTCAGGGTTATTTTAAAAAAAAAAAGCCCCCAAAAGGGGGGGGCCCCCACTGGGCAAAAACCCCCTGTCTATGTCTGAAAAGAAGGATGAGGAACAAAAATGGGGGGGCGAGTCCCTGTGCTTTGGGAAACGAGTTTTAATAAACCGTAGCCACCTCAGATTTTACTCTTTTTACTACAAACTCTTTGTTTTTATTTGTCAAAAAATTTAAATAGATCCATCCCCAAACCCTTTTCCTTTTTTCCCTTTAGTACGCTTTTTTGTGCCTTTTACCCCAAAAGGTCACATTTGTGGGAAGGCTTTTCAAAGTCTGTTATATTACTCTGCATTTTTTCTGTCTTCTGGGGCACCAGATTTTTCGTTTTTGATCCACAGTTGGGACAGACAGGACGACCTGTTTAAAAACCTGGGTTTGAAAAATTGGGGAAAAACTAGACGGGTAGAAAACTTGCTTCTTAGGACCCTTTCAAAAAATTTTTATGATAGGGGATGTTACGCAAATCGGTCTGCAGTTTTTTTGGGGCTATTGTTTTACTCCCCCCCCTTTTTGTGGAAGGGGCTATGTCTGTTTTTTTAGAATTTGGGGGAACTTTCCCCCAGTCCCCCGGCCCCCCTCTCCATAGATTTTAACCCCCTTTTCTAGGTTTCAGACAACAAGAACGGCTTATGAAACCAGTGTCCAGGGATGTATTTGGGTACGCATAAATTCTAGCCCCTTCAAATCAGGGAAAAGAAAGCTGGTGGGCCTAAAATAGAAAGAAGGGGTCTATGGGGCCAGTGTGCAAAGAAATAAAAAAAATCCTGCATACACAGTGCGAAATGAGAAAAAAAAATTTTAAAACCGTGTTTTTGGTTTAAAAAACAGCGACTTTGCACTATTTTTTTTGTAGGGTATTTATTGTTGAAATTCTACTTTTTCCGGGTCCATTGTAAAAAGGGGGAAGACAAATTACAGAAATAAGATATTTTGACGGGTTTTACAATAAAAAGGCCCCTTGAAATTGAGCCAAAATGCAAAAAATGTTCGTTTTTTTAACCAAATTTAAAAGAAACCCAAACCCATGCTAAGCGTCCATTACACTCAACTGGTGAGTCTAAATTCTTTCACAAGGGGCCCCAAATTAATTTTATATCATTTCTACACTAATGCAGTAGCCCTGAAATAACAAAAAATTGTATTTTTTTTGTTAAAAAAAATAAATTTTAAAAGCAAAAGAAAGTAAGGGGGGCCCTGGGCCCTGACAAATAAAACAGAAAAAATGTTTTTTTAAATTTGCCAAAAATTTTTTTTTCTTATTTATTCGGGACCCTTTTTGGAAATTGGATTTTTTTGAAATTTGGGGAAAACGGGAAAAATTTGCAAAATTTTTCTGACCTCGGGAATTAAAATAAATCAGAAAATTTGGTGTTTTTCTTGTCCCTCATTCGAAAAAAAAAAATGGAGTTCTAGAAAAATAAAAAATGATTTTTTTGACTAGTAAAATTGGAATTGGCCGAAAGTATGGCTAAAAAGGGGGCAAAATCGCCGATTTTTTAAACATCGTCAAACCACTAACTTCGCGAGAGCAAAATTTTCTGATTTTTTCCAAATCAAATTTCATATTTTTGGGTGTCATTTGATGGGGAAAAAAGATTCTCTATTTTTTTCATAAGGAAAATAATTTTTTTTTTTTTTTTGCAAATTTTGGGGGCCCCCGAACAAAAATCCCCGAGAGGACCTGTGGAAAACCCGGGAAAGGGTTAAAACATTTATAGGGGGGTTTTTGCAGTTCTTATGAACACAGAGTTTCCCTGATCTGGGCCTGAACAGAGTGCATGGGCATGTCATTTATCGCCCCGGGTTTGAAGGTTTAAATTGGGAACAGGATAACACAATTTGGCTTGTGTTTACCCAAAAACTGTTGTGCTTTTCCCCAAAAAACTTTATTTAGGTCTTGATTTTCAGTCTGGGTTGTGGCTTGCTAAAAACTGATCAAAACGGGACTTGAGTAGCCACCCCATTTCCCTTCTGTCACTGTGTAGACCCTCCTTTTTTTAAGTAGGGGGCCCCAAAAAAATGGATGTGTTCTCGCCCTTTTTAAATTTTGGGATAGGAAAAGAAAAAACTTTTGGGTTTTTTTTTTAAATTTCAATTTTGGCTTTTTGTTTTTTCCCCAATTTTTCCTGACTCCCCAGTAGTGGGGAGTGTAGGTGAAGGGGGGTAATGCTGGGGGACGGTAGTGGTTTGGGGAGTGTGGGGTAGTGGGAAAGGGGCTGGGGCCATAGGGGGAAATGTAGTTTTGGGGGGAAGGTGCTGGGACAATAGGGGGCGGAGAGTGTGGTGTGGGGGGTACGTGCGGTACAGTATGGAAGTGTAAAGGGTTTTGTGGGTAGGTCGGGACAATAGTTTTGTAGAGTGTGGTGGGACAGTAAGGTGGTAGTTTTAAAAAGTACCGGGGAGTTTGGTGGGAAGTAAGTGTGGGGAAACTAATAAAGTTTCTTGGGGAGTGTTGGGGGTTCAGTAAAATGGTATGAAATAAAAAAACCCGGGGTGTGGGGTAACAATAAGAATGGGGAATGTAAAAAGTTTCCTGGCAAGTGGGTGGACAGTAAAAATGGTAGTGTAAAAAAGAAACCCGGGGATGTGGTGGTACATTTTAAATGTTAGTTAATAAAGTACTTTTAGAGTGTGGTGGTACAGTAAGAGTTGGGAGTGTAAAAAAGTACCTTTGGGAGTGTGGGGGTACATAAGAGTGGAAATGTTAATTAAAATACCCGGAGAGTGTGGTGGTACAGAAAAAGTGGTTTGTGTAAAAAAGTACCTGGAGAGTGGGTGGTACAGTAAGAGGGGAGTGTAAAAAAAAGTAAACCCGGAGAGTGTGGTGGTACAGTAAGTTGGTAAACTAAAAAAGAAACCCGGGGAGTGTGGTGGGGACCGTAAGAGGGGTAGTTAAAAAGACCTGGGGGAGTTTTAAATGGGAAAAGTAAGAGTGGTAGTGTAATAAAGTACCTGGGGGTGTGGCAGTACATAAGAGTGGTAGTGTAAAAAAGTCCCCGGAAAAGTGTGGGGGTACAGTAAGAGGGAAATGTAATAAAAACCTGGTGGTGGGTTGGGACAGTAAAATGGTAGGTAAAAAAGAAACCCGGAGAAAATGGAGGGCCCGAAAAAGGGGGAATTTTAATAAAAATACCTGGGGAGTGGGGGTACAGTAAGAGTTGGGGAAATGAAAAAAAGTACCGGAGTTGTGGTGGTACAGTAAGTGTGGTATTGTAATAAAGTACCTGGGGGTGGGGGAAAAGTAAAGGGAAGTGGGAATAAAGTACCAAGTACCTGGGGAGTGTTTGGGACAGTAAAATGGTAGTGTAATAAAAAAACCCGGAGAGTGTGGGGGTACAGGGAAGAGGGGGTAGTGTAAAAAAGAAACCGGGGAAATGTGGGGGCAGTAAGAGTGGGGAGTGTAATAAAGGGACCTGGGGAAATTGGTGGGACAGTAAAGTGGGAGTGTAATAAAAACCCCGGGGAAATGTTTGGGGGCACCCGTAAGATGTAGGTAAAAAAGTACCTGGAGAGTGTGGTGGCACAGTAAAAGTGGTTAGGTTTAAAAAAGTACCTGGAAAGGGGGTGGAAAAGTAAGGTGGTAGTGTAATAAAGTTTCCCCGGGGAAATGTGGGGGCATTTAAAAAGTGGGGAGGTAATAAAATAACCCGGAGAGGGGTTGGGGGTTTCTAAGAGTGGTAGTGTAATAAAGTACCTGGAGAAGGGGGGGTACAGTAAATGGGTAGTGTAATAAATACCTGGAAAAGTGGGTGGTACAGTAAAAGTTGGGAGTGGGAATAAAGTACCCCGGGGAGTGGGTGGTTCAGTAAGAGTGGGGGGGTAATAAAGTAAACCGGAGAGGTGGGGGTACAGTAAAGTGGTAGGGGAATAAAGTACCAAGAAACCCGGGGAGGTATGGTTTTTGTAAGAGGGGGAGTGTAATAAAGTTCCTGGAGAGTGGGGTGGGACAGAAGAGTGGAAATTAATAAAACCTGGGGGAGGTGGTGGTTTCAGTAAAAAGTGGAGTGTAATAAAATACCAAGACCGGAGAGTGTAGGGACAGTAAAAAGTTTGGAAATGTAAAAAGTCCCGGAAGTTGGGGGGTACCGAAAAAGGGTAAAAAAATAAAGTACCTGGGGAGTTGTGGTTGGGACAGTAAAAGGGGAGTGTAAAAAAGGGACCTGGGGGTGGGTGGTACAGTAAGTTTGGGAGTTAATAAAGAAAACCCGGAGAGTGTGGTGGTCCCGTAAGATGGGAGTGTAATAAAGTACCTGGAAGTGTTGGGGTAAAAGTAAATGGTAGTGTAAAAAAGTACCCCGGGAAAAGGGTGGTACAGTAAGAGTGGTAGTTTTAATAAAGACCCCGGAGAAATGGGGGGGGAAAAGTAAGAGTGGTGTGTAATAAAGTACCTGGGGAGTGGGTTTTTACAAATAAGAAATGGTAGTGTAAAAAAGAAACCCGGAGAGTGTGGTGGCCCGTAAGTTTTATGTTTAAAAAGTAACCCCGGGGAAATTGGGGGGGTACAGTAAGAGGGTAGTGAAAAAAAGTACCCGGGGATTTTGGGGTACAGTAAAGTGGTAGTGTAAAAAAAATACCTGGGATGTGGGGTACAGTAAGAGTTAGATGTAAAAAAATACCTGGGGATTTTTGGGGGTACAGTAAATGTGGGAGTGTAAAAAAGTACCTGGAGATTGGTGGAAAAGTAAGAGTGGAATGTAATAAAGACCTGGAGAGTGTGGTGGAAAAGTAAAAGTGGTAGGTAATAAATACCTGGAGAGTGTGGGGGTACAGTAAAAAGGGTAGTGAATTTAAAATACCTGGAAAAGTGTGGTGGGACCGTAAAGTGGAGTGTAATAAAGTAAAAAGGAGAGTGGGGGTACAGTAAGAGTGGTAGTGAAATAAAGACCTGGAGGTGTGGTGGTACAGTAATTGGAGGAAAAAAAGTACCTGGAGAGTGGGTGGCCGTAAGAGTGGAAATGAATAAAGTACCTTGGGGATGGGTAGAAAAGAAAAAGGGGGGTAGTGTAATAAAAATACCTGGTGATGGGTGGAAAAGTAAAAAGTGGTATGTAATAAAGTAAACCCGGAGATGTGGTGGGAAAAGTAAAATGGTATGTAAAAAGTACCCAGATTTTGGTGGTACCGTAAGAGTGGTTTGTGTAAAAAAGTACCTGGGGAATGTTTGGGGGTACAGTAAGAGTGGTTTGAATAAAATACCTGGTGAAATGGGTGGAAAAGTAAAGAAAGGGGGGGGAAAAAAAGTTTCCCGGGGAAATGTGGGGGTTTCGTAAAAAGGGAAATGAATAAAGTAAACCCGGGGAAATGTGGTGGTACAGTACATGGTAGTGGGGAAAAAAAGAAACCCGGATAGTGGGGGGCGTGGGGGGGTGGTGGTTGGGGGGCCCTTGGGGGGGAAAATGGAGATTTCAGTTGAAAACCCTCTTGTAAAGTTTTTCCTGGGGTAGCGGGGTCATCTTGGTTTTTGCTGGACACCAAAACCAGGCCCGGGGCCCCCACCCGCCTCGACGCTCTCACTCCTCCCCCCCGAAGATTTATCCAAACTGTGGACAGTTAAACCCCCCTATCACCCCTTCACAGTGTCACTAACCCTTATAAACCCGGTACATATCCCTACCATTACACCCATGTGCCGTCTCAGCCATTTAATTTCAAATGTACAGTGTCACTACTTAAAAGTGTCCCCACCATTTTGATAATGCCATATCACTACACCCCCTATACAGTGCCACCCCCATTAAACACGGGTACAGTGGTTTTTGATAAAAGTTTGCTTTCACCTGATAGTGGGTTTGGGAAAAAAAGGGGAAAAGACAAAAGCCCCTAATATTTCAAAAACATTTTTTGGGCCAAAATTTAAAATTAATAAAAGGGAATAACCCAAAAAGTGTAAAAATTTTGGTATTTACAATTAATAAAATATAAGGAAAATTGTATTGTTCAGACTCATGCTTTAACAAGTTTAAATTGAGAGGGAAAAACAAAATTTTATTATAAACCAAAAGTTACACAATTGTTTAAATGATTTTGAGAGTTTAAAAAGATACGGGAGCCTCGATTTTTTTTGGGTTAATTTTGTTCCGAGGGGTCTACCCAAAAATCGAAATTCCCCTGAGAATCGAAACCCTTTTTTTTATAAAAATAAAGTAAATCCAAAATTAAACGTTCCCGACACCCCAAAAAAATTTTTTTTTATGGTTAATAAAGATTTACCTATATAAAGGAAAAGGGGAAAACAAAATAAAGCAATAATAAAAGGGAAAAAAGAACATTTTTAAAATCACACTTACCCCTTTTTTGAAAACCTTTTTTAGTGTATGGGGAAAACGGAGGGGTGGGGGAGGGGTTTTGGGGGAGTTCCTCCCAAATGTTTTTTCCCCCCTTCAAACCCCCTTTGCAAAAAAGCTTTAATTTTTTAAACCCTTTTGAGGGTTTCGGGCGTAAATAGTTTTTGGCTTTTTGCGCAGGGGTTTTTGAATACATACGCAAAAAAATTTTAACCGTCAAATTCCCCGCGGGGAAAAAGGGTGGTAGGCCTAAAATGTGAGAAAAGGGGGCTGGGTTGGGCCTGTGCATGGCCCGAAAAAAAACGGGGCCCAGTGGGGCAATTTTGGGAATGCCTCTTTGTACACAATGTCCACCATCCCCGCAGTAAAAATTTCCTCACTCCCCCGGGGGACTTGGGACACCTTTTTTTCCCCAGTGACATTCTAAAAACAGAGGGAAATGCCAGCGAAGATGGATTTCAAGGTTTTGGGGAGGTTTTGACCGAAACAAAAGACTATAAAATACTTACCCTTTGGTCCCACTTCACAGACCCCGCACAGCATATATTATATATATACATACATCAATTTTTTTTCCTTTTTTAAAAAAGCTCTTTTTTTTTTTTTTTATTTTCCCTATTTTCCATGGGGGAAATGGAAAAAAATCCCTTTCCTCCTAAGCCATGCTTCGATAGGCGACTAAAAAAGGGGCCCGGGGGCAATGGGCCCAGTAAACCCCCTTTTCCTGTAAAAAAATTTACTAAAAAAGAAAGAAAAAAACTTTTTAAAACTGGATGCTTTTAAATGTGCGGGGAGTAGTGGGGGATGACAAGAAACCCGTTTTTGCCTTTTTTAAGAATGAAAAAAAAGTTGGGTGTCCCGGCTCTAACGAAACAAAGCTGAAGGGGGGAGGAGAAATTTTCAGTGGGGGGAAATAAAATGGGGTTAAATCTGGGGTACTGGGGAAAATTAGAGCAAAGGAAGGGGGACATAAGTTGAAGATCAGTTAAAAGGGAAAGGGGAAAAGAGAATAAAAAAGGTAAATTCAAAAAATTTTTTGGATTAAAGTAAAGGTTTGGGTCCCAAATTTGGGGCATAAAAAACTTTTAGCAAACCCGGGGAAGAGAGGAAGAGAGGAAGAAAGATTTTGGGGGATGTTAAGTGAATGTAAAAAAGCCCCTTTTAACCAAGGAAAAGAGTAATTGTGGTAGGGGCCGGGAAAGCTGAATAGAAAACTTTTTGAGAGGGTTTTGGGGAGGTAAGTTTTGGGGGGCCAGGGGTAAATTATAATGGGACCCTTTGGGTTGAACCCTTGTTTAAAAAGGGGTTTAGTTTTAAAAAAATACATATTTTTAAAAAAAAGAGGATAAATAATAAACAAGATAAGATGTAGGGGGAAAGACAGTATTTTTTTGGAATTTTGTATTGGTGATAAAAGAACTGTTGATAGAAATTCCAGGGTGTTTCAAGTTTTAAAAAAGGGGCCCCAGATATATCAGATCACTTTCTAGTTTAGCTAAAAACGAGGGGTAAAAGGGGGGAATTTGGGGAAAAAAGGGGAAAAAAGAAGCAACAGGGGAAAAGAGAGGGGAATGTTTAAACTAAAAGAGGAAGGGGTTAGGGTAAGATAAAAACGCTATTGGGATAGAAGGGCTAATGGGAAACATAGGGAAAGGGGTCGAAGAGGTACGGGTAGGTTTAAAAAAAGTATTTTTAGGTGTTTTAGCAAAGTTTGTGGTTACAGGAAAAAATGGGGGCAGGAGGGAAGAGGAGCGATTGGTGGAATGAATGATGAAAGAGAAGTAGTAAGGGAGAAAAAGTTAGCATATGAGAAGTTTTTACAAAGTAGAAGGGATGCAAGGAGGGAAGAGTATATGGAGAAAAAGAGAGAGGGTTAAGAGAGGGGTGAAGCAATGTAAAAAGAGAGCAAATGAGAGAGTGGGTGAGATGTTATCAAAAAATTTTGTTGAAAATAAGAAAAAGTTTTGGAGTGAGATTAACAAGTTAAGAAAGCCTAGAGAACAAATGGATTTGTCAGTTAAAAATAGGAGAGGAGAGTTATTAAAGGGAGAGTTAGGGGGTTTTGGGGAAGAGGGAGGAATATTTTGAGGAATTGTTAAATGTTGATGAAGATAGGGAAGCTGTGATTTCGTGTATAGGGCAAGGAGGAATAACATCTTGTAGGAGTGGGAAGAGCCAGTTGTGAGTGTGGGGGAAGTTCGTGAGGCAGTAGGTAAAATGAAAGGGGGTAAGGCACCGGGATTGATGGGATAAAGATAGAAATGTTTAAAAGCAGGTGGGGTTATAGTTTTGGAGGGGTTGGTGCAATTATTAATAAACGTATGGAAGAGGGTAAGGTACCTAGGGATTGGCAGAGAGCATGCATAGTTCCTTTGTAATAAAGGCAAAGGGGATAAGAGAGTGCAAAAAATTATAGGGATAAGTCTGTTGAGTGTACTGGTAAAGTGAAAGGGTAGAGTTATAATTGAAAGAATTAAGAGTAAGACGGAGAATAGATAGCAGATGAACAAGGAGGCTTTAGGAAAGGTAGGGGGTGTGTGGACCAGGTGTTTACAGTGAAACATATAAGTGAACAGTATTTAGATAAGGCAAAAGAGGTCTTTGTGGCATTTATGGATTTGGAAAAGGCGTATACAGGGTGGATAGGGGGGCAATGTGGCAGATGTTGCAAGTGTATGGTGTAGGAGGTAGGTTACTGAAAGCAGTGAAGAGTTTTTACGAGGATAGTGAGGCCCCAAGTTAGAGTATGTAGGAAAGAGGGAAATTTTTCCCAGTAAAAGTAGGCCTTAGACAAGGATGTGGTGATGTCACCGTGGTTGTTTAATATATTTATAGATGGGGTTGTAAGAGAAGTAAATGCGAGGGTCTTGGCAAGAGGCGTGGAGTTAAAAGATAAAGAATCACACACAAAGGGGGAGTTGCCCACAGCTGCCTTGCTGATGACACTGTGCTCTTGGGAGTTTTCTGAGAGAAGTTGCAGAAAAATTGGTGGATGAATTTGGTAGGGTGTGCAAAAGAAGAAAATAAAGGGGGAATACAGGAAAGAGTAAGGTTATGAGGAAAACAAAAAGATTAGGTGATGAAAGATGAATACAGATTTGAGGGAGAGTATGGGGGAGGTGAACTATTCAGAAAATTTGGGAGTGGACGTGTCAGCGGATGGGTCTATGAAAGATGAGGTGAATCATAGAATTGATGAGGGAAAAAGAGTGAGTGGTGCACTTAGGAGTCTGTGGAGACAAAGAACTTTGTCCTTGGGGGCAAAGGGGAATGTAGAGATATAGTTTTACCAACGCTCTTATATGGGTGTGAAGCTGTTTGGGGGATGAATGTTCAAAACGAGGAGAAAGGCTGGAGGCAATGGAGAGTCATGTCTGAGGGGAATGTGTGGGGTGAATATAATGCAGAATTCGTAGTTTGGAAGTTAGGGGGAGGTGCGGATTACCAAACTGTTTTCCAGAGGCTGAGGAAGGGTTGTTTAGGTGGTTCGGACATGTGAAGAATGGAGCGAAACAGAATGACTTCAAGAGTGTATCAGTCTGTAGTGGAAGGAAGGCGGGGTTAAAGGGGGCGGCCTAGGGAAAAGGGTTGGAGGGTGGGGGTAAAGGAGGTTTTGTGTGCGAGGGGCTTGGACTTCCACAGGCATGCATGAGCGTGTTTGATAGGAGTGAATGGAGACAAATGGTTTTTAATACTTGACGTGCTGTTGGAGTGTGAGCAAAGTAACATTTATGAAGGGATTCAGGGAAACCGGCAGGCCGGACTTGAGTCCTGGAGATGGGAAGTACAGTGCCTGCACTCTGAAGGAGGGGTGTTAATGTTGCAGTTTAAAAACTGTAGTGTAAAGCACCCTTCTGGCAAGACAGTGATGGAGTGAATGATGGTGAAAGTTTTTCTTTTTCGGGCCACCCTGCCTTGGTGGAAATCGGCCAGTGTGATAATAAAAAAAAAAAAAAAATCAGTAATAGTGAGGAAAACCCGGACGACCCTCAGCCTTCCACCTCTGGTCCTGGGCCGTCTTGTTCACATTCAGTTGTACCAGAATCAAAGAAGAAACTCCTATTTTCCCAAATCCCAGACTCAGATGTGAGCATTTGTGATGATAGTGATAGTGATTATGAACAACAAGCTCTTGAAAACAGTTCCAGTAGTGATAGTGAAGTGGAATATTCCCCAGTGAAGGGGTCCAGTCCATGGACCCATTATGTACCTTTGTAATCTTTTGACTACCACCCACAGGATGGGTATGGGGAGCATAATAAAGACATTAAACTAACTAACCCCAGTGAAGCATCAGTATATACAATGATATATGCGCTCTGGTAGTGTGCCATATGCTATTCCAAGGGGAAGGAGTACATCTCAGAGTACATCCCATGGCTGTACAACAGGAACAGACAGTGAAAATGACGATGATAGTGTTGCAATTGGGATGGGAAAATGTGCATGGTGGTGGTAGTGGTGGTGACGGCCCCTGAGACACCACAGTGGGCCATGCTGCCACCCACACCGCTGCCTCAGCTGATCACAACAAAGGCCACCATCCCCCACCCACCCACCACACCAGCCCCCCACAACCACAACCTCCACAACCACAACCACCTGTCATTGTCCAGTACCCACCAGCAGACTGCACCTGGGATTGGCAGGAAGCCTGTCAATTTTTTTCCAAATGCCCACCATTTTTGTTTACAGCCAAAGGGGAATTTAAGGGCCCATTTTGTACATTTTGGGAACAATGCCATTTGAACGGGAATTTTTTCGAGTTTTTCTTTGACGAACCCCTGATGGAAAAGAAATTGTCAGGGGAAAGCAACACAAAACAAAGAGTAAAAACCGTGGCAAAACACTTTATTTTCACAAAAATCACATCTACACCAGTGGAAGGGGGCCCCGGGTGGCTGAGATGATCTTTTCTTTGCCAAAATAATCCCTTAAATCCCCACATGGGTATAACACAAAGTGAAAACATACTTTTCCCCAGACCCCCTTTATTGAAAACCCCGGGTTTCAGTATAAATGCCATGAATCGATTTGTGCTAATGTCACATATGCTTCACTTTTTCAAACAAAACCGACCTGACAGAAACAAAATTTTTAAAAAATTTTAGGAAATGCTTTGTGTATCAAAAAAGAGAAATTCAATATGTTTTTTTCCCTTCAGGAATTTTAAATTTGAACGATTTTTGGTTTCTTTTTAAAGGAAAAATCCTTTCAAGCAGAATTTTCCAACAAAGGAAACCTTTGGAAATAAAGTTGTTGTGCTTTGGGGTTTGTTACAGTGGCGGGTATTGGATATTATTGTGTACCCGGGAATTATACTTTGCAAAAAAACCGGGAAATTTTTTGGGCATCTCTGTGATGGGGTTAAACCCAATTTGGTTAGAACCAAAAACCTTTGGGAAAGGGGGCATTTTTATATATTAAATAACGGGCCCCCAAACCCCCCTCACTCATTTTATTTTTTGCGAGTAAACCATGAGAGATGTGTGTGGCACAGTGTGTTTAAATCGGAAACAATCCCCGGGTTTTAAACGCGGGCACCCCATAGAGGTGAGGTCCCAGGTTTTTGCTGCCAATGACATCATGGCATTTGGGTTTGGGCATAAAAACGAAAGTCACACTTTTTGTCATCAGTTCACTCTAATGAAAGGGCAGACGCAAAGAGAAGAAATGAACCCATTCAAAAAACCGCAGCTGTGATTAAATTACCCCCTTCACTATGCTTCAGTGGACAAATTTTGCCATGAAATTTTGGGGTTTTGCTGTTTGGGTTTTTCGCAAGATTTTGTAAGTGGAACATAAAACTTTTTTTTTCCTTTCTTCTGGCATTTCCATGCTCAATGCTTAAAATATTAAATAAGGCCCAGAAAAAAACCCACAATAGGGCGAATTCTTTTTTGTCCTGTCATCAGACAAATAAAATTCAAATCCCAAAGGGAACAACACCTCAATAGACCCGCCCCCCAAAATTTATCAACAACACCTTTCTCGTTCAAGCAGGGCTGTCACTTGCTATAAAAACTGCCTGCTACCCCGCTTTCAAAAAAAAGGGCTCGAAGAGTGTTACCCCGGTGCACATACAAGGAAACACCCACAAAAAACACAGAGACATTTCCGTTTTATTTTGTGGGGAATGTAAAAAAAACCACTGTGCAGGCCCACCATTTTTTAAAAAACTTCCACAAGCTGCAGAACTTCTAGAAACATTCCTGTGCTGTTATGGGGAAAATAAAATAAGAAAAATAGTAAAAAAAACATTTCTATCGTTTTGTTTGTGTAAATTTTTTTTATAAACAAAACAATGAAAACAGCCCTTTGCCCCCTTTAAATTGTGTAGTATTGAAAAAAAAAAAAAAACTTACAAAATACTGACATTTTGGGTCTCAAAAGGCCAAAAAATTTATTTGGGAAAAAAGAAAAATTAAAAATAATAAAAAATTAATACCGGGAGACACAGTGGGTTTGATGTTCCCAAAATTGCCCCCCCCCTTTTTTCATCAATTTTAAAACGCCTCTATATCTGGGTAAGTACGGGAGGTAAAAATTTTTTTTTTTACCTATAAAAAATTAAAAAAAAAAAAACTATTTTTTCAAAAAGAAAAAAAAATTTTTTTTTTTAAAAATTGGGAAAGACCCTGGGAACGAGTCTCTGAGCCACAAATATTTAAAAAAAAAAAAATTATTTTTTTCTTAAAAAATTATAGAAATTTTTTCCCAAGGAAATGCCCATCAAATTTTGATGGAAAATTTTAATGAATTACATTTCCCCTGCAAAATTAGGGGACCTCGGAAAAATTTATGACCGGCAACTTTGCCCCATTTTCCCAGCCCTTTTTTTTGGCAAATTCCCATTGTTCCAGTAAAAACCAAAAACTCATAATTTTTTTCCCTTTAGAATTTCCTTTTATTTTATCGATTAGTACAAAAAACTCCCCTTTTCCCTGTTTTTCCAACCCCCCAAAAAGAGGTCAAAAACCCTGGCAATTTGGCCAATTTTCATGCAAATTAAAAAATTATCCCCAATTTCAAAAAAGGGTCCAGAATGAACAAGGGAACCTTTCCCCGGGGTTCAAAAATTTAAATTTTTTTTTGGTTCATCAGCCCACGTTCTCCCACCCCTCGAATTACTTTTGTTTTCTTTTTTAAATTTTTTTATTAAAACCCAAAAAAAAAAATTCCCTTTAGGGCAGACTACTGCAATATTGTAAAAAATTGGGGAAATAAAAACCAACCCATTCATGCTTATTTTAGAATGGCTATTGGACATTTTTTGGGGCCCAATGACATTATTGTTTACTTTTGAACATGGGCCAAAAAAATCAAACTTTTTCTCCTAATTTGGCTAAATTTTTAAAGGCCCTTTTTCATATAAAATCAAAAAATCACCCTTTTTCTAAACATTTTTTTCCATTCTACAAATGTGACTACGACAATGAGAATAAAACCAAAAAACTTTTTAAAAAATCCACCTCAAAGTCGGTTTTTTTTAATTTCCAAAAAGCAGGTCGGATTTTTTTTTTTTTTTTCTTTAAATGCACGCATACTGCATTATTTCTTTATAGGGGTTGCACCCCGGGACCACACGCCCCAAATTCTCTCCATGGGGGCCTACCAGCTTTCCCCTTTGATTTGAAGCTGCAATTTTTTTATAGTATATAAGTAAAACGAGCCAATATGTTTGACGTAAATTTTTATTTTTTTTTATTATTATAAACCCGGGGCCGTTTCCCAAAAAAAGGCGGGGGGGCCCAAAAAAAAGGAAAAACTTTCACCACCCATCCCCTCCATCATTGTTTTTCCCAAAAAGGGGGGTGTTTTAACTTAATTTTGCATTTAAAAAAAACTGAAATGTAAACACCCTTCTGGCAAGCAGGATGGAGTGAATGTTTGGAAAAAATTTTTTTTTTTTTTTGGGGCCCCCTTTCCCTTTGGGTGGGAATGGGCCATTTGATGATAATAAAAAAAAAAATAATATACATCAAACAATTGGCTCGAAGATGTTTATATAAAAACCCAAAAACGTCAAAGGGTTTAAAAGGGAAAAGCACCTTCTTCCCTCTCTTTTTCCCACCTCCCCTGAAGCAATTTCCTCACCGGTGTACGTAAAACCCTACAAAACGGGAACAATGCAGCAGGGCCTTTTTGCCCCTACTAGGCAGGTTTTTTCCAAAAACCACCCCACAAACAATATTTCCCCAACCCAAATTTTTAATGCTCCCCAAGCAATAACCCAAACCCCAAAACTTAATTCAAAACGAGGGGTGTGGGAAGTGCCATGGCTTTTTTTGTATGGTAAATTTTACCCGGGCCTTGATGTGGGAAGAAACCCGGGCTGGTTTTTGTGGGAAAGTACCCTGGGCTGGAAAATGTGAGTGGGGAATGCCCGGGCGGGGTTTTGTGTGGGGAAGTACCCTGGCGGGTTTTTATGTGGGGAAAAACCCGGGCTGGTGTGGGGAAGTCCCCGGGCGGGTGCAGGGGGAAAGACTTTTTGCGGTTTTTGTGTGGAGAAGTAACCGGCGGGTTTGTGTGGGGAAGTCCCCCTGTCGTGTGGGGGGGAAGTACCCGGGCCTGTTGGGGGGAAGAAACCCCGGTTTTTTTGGGTGGGGAATACCCGGCTGGGTGTGTGGGGGTAAGAAACCCTGGCAGTGGTGGGAAGTCCCCTGGCTGATTTGTGGGGGGAAGTACCCGGATGGTTTGGGGGGGGAAATACCCGGGCTGGTGGGGGGGAAAAGTGCCCGGGCGGGTGTGGGAAAGTACCCGGGAGGGTTTTGTGGGGGGAAGTACCCCGGGTTGGTGTGTGGGGGGAAGACTCGGGCTGGTTTGTGGGGGAAAGGGACTCGGGCGGGTTTTTGTGTGGGAAGTACCCTGGCTGGTGGGGTGGTGGTACCCTGGCGATTTGGGGGGAAAGTACCCTGGTTGGTTTGTGTGAGGAAGCCCCCTTTGGCTATGTGAGAGGAAGTACCCTGGCGGGTGTGAGGGGAAGAAACCCGGGCTGGTGTGGGGGAAGTACCTTTGGGCGGGAGTGGGGGGAAGTACCCGGCGGGCTTGTGGGGGGAAGTACCCTGGCGGGTTTTTGTGGGAAAGTACCCTGGTTTGTGTGGGGGGAAGTACCCGGGTTGGTTTGTGGGGGAAAATACCCTGGTTTGGTCCCGAGGGCAATACCATGGCGGGTTGGGAAAGGAAGTACCCGGCTATGTGGGGGGGAAGTACCCTGGCTGGTTTTTGGGGGAAAGTACCCTGGCTGGTGTGTGGGGAAGTACCCCTGGCTATTTGGGGAAAAAACCGGGCTGTTTGAACTTTAAATTCTTTATAAAACTTCCAGAAGGGAGTTGGAGGAGGGCTTTTCCCCGCTGGTTTAAAGGGTTCCCTTTGCCCAAAAGAAAGTCGCCCTGGGGTTGTTCCGGGGACAAGAAGTTACTAAAGTTTTTTGAATTAGGAACCCCACGGGGAGGTGTGCTTAGTCCCACCCTTTTAACTTTTTTGATTAATCCCTTTAAACTTAACCCCGGCCTACCCAACCCCCCATCTTTTAAGGGTTTAAAGTTTTTGCCCGATGACATAATGATTTACACTACCGGAAATTTTTCCAAAACCCAAAACATTCTTTAAACATGTTTTAGCCCGGGGTCAGGGCCTGGGTTAATAATCCAGGGGGTAAAACAAAAATACTCAACAGGCCCTCCCCGGGGAAGGCACAGTTCTTTAGATCCATTGCAAAGATGGGGCCCCTTCTAAATAAAGTAAGAATACAGGTTATCTAAGGGTTTGGGGGTTCCACCACTTGGGCCTGTTTTTAAAAGAGACTTTGTCCCCCCAATACAAAAAAGGCGAGAGCACTTAGAGTTGTGGCAGGTTTTTTTATCCCAGGTATTGGGGCCAATGTTTAAAAAAGGAAAATAATGTATCCCTTTCTTATATTAGATCATTGGTTAAAAGAAAACAAAAAAAAAAAAAAAAAAAAAGGGAAAAGATTAAACACCCCCAATGCCCTTTTTACTGGAAAATTTTAAAGGGGGGAAAAACTTAAAAAGAAGAAATGAAAAGGAAAAATCCTAGGGGGGGAAAAGCCCTTGCGCCAAAATTTTTAAATGCAAAAGCCCCCTTAAATTTTCCAAACATTAGAGGGTCGAAAAAATGGAAAAGAAAAGCCTTTTTTTGGGCAAAGCCTTTCCCCGCCCTTAAACCCCCAAAAAAACCCCCAAAATTCCTCCACATTTTAAAATCCTTATAAATCAAAAAACTTGGAACCACCTGATGCCCCCTAAGTTATATAAATTGGGGAACAGAACCAAATTTCCCTTTATTTGGGATTTTTTCCCCATTTCCAAAATTACCAATCCCCCCTTTTCCCCCAAAACCTTCCTTTAAAAAATTAACCCAAAAGGGGTCCCCCCCTTAAACAGACTGATCCCTTAAAAGTTGAAATTGTTCCCAAGAACAATTTTTCAATTTAAATTTAAAGTTTTCCTGGGTTTTTGTTTAAACCAAAATTAAAAATTTCAGGGATGCTTTTTGTCAAACCCGAATGAAAGGTTAAAAGGGAAAAAAGGAGCAGATCAATCTGGGCCCTACACTTCAAATAGAACTGGATAAATTTTTACTAAAGTGTAAAGTTTCCAAAAGGGGGGTTTACATTTTTGGGTTTTCTTTGCCCCCCAAAAAAAAAATTTTGGAGACAAAATTAAATTTACAAAAGGAACTTTTAACTTGGGAACTTTTAATTTTTGACCTTTTAAAGGGAACTTTAGGAAAAAATTTGAAAAACAAAAAAATTCCAAAATTTCCCTCTATCATCATTTCCCCATCAGGAGGAGCCCCATGTCCCATGGTGCAAACCAAAAGATTAAACAACTCTTGGATTCACTACTGCCCCCTCCGGCTGGGTTAAAAAGTACTTTTTGGGAGGTTAAATCACCACCACCAGATGTAGAAACCCAAAGAAAAGTAAAATTTGCCAGATGGGGCTTTTTTTGTCACACATTCGTCATTTTTTACGGAGTTTGGGTCAAATTAAAGAAATTTTGAAAAAACTTCCCCTCAGAAAATGTTCAAAATTTGGCCCAAAATTTTTTTCCACAGTGGTATATTGCAGAACCCTTTTGGAGAAAAAACCCTGACTTTGGGTAGCTGTAAATAAAGCATTACCACATGTTTGCAATTTTTTTGGGGTGTGGGTGTTTTGGGGTGTGGTGTGTGTGTGTGTGTGTGTTTGTGTGTGTGTGGTGTGTGGCATGCGTGTGTGGGGTGGTTTAGGGGGGTGTGTTTTGCGGGTGTGGTGTGGGGTGGTGTGTTTATGTGTGTGTGGTTTTTGTGTGTGTGTGGTGTGGGTGTTTTGGGTGTGGTGGGTATGTTGTGTGTGTGTGTGTTTTGTGTGTTTGTGGTTTTGTGTGTGTGGGGTGTGGGGGGTCGGTGGGGGTTGGGGTGGTGCGTTGGGGGGGTGGTTTTGTGCGGTGTTTTGGGGGGTTGTGTGTGTGTGGTGTGTTGTGTGTGTGTGTGTGTGGGGTGGGGGTGTGTGTGGGTTGGTTTTGGGGGTTTTTGGGGGTGAAGGGGGGTGTGGGGTGGGTGTGTGTGAGGGTGTGTTGGGGGGGTTGGGGTGGTGTGTGGGGGGTTTTGGGGTGTGTGTGTGGTTGTGTTGTGGGTGTGCGTCCTTTTGTTATTCAATATTTGTACCTCTGTGCACAGGCCTGCGTGCCCCCGGTGTTTAAATTTAAAGCGCGCGCTAGTGTGGGTGTATGATCCACTTAATATTTTATTTTTAAAAGCATTTTCCCTTTTTTGCCAGGGTTTGGGCTATCAGTGTTTTATTACTTTTTTAATTTGGTTTATGAAATGAACCATGTATAGGAGTGAAGCTGATTCAATTCCCCCTGTAACCTGCCATGTTAGTGACCAATCTCCTGGAGTTTATTACCTTTGAAAATATTTTAGCATCATAACTTTGGGGTCCAGTCCCCTGGACCCATTATGTACCTTTGTAAAACTTTTGACTACCGCCCCCAGGATGGGGATGGGGTTTCAAAAAAGATATTAAAATAAAGTGTGTTGGGGTTTTTGTGTGTTTGTGTGTGTGTGTGTTGTGTGTGTGTGGTGTTTTGTTTTGTTTGGGTGTGGGTGTGTTTTGTTGGTGGGTGGGTGACTCAACAATCAATATTTCCCCCAAAAACTCATTTCAGGTTGTGACCGGGTGGGAAGTGGAATTGCCATTACTCTATAATTTGTTCATGTTGTACCAAAAATAAACGTAAGTAACCATTCTACAGAATTTTATTACCTTTTTTAACTTGTGAGCTCATTAACCTTTTTACCTAGTTCAGCTACAAAACTTTTTGGGGGGCCCTTTCCCCGGACCCATTAAAGTTTCCTCCCGTAATCGTAAAAAACCTTTGTTAAATTGTCCATGATTGTGACCAGACCCTTTCCGGAGTTCTTAAACCTTAAAATTTTGGGAGTTCATTTCCTTGTAAATTGTGATTTTATTACCTTTGGGAAATTTTTGATCATTACCCCTTAACTTGCTCAGCTTTTCAAAAAATTTGGAGTCCCCTCCCGGACCAATTATGACCTCTGTAACTTTTGACACCGCCCCCCAGGGTGGGGTTTGGGGGGGCATAATAAACAATTAAAATAACTAACGGGGGGGGGGGAATACCCTGCTGTTTTTTGGGGGAAATACCCTGGCTGTTGTGGGGGAAATAAACCCTGGGTGGTGTTTTCTTAAAACTATCATTTTCTTTACCTTTACCAAAGGCTGGCACTAGGGAATTTTTTTTTGGCCCATGGTTTGGGTTTTTTTAGAGGGTTTCAAAACAAAAAAAAAATGATATGAAAATTTTTTTTTATGAAAACCCTTGGGGGAACGGTCCTCATTTAGAAACAAAGCCCCCACTGACTCTGAATGGTGCGTGGGGGGAGGTTTGTTTGCGTGCGCTGCTGTGAAAGCTCTCCATACAGCCACTGAATTTAGAGGCAAATCACGAAAATTGAGGCTTTTTTTGATGAAAAAAAGTTGCAAATATAAAATTCACGAAAATTGAACTCACAAATTCGGGGGCCCCCCCATTGAGATAAGTATATTTTGTTAAACTGTTTTACTATTTTCATGATATAAGAATATCTGAATAGTTTCTACATCATGTGCCTTGGTTATGATGCCTCAACTTTAGTTTTTCTGAGTTAGAGCCTTTGCTCCCCCCGATTTTTTGCTTTGATTTTGCGAGCCAAAATCTAAGTTATGAGGAGTTTCAGATATGCCAACACTCGCGGAGAACCGAGAAATAAAAAAACCTCAATAAAAACCCAATGTATAACATTTTTTAAATTTTGTACCACGGTAGTTCACCCTGCCAAATGTTTATAACATACCACTAAAAAAAGAAAAACAATTCTGGACAGTGAATACATGTTTGGCAGGCAGGCAGGCAGGCAGGCAGGCAGGCGGCAGGCGGGCAGGCGGGCAGGCGGGCAGGCGGGCAGCGGGCAGCGGGAGGCAGGAGGCGGCTGGCGGCAGGCGGCGGGGCTGGCTGGCTCCCAACAGGGCTTCACATCCTACAAGGAAACGTGAAGAACAAGGAAAAGGTAATCACCCCCCAACCATGAGTCGATGGGCAGCCCATCAATTTTGCATGAATACAGCATATTGCAGAGAAGAGCTTAAAACTGTAGGCGGGGAGGTGCACAGCGTGGGGTGTCACTTTTGTTAATGGGGAAGGGTTTGTCCCCAAGGGGTTAGGCGTGGGGGATTCCCAAGTATTAAGACCCCAAGAAGTTCAGTGTCTGCGGGTTTGTAGATGAAGGTTTTTGCAACCCAGGAGACCAAGGGCCCCTGTTATCAGGGGTGAAAGGGGAGCAAAATAAACACAGCAAAAAACTTTTTGACTTAATTATCATTCACCAATTTAGAACAGAAGTATGTCCTTTTAACACTATTACAGCAATGGTATTTTGCCTCCCGGAACAAGGCGAATGAAGCCACTAGAGAGCAACCGTGTTTTCAACACTCTAGAAGGGGAAGAAAAAGGGGCAAAGGAAGGGGTACCCCCATAACCTCTGCAACTCCCAAAAACCCATCTTCTCATTGGCGGGAACCGGGATGGTTTAAAGACGGGGGCCCCCATCATCAACCCTCAGTCCCCCGGTTTGCTGGTTGGGGGAATAGCCTTTAAAAGGGGGGTTTTTTACGCTGAATAAAGGGTTTTGTTTTTGCATACACATGGGTCAGAGAAACCCCTTGGGGACGACCAACCCTTGGGCACGCCTACTTCCACATTGAAAAATTGGACCCCCTAGTCTCGCACCTCTCCTCCTACGGTATATAAGCTACTTTCCACACATAGCTGTATTCTATTCAAAATTTATGGACTGACCACACTGACTAAGGGGGAGGGAAAAGATTACCCCTTCCCTCCTGTTCTTTAAATTCTCCTTTTATAAAAATGATGAAGCCATGTGTGGTGAAAAGTTTCCTCAATAAAGTACCCAAGATTGCACATGTGTCTAATTTCCAACGTGCGGTTCTCTGAACCCCTTTATCACAATCCGTCGCACTGCAATTTGGGGGTCTTAAAACTGAAATTTTTCCTTTTCCCAACCCTTTTGGGACACCACTTCCACTTTTAACAAAAGGACTCACCCAGGTCGCTGCACCTCCCCGCCTATGGTATATAACTACTCTTGCTCATATGCTGTATTCTATTCAAAATTGGGACTGAACCACATCAACTCAAAGGGTTTAGGGTGATTACTTTATTCTCCTCCGTTCTTTAGATTCTCCTTTGATGGGCTGATTTAGCCACTGTGTGGTTTAAAAATTCCTCAATAAAGATATCCAAGAGTTGCAATGGTCTAAATTTTTCATGGGGGAAGGGGGTTTGGTTTAAGTGGGACTTTCACATAGAAATAAATTATCAAAGCTTTTGCTTGGGTACATTTATTCTGTTGCGGGGGGTTTGTGAAGGGCCTGCCAAGGGATAGGCCAAAACCTACTGCAGTTTCCTCCTTTCTTTTGTTATATGTTCTTATTAAACCCTATAGACAAAAAATGTTCCAATCACAGTTAAAAACAAAGAAAGGAGGAAACTGCAGCAGGGCCCGTTGGCCTTACTAGCGGGTCCTTCAAAAATCCCCAAACCCAAATAAACAGAAAAAACCTACCCGAAATAAGCTTTTATAATTCTATTTACCATGTGCAAGCACTCAAAAACCTCCCTCCACTCGTATTTTTCCAACCCAAATTTTAAACTAAACCAAAGGTTTAGCATCATAGGGCCTTGGGAAAAGGGGTGGGGGGCTGTTTGGGAGCTTCTTTTTGAAAAACATTGTGATTGGCACTGGACCTTTCTTATACTCGATTTTTTTTTTGGGTTTTTGCCTCTATCAATGCTGTTCATCAACTTCAAAGTCCTCTACATAAATATGATTTGGCGGATGGGAATTCACGAATGTTTGAAGACCGCAATAGTGGAAAATGCGAATATTGATGGAGACCTGTATTTAGAAAAAAAAATTAAATAGAGGGCAATTTCCTGTGTGTAATGAGACCAAAAAAAGATGTTCAGGTCAGTACTTACTGAGATATAAAGCAATGAAGTTGGCCCTGGATGCTCACCTAACAGCAACATGGAGTCTTGGCACTTGCAGAAATGTTGCCGATATACCTTTTTTCCCTTTCTTTTTTTATGTAATTTTTATGTTCTCTACATTACAATTTGTAGCAGTTGTTGTGATTTTTTAGCCACTGTTTGTTCTGACACTTATATTAGGTACTGAAATAGTACTCAAATAGTCGCAAACACACTGACAGGTGAACATTTTCACCTTCCTTGGTTACATACATAACTGACGCACACATGAACAAAGATCACTTACTACTCTCAGGTGACTTCAATATAAATCTCCTACAATACCAAGACCCACATGTTACTGAATTCACAAACACTGAGTAACTGCATGTTGCTACCAACAGTAACAAAACCTACAAGAGTTATAGAGACTAGTGTTTCCCTACTTGACCACATCTGGACCAACATCATATCCCCCTTAAGATCAGGCATGATCACAGATAATACCACAGACCATTACCCTACCTTCCTCATAACAAACCTTGGCAAATTACCCCTAGACACTACTAAAGTCACTTTCAGACTTCACAATGAGGCAGCTATCAATAACTTCACAGCAGCAGTGACAAACACTGACTGGCACACTGAGCAAGAAATCTATACAGATATTGACGAATGTATTAATAATTTTCTAAAAACGACCCAATATCTCTATAACAAGCACTGCCATAAAAAAATAAACAGATGACTGCAAAGAGACTGAACAGTCCCTGGCTAACACCCAGTATCCTGAAATCCATAAATACAAAGCACCTATACGAAAAACAGTAGAGAATGGACCACAAAACCAGAGACCAAACAAAACGTTACTCGTCAATCATAACCAGCCTAATAAGAAGGGCTAAAAAATTGTATTATGAGAACAGATTATCCAACTTACGAGGTGACATAAAAAAGACCTGGAAAACCCTATCAGAAATACTAGGAAAAAAAAGATAACACGAAATAGCGAAATTGAATTAACAAAACCAGATGAACCCCAATTCCCACCTACTGAAACAGCAAACAACTCAATGATTTCTTCTCCACTATAGGAAAAAACCTTGCCAATAAAATCCCAAGCTCAGATACCCTGCCCAATGACTACCTCACTGGCAACTACCCGAATACACTGTTCCTAGCTCTGACTAACCCAAGTGAAGTCTCCCTTATTATCAACAAACTAAAAAACAAGACAGGAGATTTAAATACCTTACCACCCATTATATACAAAAAACTGTCACAGGTGCTATCACCAATCATTGCAACACTCTTTAACAAATCCATTGAATCTTCTACCTTTCCTACAGTTCTCAAAATAGCAAGGGTCACCCCAATCCATAAAGGAGGAGACCACACAGACTTGAATAACTATAGGCCAATATCCAACTTACACCCTCTCTCTAAAATCTTTGAAAAATTAATCCATAAGCATATCTATTCCTACCTCATCTCCCACAACATACTCAACCCCTGTCAATTTGGGTTCAGGCCTAATAAAAATACTAATGATGCTATTATCCACATGCTAGAACATATTTATACAGCAATAGATAAAAAAGAAGTCCCACTGGGGATCTTCATTGACTTACGTAAAGCTTTCGATACAGTTGACAACGACTTGCTCCACATAAAATTGTCGCACTATGGTATAAGAGGGCACTCCCTCAACTACCTAAAGTCATACCTCAGCAACAGAAGCCAATATGTGTACACAAATGAGGCAAACTCTTCCGCACAGCCAATTACAGTTGATGTCCCACAGGAAGTGTCCTAGGCCCTCTTCTCTTTCTCATATACATAAATGACCTACCAAATGCATCGCAACTACTCAAACCCACACTATTTGCAGATGACACTACATACGTCTACTCTCACCCGAGCCCAGTCATGCTAGCCAATACTGTAAATACCGAATTACAGAAAATATCAACCTGGATGAGGACCAATAAACTTACTCTAAACATTGACAAAACCTACTACATTCAGTTTGGTAACAGAGCTACAGATGTGCCTCTTAACATAATGATAAATGGATCACCTATCACAAACTCACAGAGGGAAAATTCTTAGGAATCCTCCTTGATAATAGACTCAAATTTCAAACACATATACAACGAATTTCCAAAAAAATTTCCAAGACCGTAGGCATACTATCGAAGATACAGTACTATGTTCCACAGTCAGCCCTCCTGGCCCTATATCACTCACTTATTTACCCCTATCTCACGTATGGAATTTGTGCATGGGGCTCAACAACAATAAACCATCTCAGACCACTAATCACCCAACAAAAGGCTGCAGTCAGAATGATAACAAATTCCCACTACAGACAGCACACTCCACCAATATTCAAAATTCTAAACCTACTCACAATACAAAACATCCATACTTATTACTGCACCTACTACATACATAGAACACTTAACTCTGACATAAACCCTCCCCTCAAACATCTCCTTACCAACCTCAACAGAACACATGGCCATAACACAAGGCACAGATCACTCTTTGATGTTCCTCATGTCCATCTCACGCTATGCAAAAACTCAATGCACATAAAAGGCCCAAAAATCTGGAATTCATTACCTGTGAACATAAAAGAAACACTGTCTGTTTATAAATTAAAGTCTCTTCTCAAAAATCACTTACTCACCCACAACTAAATAAATACGGAATAATTATATCTCATAAATTGTATCTCATATATGTATCTCATTATTGTATCTCATAAATGTCAACCTGTGACCCAATCAAACTTTGTTACTATTTAACTTCATTACCTAACATAATACTCCATTCTACTGATTACACAGCAACACAGTAATGACCATATGACCTGTCTTTGTAATACTCATTTATACTAAATTGTTATCTGTTTTACAATAATTTTTGTACCACTGAATATATCATTGCTTAGTTAATCTTAAGTAAATTTTAAGCTGGCCATAATGCTCTGCATACAAGGGACTTTGGCAAGCTGCACTTTAAAAAATTCTATTCCTTACACAAATAACCCGCACATAAAAGAGAGAAGCATACGACGACGTTTCGGTCCGACTTGGACCATTGACAAAGTCACACTAACCAGAAGTGGAGCAGGACGGCTATATATAGGCAGGAAGAGGTGGTGGTAGTAGTAGTAGTAGTAGTAGAACAAGAATGGTATATAATACCGACAAGATGAAAATAAGACACATGCGCAACACCCGGGCATCCCTAACGTAGACGTTTCGCCAACCAGCCAGCAACTGGATGGTGAAACGTCCACAACAAAGACAGCCAGATGCCGCACATGTGTCTTAATTTCATCAGCAGCAGCAGCAGCAGCAGCAGCAGCAGTAGTAGTAGTAGTAGTAGTAGTAGTAGTAGTAGTAGTAGTAGTAGTAGTAGTAGTAGTAGTAGTAGTAGTAGTAGTAGTGGGAAATAAGGAGGACGAGCCAGTCAAATACAAAGGAAGGGGAGCACTGCAAGAGAGCTAGGTGCCCAATGAGGGAGAGCAAGCGCACAGAGGTGTGTGAAAGGGGAAGTGGTGAAATAAATGAAGAAGGAACAGAAACACGAGACAGAAGAGAGAAAGACAACCCAGAGGAGAAAAGGAAAGAGGAAAGGGGAAGAGGGAGAAGAAGAAAAAGAAAAAGAAAAAATGAGGAGCCAGGTTAAGTCACAGGTGTTCTGAAGTTTGGAGCATTTTACAATGTAGTGTGAGAGGAAGGCATCTACAGAGACAAAGCCATGGCTAAGGTTCATACAAGGAAAGTTGTGTATTAGAGATGATTCAACTAGACGGCGACTGGTCGAGTTGAAAGTAGGGAAGACAGTTTTAGCAGAAGACCAGTCAATAGGATGGCTATGATCTCTGACGTGAGAGAAAAGAACATTGTTAGTGTCGGCAAGTCTAACACTATTTTTGTGCTCCCTAAGTCTGTCAGAAAGAGATCGACCAGTTTCTCCGAAGTGTCTACTCTATTTCTTGCTCCTCCTGTCCTCTTCAATACTTCGGAGAAACTGGTCGATCTCTTTCTGACAGACTTAGAGAGCACAAAAATAGTGTTAGACTTGCCGACACTAAAAATGCTCTTTTCTGTCACATCAGAGATCATACATCTGACCTTCCGACGACAGTACAGTGGACCCTCGGGGAACGATGCCATCGTATAGCATAAAAATATTGGCTTGGCCAACAATGAAAAACTCGGTTAAGAACATTCATCCCGAATGTGTCCACATGGCCTGAGCAGCCCTATTTTTGGCTAATTTCATTGTTCCAGTCGATCAAACTCACAGCTATTTCTTTAGAACTCCATTTTTTCTATCGATTGAGTACAAGAAACTGTCCATTTACCAATTTCAACTACCCAATAACATGGTCAGAATTTGCAATTTGGCCAATTTCATGAAAATTAAAAAATATGACAATTTCAAAATACGGTCCAGAATGAACAATGCAGACATTCCTGGCTCTAAAATAACATTTCCTTTGTTCGTAAGTCACGTCTCCAGGCCCCTTTGATATTACTCTTGCTTTCTATTTTTAATTTTTATTCAAACAAAAAATAGAAGATTTACTGTTATGCAGACTACTGCAATATTGTAATAATTGTATAAATAACATCAACCCATTCATGACTACATATTAGAATGGCTAGCCGGACATTTATTGGATAATGGCTGTATAGCACTTGTGGCTTAGCACTTCTTTTTGATAATTATAATAATATTGGATAATGACATCATTTGTTTACTTTTGAACATTGGCAAAAGTCAAACATTACCCATACTTTGAGCTTCATTTCCAGGTTCTTTTTAGAGTAAAATCAATAAAAATCACCTCAATTTCTATAATATGTTTTCCATTCTATCAAATGAGACCAAGAAAACGATAATACAACCATAAATACTATACAAAAATAGACCACAAAGTTGGCATTTTAATGAAAAAAAACGGTTGGAGTTTTTTTTCTCATTATGCACTGCATGCTCCAGGATTTTTTTTTATATGGTGCACACTGACCACACAGATCCATTCTCTCACATGTGAGCCTACCAGCTTTCTCCTGCTTGATTTGAAGCCGCTAGAATTTACGAGTATATATACGTCAAACACGGTACCTCGTAAGACATATATATACGACCTCGACAGTCAAAGGGTTAAGAATCGTAGTGGCATACACAGGGTGATAAGGCATGGTGAGGTTGCCAGTTCTGACAAAACAGCAGCTGAAAAATATGTGCAGGACTTTAACCCATAAACAGTCCAAACATATATGTATATATACACGTTCACTACCCCAGTGTCCTGAATACATCTACCATCCGACTTACGACTGAGTTCGGTTCCAAGAACCAGTTGCAAGTCGAAATGGACATAAGTCGAACTTTACTACTGAATATCAACATAACATTTTTGTAATGACTTTATTTTATTGTTTTATTTTGGTATTTCATGTTTTACTTTACTTTTTATCCCTGTTAGTACTGTTTTTTATATTGTAAGGTTTAGGATAAACACTGGGGTACAACACAAACACTTGTTTTTTTTCCCAGAAATTTGGCATAAAAAAAAAAGGTTGTAAGTCGAGTCATCGTAAGTCGAGCAGGTATTAATTTCGGAGGGTTTAGGTGTTTTTTTGAAAAATAGAAAAATTTTCTTTTTATGTAAAATAAAGTACACTTTTTTCTAAGAGTAACGGGAAAGAAAAAATTTTTTTTTTAGTCAGTATTTACCAAGATATGAGGGCACGAAGTTGGCACTTGGCAATTCCCTAAATGGCAACATGGAGCCCCTGCCACTTGCAGAAGTGTTGATGATATACCTTTTTTTCGGGTTTTTTCATATTATTTTATGAAATTTTTATGTTCTGATAATTGCAATTTTTTAGTAGTTCTTATCATTTCATGCCAATCTTTGTTCTGACATTATATTAGGAACTAAAATTGACTCACATTGTCAGGTGGACATTTACACCTGCCTTGGTTATTTACTATTGTATAGGAATATATACAAAGTATTTATAGATCTCAGCAATGTTTTAGATACACGGGTTGTATAGAAGAAGGAAGAAGGAAGAAGACTGGAGAAGAAGGAAAAAAAGGGGAGAAGAAGAAAGAAGGAAGAAGACTGGAGAAGAAGGAAGAAGGAGAAAAAAAGAAGGAAGAAGAAGGAAGAAGAAGAAGAAGAAGTAGAAGTTCCCTTGAAGCATGATGTCAGCAACAAGCATCCGGGATGGCAGTGATAAGAGTTTGAAAAGGAGTGACATTTGATGAGCTCAGCATTTCTGTCTCTGCTTATCTGTCTCTCTATCTGCTTGTCTCTCTTTCGGGTCTCTGCTTGTCTCTCTGTCTCAAAGAGAGACACTGGAATCAACGGGTATTCGTATGCATTATATCACAAGCACAGTAGAGCAATTCAGATTTTTTGGGTTTATCCCAGGTAATTTACACTTTCATAATTGTACATGTATTTATATGTACCTGTGTGACAGAGATAAGAAGAGATAGCCAGAGACAGACAGAGACAGAGAGAGAAGATAGAGACAGGCAGAGACAGATAGCCAGAGACAGAGACAGATAGACAGACACAGGCAGAGACAGAGACAGGTAGACAGACAGGTGGACAGAGACAGGTAGACAGAGACAGATAAAGAAATGCAGAGACGATAGACACAGATAGACAGAGACAAATGGACAGTGACAGATACAGAGACAGATAGACAGGCACTAAACTTGAGGTCAACATCACTTTCCTCTTAAAAGGGGAGTGTTAATATGACATTACATCAGTGAACCCTTGGTTTTTTGCCACACTGTTTGTTTTAAAGCTGGCGCTCCCACAAGGTACTAATGGTCCCAGATTTTTTTAATATGATCACACCGAGTGTTAAGACCATTCTATGCTGACCAGGCATCTCGGGGCAATAGTGTCAAATTTGGAGGCAGGAAAAATAAAACATATGTATATGTTTGGGGAGCTAGTGGTAAGAACGTATATATACTTTGGACCATTTAGGGGTGAAGGGGTACTAGACGCTAAAAAATTAAAACACCAACAAGTTTTTAAATTTGGATGAAACAGGCCTGTTTTGGAAGAAAATGCCAACAGGATCTACATTATCAGGAGGAAAAGGCACTCCAGGACACAAGCCTATGAAAGACGGGTTAACTCTCATGTTTTGTAGTAATGTTAGTGGGGATTGCAAAGGGGAAGACTTTACTCATGTATCACTCTGAAACTCCCAGAGTGTTCAAGAAAAACAGTGTCGTTGTGTGTGATGTGGAAGGCAAACAGTAAGACATGGGTCACTAGGGACATTTTCCTCAACTGGTTCTATCATGTGTTTGGCCCCACTTTGAAAAAATACCTCCTGGAAAAAAAATTTGGGACCTAAAGTGCCAACTGGTATTAGACAATGCTCCTGCTCATCCTCCAAACTTGCAAGAGTGAATTGTGGGGGAGTTGAGTTTCATACAAGTCAGGTTTTTGTCACCTAACATCACTCCTCTCCTCCAGCCCATGGACCAGCAGGTCATTTCAAATTTCAAAAAACTGACCCCAAAGCAGTGTTTAAAAGTTTTTGAAGTGACCTCAGACACTGAATTGACCCTAAGAGAGTTTTGGAAAGATCACTTCAGTATCCTCAGTTGCATAAACCTTATAGGTAAGGCTTGGTAGGGAGTGACTTGCAGGACTTTGAACTCTGCTTGGAGAAAATTGTGGCCACAATGTGTACAATAGAGGGATTTTGAAGGGTTTGGGGCTAACCCTGAGGAGCCTATACCAGTTGTGGAATCTATTGTGCCACTGGGGAAGTCGAGGGGGTTTGGGAAGTTAGTTGTGAGGATGTGGAAGAGTTGGTGGAGAACGATGATGAAGAGCTAACCACTGATGAGCTGCTAGAGCATCTGCAATAGCAAGAGACCACAGCTGAGGAAATTGCTTCAGAGGAGGGGAGAGAGAGATGGGGGAAAGGGTTGCCTCTTCAACGATTAAGGACATTTGTACAATGTGGACAAAGGTGCAAGCCTTTATGGATGAACATCACTCCAACACAGCTGTTGCAAGCCATGCTGGTGACTTTTACAATGACAATGTTGTGTCCCAATTTAGGGAAATCTTAAGGGAACACAAGAAACAGAGCACTATGGACAGATTTTTGGTGCGACTGAGGTCCAGTGACTGTCAGGATGTTCCCAGTAGCATTAAAAAACAAAGAAGGGAAGTAATCCCCATAAAAGGACTTGCTACCTAAAGTCCTTATGGAAGGGGATTCCCCTTCCAACAATAATACACCTCAATCATCTCCCTCCTCCCATCTCATCACTAAATAAATAAATCTTCAGTAAAGGTAGTGTCATTTATTCTTCATCTATTATTTTTCATGTCTCATTTTTCCTGTGTAGGAAAATGTATATTTCATTTGAAAAATTTTTCTACTAATACGTACTTCCAGGTGTCTGGAACAGATTAATTGGATTTCTATTATTTCTTGTGGGGAAAATTAATTCTGCTAACAATAAAATCAGTTAAGGACAAGCTCTCTGAATGGAATAATATTGTAACCTGAGGATCCACTGTATATATGTCTCGACGCTGTTGCTTGATACCTTTGATATACCTTTGAAAAGTTTCAAGAGTTTATCTACTCTCTGAGCCCTGCCATGGGCCAGGCTTGTCTGATACTTTCCTGGTCAACCAGGCTGTTGTTGCTGGATGCTCGCTGCCCCACATGTCCATCACAGCTTGGTTGATCTGGCACCTAGTGAAGATAATTCTCCAGTTTCCTCTTGAAGGCTTCTACACTTGATCTACACATTGGTTCGAGAGTATAGAACAGATCTCTCTCCAGGCTGAGAACTGACAACCTTAAATCTCCAACTTCAAGGTGATGGACTGATTACATCGTCTTCACATCCCTACTGCTCCTGCCTACTTTCTGTACTCAACTGAAGAAACCCCTGTGTAGGCAAAACGTTTCAGATTAACCCATTCATGTATGGTGCCGTACTAGTATGCATAAATTCTAGTGCCTTCAAATCTAGCAAGAGAAAGCGGTAGGCCTACATACAAAAGAATGGGTCTATTTGGGGTTTAGTGTGTGGCAGTATAAAAAAATTCTAAAGCACACAGTGCATAATGAGAATAAAAAAACTCCGACTGGGGTTTTTGGTTTAAAACAGCGACTTTTACAGTGTATTTTCATATGCTACATATTTGGGGTATTCTAGTTTTTCCCGGGGTCATTTTACAGAATGGAAAACATATTACAGAAATAGTGATGATTTTGATTGTTTTCACAAAGAAAAAGACCTTAAAATTGAGCTCAAAGTAACAGAAATGTTCGATTTTTGCCAAAGTTCAAAAGTAAACAAAAACATGCCATGCGTCCAATACATGTCACCCGGCGAGTCAATATTCTTTCACAAGTGCACTGATATTATTTATACCATTTTTAAAACTATTATAGTAGAGCGCCCTAACAGTAAAACTTCTATTTTGTCAGAATAAAAATTCAATGTGGAAAGCAAAAAAAATGTAAGAGGGGCCTGGAGACATGACTAATGAACAGAGGAAATGTTATTTTTAGTGCCAGGAATGTCTGTCTTGTTTATTCTGGACCCTATTTGGAAATTGGCATCTTTTGAAATTTGTTGTGAAATTGGCAAAATTGCCAATTCTGACCACATTATTGGATAGTTTTAATCAGTAAATAGGTGGTTTTCTTTTAATCATTCGATAGAAAAAATGGAATCCTAGTGAAATAGTTGTAATTTTTTTCGACTGGTACATTGGAATTGGACGAAAATAGGGGTCAAAGTGGGTGAAATCACAGATCGTTTATACATTGTCGAGACCACTAACTTCGTTAGAGCATAATTCTGTAAGTTTTCCACAAATTTTTTACTTTTGGTGCCATTACGATCAGGAAAACATTCTCTATCATTTCATAAGAAACAATAATTTTTTTTTTTTAAATTTCCAGCCCTGAGAACAAGTTTAGGAGAGGGCCTGCCGACCCTGAAAGGGTTAAAGATGTCTAACTGTTGCCTATGTGTCTTTCTTACCAATGTTTTAGACATGGAGTACAGTGGCACTCAATAATCGTCGGGGTCGATAGTCGTAATTTTCGAAAATCATCGAAATTTTTTTTGTCCAAACATTGGCTCGCAAATGGTCGGTTGACTCACTAATCATCATTCATCCTGCATGCATACTTATGGCTCAGCCTGCCTTCCCAGCCAGTGTGCCATTGTTTACCAGTGAGCGACGGTCTCCTCACTTGTTCATACGAAATTTTTTCATAAATTCCATTCATTTTAGCACTTGCAAGTGCTAAATAAGCTACCATGGCTCCAAAGAAAGCTCCTAGCGCCAAGCCTTTGGTAAAGAAGGTGAGAAATACTATTGAATTTAAGAAAAACATCATTGAACAATATGAAAGTGTATACGTGTGGCCGAACTAGCCAGGCTGTATAACGACCCCATACAACCATATCTTCCATCGTGGCAAAGAAAAGGGAAATCAAGGAAGCTGTTGTTGCTTGGAGAAAATTGTGGCCAATTGTGTCCACAAGAGGGATTTTGAAGGGTTTGTGGCTGACCCTGATAAGCCTATGTCAGTTGTGAAACCTATTGTGGCATTGGGGAGTTCCATGGAGTTGGATGTGAGTTTGGAGGATGTGGAAGAGTTGGTGTGGGACCACAATGAAGAGCTAACCACTGAGGAACTGCAAAAGCTTCAGCAGGAAACAGCAACAGATCGCAGCTCAAAAACTTGCTGCAGATGAGGAGGAAGAGAGATGAAAGAAGGTGCCTTCTTCAGAAAATTAAGGAATTTTTGAAATGTGGGGTAGGATGTGGAAAGATTTATGGAGAAACATCACCCCTGAGAAGGATGTTGCAAGCCATATTGGCAACTTGTACAGTGACAGAGTCTTGGCCCATTTTAGGGAAGTTTTAAAAAGATGCCAGAAAAGAGCTCTCTGGACACTTTTTTGTGAGACAGGACTTCAGTGACTCTCAAGCTGGTCCTAGTGGCATTAAGAAACAGATAAAGAATATGTAACCCCAGAAAAGGACTTGGTACCTGAGGTGTTGATGGAAGAGGATTCCCATTCCAAACACTAACTAATCCAATCTCTCTCTTCCTCCAGTCTTCCATACACTAAGAAAATTGCCAATAAAGGGTAAGTGTTATGCTGTTAATGTTTTCATTTTATCATGTCCCATTGTATTGGTTTATTACTACATCTATATTTCATAGAATTTCATAGAATTGATGAGGGGAAAAGGGTGAGCGATGCACTTAGGAGTCGTGGGGACAAAGAACTTTCCTTGGAAGCAAAGAGGGGAATGTATGAGAGTATAGTTTTTACCAATTTCTCCTGTATGGGTGTGAAGCATGGGTGTTTAATGTTGCAGAGGAGAAGGCTGGAGCAGTTGGGAATAAATGCAGAGAATTCATAGTTTGGAAGTTAGGAGGAGGTGCAGAATTGCCAAACTGTTGTCCAGAGGCTGAGGAAGGTTGTTGAGGGTTTGGACATGTAGAGAGAATGGGGCAAAACAGAATGACTTCAAGAGTGTATCAGTCTGTAGTGGAAGGAAGGTGGGGTAGGGTCACCTAGGAAAGGTTGGAGGGAGGGGGGAAAGGGGGTTTTGTGTGCGAGGGCTTGGACTTCCAGCAGGCATGCGTGAGCGTGGTTTTATAGGTGAATGGAGACAAAGGTTTTTTTAATACTTGACGTGCTGTTGGGGTGTGAGCAAAGTAACATTTATGAAGGGTTCAGGGAAACCGGCAGGCCGGACTTGAGTCCTGGAGATGGGAAGTACAGTGCCTGCACTCTGAAGGAGGGGGTGTTAATGTTGCAGTTTAAAAAACTGTAGTGTAAAGCCCCTTCGGCAGACAGTGATGGATGAATGATGTGAAAGTTTTTTTTTCGGCCACCTTCCTTGGGGACAACCAGTGTGTTAATAAAAAAAAAATATTTCATGTAAAAAAAAACTTTTGTTTAAATTTCTGGGTGTCCGAAGGGAATTTACATGGACCCCGCATAAATTACCCCCGAATGCGAAATTAAGTAAGTGTTTTTTTAAGTAAGTGCGTTTGTACGTGATTTTGGGGGTCTGAAGGACTATCAAACTTCACAATATTTTTATGGAACAAATTCGTTCAGTACTGGCACTGAACATACTTCGGAGTGAAAAATATCGTTTAACTGGGGTCACTGTATTTACATTTTCATATGGAAAATTGATTAAAAATCATCTATTTGATAATTTTTGCACTTCCGGAATGGATTAATGACGATAAATGAGGACCGCTGTATATTTGAAACTTTTGAGAAGGGTAAGATGTAACCAAAGAAATATCACTTCCACTGCTTGACAGTAGCACCCACTCTGAAGTGAAATCATCCTTGATGATCTTTCACTGCTCCAGAAACCTTGGCTTTATTTTGTTTCACTGTTATACATAGCCATCATTTACCCTTAAAAGGTCAAAACAATTTTACGTTCACCGTAGCCCCCCAAACGTATATATACGTTTTCTTTTTTTTCCATTTTCATTCAACATGCCACGATAAGCCTGAGCACCTAACATGAGAGAAGGGTGTGGCGCACTCCAGTGTGCCATATTAAATAATTATGGATGCCGGGTACCATAACCAAACATATATTTACATTTGACCTTTAAGGTTAAACACGTATTACATTCCTGATAACACCATGTAGGTAAACCATGTTAGATGAACTGAAGACTTACTAGAAAATGGTTCATTCCTATGAGCCCAAAAAGCCAAACAACTTTTTTAGACCTCCACACTTACAAAATAAATGAATATGTAATTGTAGCTCCTGTTAATGATTTATTATGTTGTTTTTCCCTTTAAAGGGACTCAAATGTAACAGAAATAAAAATTTATTGTTTCCTTAAATGGGGCTGGGTTTGGTGGATATTGTGAAGAGTGAGAGTTATGCTGTGGCCTACGGTGGAAGTTCTTGAGGTTTGAAGATTCAGTCAGTGAGTCAAGTGATTCATGAGTCAAGTGATTCAGTAAGTCAGTCAAGTGTTCGTAAGTCAGTCAAGTGATTAGTAATCATCAAGTAAATTCAGTAAGTCAGTCAAGTGATTCAGTCAAGTGATTCAGTAAGTCAGTCAAGTGATTCAGTAAGACAGTCAAGTGATTCAGTAAATCAGTCAAGTCATTCAGTAAGTCAGTCAGTCACACAAACTTATGATTACATCTTTTTATGTGTACAAAGTAACACTTCATTATGGCAACAGGATGTTTTTGTCTAATATCTATGTTTCCTTCATTAATTCTAAGACTTTTCTTGCCACTTTAGCAACACTGGTAGGGCCTTCTGGGTGTCATGATTGCTTGGAAGATACAAGATACAGCAATTCAAAGGTCAAAAACAATTCACAATCACAAGCTTGTAACACAGAAGTTGGACTGGACACGTATGAATATGAATGTAGGATGGTGGTGGGGTGTAGGGGGGGGCTGTAGACGGCGGGAGGTCTTCCCCGCTGAACCACAACATGGAAGCCGCTTGAGGAAAATGGAAGTTTTTTTTCCTTCCGCAAACTGAACCGTGTAAAATTTATCATACGACGTGCTACATAAAATTGTCCCCACAATTTTTCAGTCGAGCTATACACAATCATGCCAAATAAACTCATGCTAAATGACAGTCTACTGTACATTAAACATGTAACATGCCTATCTGTCTGCTTGTCTGTCTTTCTATCTGCCTATGTGTCTTTCTGTCTCTCTGCCCTGTTTTTGTCTCTTTCGTATCAAAAGAGAAAGCCGCCATGACCCAACACATATTACACACGATGCAGAGTCGTCACGTCTGATTCCTGATCAAGTGAAAATGTATATTGCTTGCCAGTCATGTTTAAATATGCTTCATATCTCAAGCACAGTATCACACTTCAGCCTGTGACATGTATAAAACATTCCAAATTATTTCTCTTTACTTAGGGCATAAGCTATAGGACATTCCCAGCATGATGACTACCAGCGGTATTAAAAATGAAAGGATGTTGCACAAATGTTGCACCTGGGTTATTATTGAGGTTTTGATATTTCCTCATCCACTTGTGAAACATCCATCTCAAAGAAACTAAAAATCGGGTCAACTTCCTCTTAATAGGGAAGTGCTAATATAACATGACATCAGTGAATCCCTGGGGTTTGCCATGTTCTTTTGTTCTAGATGGGACTCAATTGATCTGGTGCTCCCACAAGGGACTTTAAATTGTCCCAGATTTTTTTTAAACCCCTTTGAGGGTCAACAGGCCCTCTCCGAAACTCGTTTTTCAGGGTCGGCCAAATTTAAAAAAAAAAAAAATTTTTCTCTTATGAAAAGATAGAGAATCTTTTCCCGATCATAAAGACACCAAAAGTTGAAATTTGATAGAAAACTTTCGGAATTATGGTCTCGGCGATGTTTACGCATCGGGGATTTTGCCCACTTTGAGCCCCATTTTCGGCCAATTTCACTGACTAGTCGACAAAAAACATGAATATTTCGCTAGAACTCCATTTTCTCTATCGAATGGGTGCAAGAAACCACCCATTTATGAAATTCAACTATCCAGTAAAAGTGGTCAGAATTTAGCAATTTTTGCCAATTTCACACAAATTTCAAAAGAGCCAATTTCCGAATAGGTCCAGAATAAACAAGAAAGACATTCCTGGCACTAAAATGACATTTCCTCTAGTCATTAGTCACGTCTCAAGGCCCCCCTCTTATATTTTTTTTGCTTTCCACTTTGAATTTTTATTCTCACAAAAAATATAAGATTTACTGTTATGCAGACTACTGGGATTTGTGTAAAAAATGGTATAAAATTATTGGGGCACTTGTGAAAAAATAATAGACTCACCAGTTGACGTGTATTGCACGCTTGGCACGATTTGTTTCTTTTGAAGTTTGGTAAAAATCGAACATTTCTGCTACTTTGAGCTCAATTTCAAGGCACCTTTCATTGTAAAACCAGTCAAAATCATCTCAATTTCTGTAATATGTCTTCCATTCTATAAAATGAGACCAAGAAAACTAGAATACAACAATAAATACCATGCGAAAATACACTGCAAAGTCGCTGATTTATTCCAAAAAAATGGTCAAAGTTTTTTTTCTCATTATGCACTGTGTGCTGCAGGATTTTTTTTAGACTGTGCACACTGACCACATAGACCCATTCTTTCATATGAAGGCCTACCAGCTTTCTCCCACTAGATTTGAGGCCGCTAGAATTTATGCGTACTAGTACGTCAAAAACCCCTACGCGTAAGACGTACTAGTACGACCAAAACCCTCAAAGGGTTAATACTGCACACACTGGGTGTTAAGACCCATTCTATACTTACCAGGCATCTCAGGTCAATTGAGGGAAATTTGGAGGCAGGAAAGATAAAACGTTGATCTACATTTGGAGCACCAGCAGTAACAAAGTAGATCTACATATGGACAGTTAAGAGTTTAAATATTGTATATTACATTTGGGAGTGGGAGCCAGGTCTGCCTACACCTGACTTTCTACAAATAAATACTACTCACTTTTTGCCCTACATAAAGACTACAAATATTTTAAAGTAATGAATATACTGTGTATGTATTTTACTTTTTATTGTTTTTAATGCCAAGTTCTACTGTTAGCTTAATACAGCTTCCCTTTCTTAGTGACATACTCGTTTACCGATGCTCTGACTTATGATGGGCTCTCTGACCAGTATACATACCTAAATAATGTATATTTGAGCTGATTTCCCTCTATTTTGTTTATTACAATATACAGAACTGCTGTATAAATGTTCAAAAATTACCAGAAATGTTAAAAAATGGTGCAAAGATGACATTAAAACATTATCAACAATGGTTGACACAAACCCACTGCCATATAGTATGCTCCTCCTTAGTGACAATTTGTTTACCAATGTTGCTTAGGAACAGAACTCTGTCATTAACCCTTTGAGGGTCGATAGGCCCTCTCCGAGACTCGTTCTCAAGGTCCGCCAAATTTAAAAAAAAAAAAAAAAAAATTCTTATGAAACGATAGAAAATTCTTTTTCCGATCATAGATGACACCAAAATTATGAAATTTTATGGAAAACTGAACGGAATTATGCTCTCCTCTCGAAGTAGCGGTCTCGGCGATTTTACACATCGGCGATTGTGCAACTTTGACCCATTTTTGGTTTGGCCAAATCCACTGTACTAGTCGACAAAAAACAATGAATATTCGCTAGAAACCCTTCGATTTTTTCTATCGAATAGTGCAAGAAACCACCCATTTATAACCGATTTCAACTATCACAGTACATTTGTCAGAATTTAGCAATTTTGCCAATTTTCACACACAAATTACAAAAGATGCCAATTTCCGAATAGGTCCAGATAAACAAGAAAAGAGACATTCCCTGGACACAAAAAAGACATTCCCTCCTGTTCATTAGTCACGTCTCAAGGCCCCTCTTACACACCTTTTGCTTTCCCCACTTTGAATTTTTATTCTCAACAAAAAATAGAAGAATTTTCTGTTATGTAGACTTCTGCATTTGTGTAAAAAATGGTAAAATAATATTGGCACACTTTGTGAAAGAATATCACTAACCAGATGACGTGTTAATTGGACGCTTGGCATATTGTGTTTACTTTTGCACTTTTGGTAAAAATCGAACATTTCTGCCTATTATTGAGCTCAATTTCAAGGTTAACTATACATTGTAAAAAACTCATTCAAAAACATCTCATTTCTGTTATAATGTCTTCCATACTATAAAATGGAGACCAAGAAAACTAGAATACAACAATAAATACACATACGAAAATACAGTTCAAAGTCGCAGTTTTATACCAAAAAGGTCCAAAATTTTTTTTTTTTCTCATTATGCACTGTGTTCTGCAGAATTTTTTCTTTTATACAGTGCGACACTGACCCCATAGACCCCATTCTTTCATATGTAGGGCCTAAACCAGCTTTTTTCCCACTAGATTTGAAGGCGCTAGAATTTAGGCGTACTAGTAACATCAAAAATCCATCTGGGTCGGAAGCCGTACTAGTACTGCCGAAACCCGCAAAGGGTTAAGTGAGGAGAGGCTACATTATTATACCTATCGGTCTTCTTCCTCAGACCGAACCTAATTAACCCCCAAAATCTCTCCCTCCCATATCCCATCCCCCCCCATCCTCGCCCTTTATTCCTATCCTCCTCCTCCTCCCCCACCCCTCCCTTTTGCCTACCTCTTTTTTGTCCTTTGGGATTTCTCCCACAAGGCGCGCTAGTTCCTAGAGTAGGGGAAAGGATACCGGGGTCCATTCCCATTCCGTGTAGTTTCTTACGTGGCATAGTTTGCCGTGGATCTGGACGCCCTTGGAAGTCCCGATCCCTCTCCGGTATCCCGGAGTAGCTTTGGGTGTCTTTTCGGGCGATGGGACGAGTGTATCTCTGAAGCCACCTTTTTTCGGATTCCTGGGGGTGGTGGCAGAAGGAGGTATCTTTGTGGTGTATATCTGGCCGCCCTCTCTATTTGTCCACACCGAGGTAGCTCGGCAGAAATGTTGAGGGGGCTATCCCGGATGTGTTGTTTACAAGCATGAATGGTAGGGTATGGCCAACGGGTTCCAGCTGCATTCTGCGCTACGTGCGGTGCTGAGGGGTCGACTTGGGCGCGGAGGAGATTTCTGGCCCTTTCATTCCTACCTAGGACCTATCCCTCCCCGGTCCCCCCTTTTTTTTTCTTTTTTTTATTTTTATTTTCTTTTCTTCTTTCTTTTTTTCTTAAAAACAAAAAGAAAGAAGTAACCTAACCATGGCAGCCTAGTCCATGAAACCAGTACCCCCCGGTGCCCCTTCTTGATACCGCAACCCCGTTCTGACCCCTGGCCTCGTCTTTTGGACCCTCTTCAGACATTCCTCATGCCTCTGTATACTTACTGGCCGTGCTGTTTCCTCACCCGCTTCAGGTACTTGAGGCTAGACTGACTCCTTCGATTTATCGGACCTTTCGATCACCTCTGACTATGCTTCCGGCCTCTCCCTTCTATGGTGCGGCAATTTTTCCCAAATCGCCGACCCGTCCACACGTCGGACCAACTCTGGTCCCAACGCCTAAACGCCAACTGACACTTACCTGCTGAATGATACTTCTCCACCTTCCTCGTTCTTTCTCAGAAACGATCGACAACGTCCTTCCTATCCTTTTTCTCCAATTCCACGCTCAGTTTCTAGACTGAACAGATGACAAAATTCTCACTTTACGACTAACTCCTCTACTGCCTATCTTCTGACCATGAGTAATTGGCAAGGAGGAGCTCTCCTATGCACATGTTGGTAAAAGATATTTCTTTTCATGCTCTTAAGAGCGGTATGGCGCATCTTACCGTACAGATGCTAACCCTGCCATGAGCTCTCTCTTCTTTTCCCATATCGATACTGTCACCTGTCATCTTGAAAAACAACATTCCCTCAATTCTTGTGAGTTGGTACCGTCATTCTGCCCCATACCAAAGTTTCCAACAAAATTTTCCAGACATGTGGCACTGACATCCTAGAACAGCTGGAACCTCTCCAAATCTCCCACTCCTCAAGGTATACACTTACGTTCTTCCTGCCCGGGGCGGAGACATACCCTAGCAATGTGGCCTTCGTTAACTTTTTGACCAGCCGAGAACTCCATCCTCAGTTTATATAGCAGGACATCGGTTACAAGTTCGAAAAGGTGATCCGTACACAAAACAGTGTAGAAATTGCTGGCGATTTTGCCATCCAGCGAAATATTGCAGATCTATCGCCGAATGCCCAGTCTGTGGTGCCGATGACCATTCTAATACGTCTTGCAATCGATCTCCCTCTTGCCTTAACTGTCATGAGGCTCACCCTTCGTACTCTCGCCGTTGTCAAGTCTATTTAAACGAGCGGGAAATCCGTTACCTCAAAGAGACAGAAGGTCTCCCTTATGCCATGGCAGTTTCTCATCTCCGCCTCCAAGGGAGACTCCCACGTGTTTCTTATTCCCGTGTTTCAAAACGTCCCCCCACTTCTGGTATCCCATCTTCTACACCCACCTCTGTGGTTACCTCTCCCATAGTCACTCCTGTATCTAATCCTTTTGCTGTCCTCGGCTCAGACGTCCCTACTTCAACGCCTCAGTCTGATCTCGCTTCTTCGAGTTCTCTCTCACAAGCCTCAGTATCGACGAGACCTCGTACGACACCTCCTCCCAATCGTCCCTCTACTTCTCAAAAGTCAAAAAAAGGTCCGTTAACACCTCCTACCCATCTTCCACCTCATTTTACCCTCCCTGTCTCTGTCCCTGGTTCTCCCCCTCTCACTGGCTCAGTTACAAGTGTAGAGGTTCACCCTCCTCCTCGTACTGTACCTTCCTCCCCTGTTCCCTCCCAAGTTTCTTCCTCTTCTGCCACCTCCCAGGTTCCTGCCTCTTCTGTCCCCTGCCATGCTTCTCCAGTTCCCTCCACCCTTTCGCCCCCCCTACCTTGGTACAGTCCAATACAGTTCCAATCTTTACTCATCCTCCCCCTACCATTTCCAATATTGTCTCCCATACGACGTCTCTGAATTCCGAAACACTTGAAGCAATCTCTGAATATATTGCAGAGACCAAACCATCAATGGACACTGATCCACCTTCCGCTCTTTCTCTCTCCTCTGCTCCATCTGCGCAACTCCTTTCTTCACAGCGCACCGTTCCTTCGCTGCTTGAACGTTTTCCACTGCCTCCGCATGTGGACTTTTCTAACCCCTCTAGTCCGTAGGAACCCTTACCTGCGGATTTCAAGTATCTTTATCATTGCCAATCATGGCCTATTTACAGTGGAATATACGCGGCCTCAGGGGTAATCGGGGTGAGCTTCAGATGTTACTCTCCCAGTTTGCCCCTGTTGGTGTTTGCTTACAGGAACCATGATTTACACTTGCTGTTATTTTCTCCATCTCAGTCTATAATTTACTATATTTCTTCAGATCCTTTTCTGATGGGACCTTAATGAATAGTGCCCTTCTTCTCCGCACTGATATTCAGTAAATCAGCTTTTTATTCATACTTCGCTGCATTACTACAGCAGCCCGTATCCCTTACATGGGTGGTTTTATGGCGCTTGTTCTTTATATCTCCTCTCCTTCTCGGAATTATCTATTCCGGATTTTTCCTTCCTTGTTTCGTCATAACCGCACCGATTTCTGTTACTGGTGATTTTAATGCCCACCATTTCCTCTGGGGGGGGTCTCACTGTGATTTCCCGTGAATTCAGTTAGAGTTTTCTTGCCCCCACCCCCTCCATGTGTTTAAATAAGGTACTCACACCCATTTGATCTCGGACTCATACTCTCTCTTTCATCGATCTCTCAGTCTGCTCTTCCTCGCCGCATTAGACTTTACTTGGTTGTTCTCGGACTTACATGGACGTGATCATTTCCAATAATTCTTACTTCCCCTTCATTTTGCCACCTCTTCGCACCCACGGTGGCTAATTTAATTGGGCAAATTGGAACTTTACTCACTCCTATCTGTTTTAAGTGGTTCTTCTTGTCTCCATCGATGAGCTTTTAACCTCTTCTCGTCCACCGTTTTCACCGCAGTTTCATTCTATACCCCTCAAATCGGGAGGATTTCAGAAATAGTGCCTTGGTGGTCTCTCCCACTGTGCTCGTGCAGTACGTTTGAAACGCGCTGATGGGGAGATACCAGTACAATGACGAACCACAGAGAGGACTCCTTGAATTTTTAAACAGAAACGTGCGATCGCTTGCCGTGTCATCCCTGACGCTAAACACACTTAGCTGCGAAATTATGTCTTTCACCATCACCTCTGCTTATTCTATGAGTGCAGTCTGGAAAAAAGTACGAAACTGAGTGGTAAATATTCTTCCTGACCGGCCTCTGTTTTGCGGGTTGCCGGTGTTGTTATAGCCAAAACCCACTAGATGTTTGCAATGAAATTGGCAATCATCTGGTCGTATTTCTCAGGGACTCCTCTATGCCTTCTAATTTCTTTCCTCAAAGTCTGCCAAGAGAGTTTAGCACCCCTTGGATATTCTTGTCATCAGAGAAGAACATTATAATATGCCTTCTTACACTTCAAAGAACTGGTAGGCAACACTCTCAGTTTGTCGATCATTCGGCAGTGGGCCCGAGACATTCATTTTCATATGCTACACATTTACATCAGTCAGCCTTGCATTCCTATTACGCTTTACAATCTCATTTGGGTCACAAGGAGTTCTTCACAGCGGTGAAATTCCGCCATTGTTCTCCCTTTCGAAATCCAGGCATACGGGACATGAAACCTCCACTATCGTCCATTTCTCTTACCGTGAGTTGGCAAAGTAATGGATACGCTAGTAAATGGACGTTTTGTTGGTATTTAGAGCACACATCAGTCTCTCAACTTCGTCAATATGGCTTTCGTAAGGGACGTTCTACCCAGCCCCTTACTACGCTGGGATACGTATGTTCGTAAAGCCTTTGCGAATAACCACTCGTTATTCCATATTTTTTGACTTGAGGAAGGCATATACACAATTGGAGGTATAATATTTTAGCCCAAGAACCCCACTCCTTAGGCCTTCGAGGCATCTACCATCCTTCCTTAAGAACTTTTTACTGACGGATTTACGTGTGCGGGTTAATAATGTGCTCTCCTACGGACTTTATCAAGCTGACGGTGTTCCCCCAGGGATGTGTTCTGGTCACAACACTTTTTCTCCTTGCTATTAATGATTTGGGCCTATAGTCTTCCATCAAATATTGGTCATCATCTTTGTTGATGGGACTTCGGATTCTATTGCCTGTGAAGGTGCTGACTGTCACCTCATTACAGTTTCTCTCCAACATGCAGTCGACGTGTTTCCATTGGGCCACCACACGTGGTGTTTAAATTTTAACAGCACTGTAACCCACCAATATTATCTTTCACTTGTCGCTCTCTCATCTCCGATCATCCTTAGTACCTCTATGGCTCCGTATCCATGAAACGTGATACAGTCAAGTTTCTGGGGCCTCTCTTTGATCGTTGGTTATCCTGGAAACATCACATTATCTCTCTGAAGGAACTTGTCACACCGCTGAACCTTCTTAAAACCCTTGCTCATCTTTCATGGGGAGCTGATCGTCGAACCTCCTTCGCCTACATTCACCCTTATTTAGCGAACTTTGATATCGGTGTACCAGATCTATTCGCGGATATCCTGATACATCTCTCTAGCCTTAACCCCATTCATCACCAAGGATTACGTTTATGCCTTGGATGCTTTTCCGCCTTTCCTCTGTCGAGAGCCTCTATGCAGAAAGCGAACGTTCCATCTCTTATCGATCGACGTGATGCCCATTGCTGTGTCTATGTTCGCTCGCATGATCTCCGCAATCCTTCCATTTATAGAATGGTCACTGTTATTAGTAGACAATTCTTTATTTGTTCGCCGCCCCTGTTTACTCGTCCCTTCTCTCTTCGCCTTCAATTGCTCTTTGTCTTCTCTTCTATAACACCCACCTTTCTATGTACATTTAGCATCTCCTTATCCCTACCCCCTGGGAAGTACCAGCTGTTCGAGTCTGTTTTTCTCCCTCCCTTGATCGAAAGCCCAACTGTCTCGTCGCTTCCCGCTCTCTTTTTCTTGACCACTTTCATTCATTCTAATGCCATTGCTGTGTACACAAGAGGCCTTAAGTCTTCTGACGGTGTAGGTTTCACCAGCAGTGTTTCCGGACGGCGTCGTACAAGGGCATTACTATCTTCGGCTAGTATTTTTACTGCTGAATTATATGCCTCCTTACAGACTTATCTGTATTGCATCTATGCCTGTGTCACATTGTGGTGGTTCAGACTCCCTATAGTGCTTTACAGGCTATACAAAATTGTACACCTCACCCTTAGTCCTCCGTTATCAACTTGGCTACGCCACATCTTTACAAGCTATGAAGCTATTGTTTCTTTGTTGAGTCCTGGTCTTGTTGACGTAAGGGCAAGGAACAGGCAGACACAGCTGCGCGGTCAGCGGAACATGTCCTACCAGTTTCTTATAGAGGTATTCCCATTTTACGGATATTTTGCTGCAATATCTTCCCACCTTCACACCCGTTTGGCAACAACGTTGGTCTGACTTTGATCGGGCAACAAACGTCATATCTATTAACCGAGTATAGGTTACTGGCCTACTCTTATCACAGTGTCGAGGTTGGGAGACTACTCTCTCCGTCTTCGCATTGGACCATACTCGTCTTAATCATGGATTCTCATGCGGAGAGGCGTCTTGTCCTCTCTGTGAGAATTGCCAAGCTCCATTATCAGTCATCCACATTCTGTTGGACTGACCCACTTTATCAACGAGCACGCAGAATTTACCTCTGTCGTGTCTTCGCTCCTCTGCTCTCTCTTTACTTTCCCTTCTCGCCGATGGACCACCTTTCATCGGACTCTCTCACTGGACTTTTTGACAACACTGATTACTTCCACAAATTCTGATACCTTCAGCCTTTCTACTTCAATCTCTTGCTACCTTACCCTGTACTATCCCCTGCCCCGCTGTTTTTCTGTAAATGCTGATCTTCCCCTCCTCCCTTCTGCATCCAATACCCTCACTTCTTCCCTCCCTGCAGCGCTGTATAGCCCTCGTGGCTTAGCGCTTCTTTTGATTGTAATAATATAATAAATGTGCATCTTAGTGGAATGTTTCACAAGCACACTTACCCAACACAAGATATAGTATTCCCTTCAGTTCTACTTGCAACCAATGCGCCATAGTGCTGGCATTTGTAAACCTACACTTTAGGGGGTAGGTTTAACATTCGATGTTTGGGAACGTAAACCATGCACCAGATATTTGGGGGAGGGGCACAGGACCCACGCAACTGCCAATAATTTGGAATTTTCCTTTAAGTTCTTTTAGGGCTTGATGATATGCTCACTGTAGAGTCTGTTGGGATGGGTCCATGGTAGAGAGGTATACAAAGATTCTGATACTGGACCCATTTTTTAAAGTGGTGAGTGTTGATGGAGGTCGGAGCAGCTTAATACCCCATAAAGTGTACTAAGTAAGATCATTGATCAGTTTCCATCGGTTCCACCAAAACACAAAGTCTGTGCGTGTTTTTCCTAAATTGGATTCTTGAGTTAGGATGCAGGTTTCTGCTTCCATTAGCCATGCAACTTATTGAAGGCAGCAGGGGTGTTTGTCAGGGAAGTTCAGCTTACACAATTCTTCATTAGAAGAAAAGGACTCTCTTGTAGCCTCTGGCACTAAGAACGTTTAGTTTCACATTGTGTACGAGCTCAAGGGTATGACTACGTCGATGCTCTAGCCCTTTCTCACTTTTTCTCTTTGTTTTCTTTTAAAGGTCTGGGATGTATCATTGATTTTCCCTCACCTGCTGAAATAGGTTCCTCTATGGACAGTTGCCATGTTTGCCAGTGATGATATCTCGTGTTAAGACTCACAAACACAAGAATTCCTCGCTTATCTGACCTTTTTGCTTATGCAAGGAGTAAAATTTACTATAAAAGTCTGAAGTCTAAAATAGTTATATGATCACAAGTGTTCAAGTTCAATGATCACTTCAATTATACTTAAATCAGGTCACTACTACCTTAATACGATACACACCTTACTTAAAAAATCACATTCAGAGACTTCTTTGTTATGTGTTAATAATATTGGTAAATATAATGTATAATGGTTGGTAAGGCGTGGGTCTTACACCTTATCACAATTACAAGATGAAGAGAGGAGAGAGAGAAGGGAGAGAGAGAGAGAGAGAGAGAGAGAGAGAGAGAGAGAGAGAGAGAGAAGAGAGAGAGAGAGAGAGAGAGAAGAGAGAGAAGAGAGGAGAGAGAAAGTAGGTAATATTGAGCACAAAATTCCTTTCAAGGGGCTCTTGGCAGGTGAAGAGGCTTATTGTTTGCAGGGAATTAGTCCTGTCGGTCTTTCTTCCTCACCACGAACCTAATTACCCCCAATTCCTCCCCTTCCCATAATCCCTTTTCCTTTCCTCCTCTCCTCCCCACCCTTCTTTTGCCCTTCCTCTTTTTCGGCCTTTGGATTTCTCCCATAGGCGTTGCTGTTCCTAGGTAGGGAGAAGGAATACCCGGGGTCTATCTCACATTCTGTTGAGGTTCTTGGCGGTTGGGGCGTATGTTTGCCGTGGAAATCTGGATCGCCTGGGGATGTCCGATCCTCTCCGGTATCCGGGAGTAGCTTTGGGTGTCTTTCGGCAACGGGTGTATCTCTGGACGCCACATTTCAGATTCTGGGGGGTGTGGTGGACCAAAGGAGGTATGCTTGTGGTGGATATCTGGCTGCCCTCTCTTTTGTCACCGAGTTAGCTCGGCAGATGTGAGGTTGCCTATCCGGATTGTTAGTTTTACTAGCAATGATGGTTCGAGTATGGAACGGGTTCCATGCAGCATCTGCGACTGCGCGTGATGAGGTCCTCTTTGGAGCGGAGGGAGATTTTTGGACCCTTTTCATTATCCTAGGAATATCCCTTCCCGGTCCCCCTTTTTTATTCTTTTTTTAATTTTATTTTCTTTTCTTCTTTCTTTATTTTTCTTAAAAACAAACAGAAAGACGTAACCTAACATGGCAGCCTCTAGTCCATGAAACCTACTACCCCCGGGCCCCCTTCTTGTTACCGCACCCCGTTCTGACCCCGCCTCGTCTTTAGACACTCTCAGACACTCCTCATGCCTCTGTATATTGGGTGACTGTTTTCTCACCGCTGCAGGTACTGGGCCTCGAATGACTCCTTCGATATATCAGACCTTCGCTCTCCTCTGGATATGCTTCCGGCCTCTCCGTCTCCTCTATGGTGCGGCAATTTTCAAATCGCTGACCCGTTCCACGTAAGACCAACTCTGGTCCCACCGCCTAAACGCCAACGAACTGTACCTGCTGATGACTACTTTCCACCTTCTCGTTCTTCTCAGAAACGTCGTCACGTCCTCTCACTACCTTTCACGCTCTGGTTCACGACTGAAACATGGATTAAATTCTTCACTTTCGACCGACTTCCTCTACTGCCTATCTTTCTGACCACAGTATTGGCAAGGCATCCTACGTCCAGTTGGTAAGATATTTCCTTTTCATGCTCTTAAGAGCGGTACGCGGCTTATTTACCATACAGATGCTACCCAGGCCAATGAGCTCTCTCGTTTTTCCCATATTGATCTGTTTCCTGTCACTCTTGAAAAACATCTCCCTCAATTCTTGTAGTAGGTACCGTCATCTGCCCCATCCATAGTGTCAACATTATTTCCAGACATGGTGGCACTGACATTCTTGAATAGCTGGAAACTAAGATCTCCCAATCATCAAGGTAGGTAACTTACCGTCTTCTGCCGCGGGCGGGAGATACCCTAGCAATGTGGATCATTTAACTTTTGACAGACCGAGAACTCCCATCCTCAGTTTATCTAGCAGGACATCGGTTACTAGTTCGAAAGGTGATCCCTACACCACAATGTGTAGAAATTGCTGGCGATTTGGCCATCGCGAAATATTGCAGATCTATCGCCGATTGCCCAGTCTGTGGTGCCGAAGACAATTCTAATACGTCTTGCAATCGATCTCCCTCTTGCCTTAACTGTCATGAGGCTCATCCTTTGTACTCTCGCCGTTGTCAAGTCTATTTAAACGAGCGGGAAATCCGTTACCTCAAGAGACAGAAGGTCTCCCTTATGCCAGGGCCCAGTTCTCATCTCCGGCTCCAAGGAGACCCCCACGTTTCTTATTCCCGTTTTTCCCAAACGTCCCCTCACTTCTGGTATCCTATCTTCTACACCCACCTCTGTGGTTACCTGTCCCATAGTCACTCTGTATCTAATCCTTTTGCTGTCCTCGGCTCAGACTCCCTAGTTCAACGTCCAGTCTGATCTCGCTTCTTCGAGTTTCTCTCTCACAAGCCTCAGTATCGACGAGACCTCGTACGACACCTCCTCCCAATCGTCCCCTACTTCTCAAAAGTCAAAAAAAGGTCTGTTAACACCCCCTACCATCTTCCACCTCATTTTACCCTCCCTGTCTCTGCCCCTGGTTCTCCCCCCTTTCACTGGCTCAGTTACAAGTGTAGAGGTTCACCCTCCTCCTCGTACTGTACCTTCCTCCCCTGTTCCCTCCCAAGTTTCTTCCCCCTTCTGCCACCTCCCAGGTTCCTGCCTCTTCTGTCCCCTGCCATGCTTCTCCAGTTCCTCCACCCTTTCGCCTCCCCTACCTTGGTACAGTCCAGTACATTTCCAATCTTTACTCATCCTCCCACTACCTTTTTCCAATATTGTCCCCCATACGACGTCTCTGAATTCTGAAACACTTGAAGCAATCTCTGAATAATATTGCAGAGACAAACCATCAATGGCCCACTGATCCACCTTCCGCTCTTCTCCTCCTTGCTCCATCTGCGCAACTCCTTTCTTCACAGCGCACCGTTCCTTCGCTGCTTGAATGTTTTCCACTGCCTTCGCATGTGGAAAATTCTAACCCCTCTATCCTAGGAACCCTTACCTGCGGATTTAAAGTATCTTTATCATTGCCAATCATGGCCTATTTACAGTGGAATATACGCGCCTCAGGGTAATTGGGGTGAGCTTCAGATGTTACTCTCCCAGTTTCCCCCTGTTGGTGTTTGCTTACAGGAACCAAAATTACACTCTGCTGTTATTTCTCCCATCTCAGCTATAATTTACTATATTCTTCAGATCCTTTTCCTGAGGGACCTTTAATGAAAGTGCCCTTTTTCCCTCCGCACTGATATTCAGTACCATCAGCTATTTATTCATACTTCGCTGCTTTACACAGCAGCCCGTATCCACTTACATAGGTGGTATATGCTCTGTTCTTTATATCTCCCCTCTTCTCGGACATTATCTATTCCGGATATTGCCTTCCTTGTTTCGTCATTACCGCCACCGATTCTGTTACTTGGTGATTTTAATGCCCACCATTTCCTCTGGGGGGGGTCTCACTGTGATTCCCGTGGAATTCAGTTAGAGGCTTTTCTTGCACCCACCCCCTCCATTTTTTTAAATACAGGTACTCACACCCATTTTGATCCTCGACTCATACCTCTCTTTCATCATCCTCAGTCTGCTTTTCCTCCGCCGCATTAGACTTTACTTGTCTGTTCCCCCGGGACTTACATGAAGTGATCATTTCCCAATCATTCTTACTTCCCCTTCATATTTGCCACCTCTTCGCACCCCACGCTGGCAATTTAATTGGGCAAATTGGAACCTTTACTCACACCTAACTGTTTTTAAAGAGGTTCCTTCTTCGTCCTCCATCGATGAGCTTTTACACCTCTTCTCGTCCTCCGTTTTCACCGCAGCTTCTCATTCTATACCCCAAACTTCGGGCAGGTATTCTCAGAAATGCGTGCCTTGGTGGTCTCCTCCCTGTGCTCGTGCAGTACGTTTGAAACGCGCTGCATGGGGCAGATACCAGTACAATAGAACCACAGAGAGACTCCTTGATTTTAAACAGAACCGTGCGATCGCTCGCCGTGTCATCCATGACGCTAAACACACTTGCTGGCGAAATTATGTCTTCACCATCACCTCTGCTTCTTCTATGAGTGCAGTCTGGAAAAAAGTACGAAAACTGAGTGGTAAATATTCTCCTGACCCGGCTCCTGTTCTGCGGGTTGCCGGTGTTGATATAGCAAACCCACTAGATGTTGCCAATGAAATTGGCAATCATCTGGTCCGTATTTCTCAGGGACTCCATCTATGCCTCTCATTTCTTTCCTCAAAGTCTGCCAGAGAGTTAGCACCCTTGGACTTTTCTTGTCTCAGAGAAGAACATTATAATATCCCTTTTTAAAACACTTAAAAGAACTGGAGGCAACACTCTCATTTGTCGATCATCGGCAGCTGGGCCCGACGACTTTCATATTCATATGCTACAACATTTACATCAGTCAGCCCTTGCAGTCCTATTACGCCTTTACAATCTCATTTGGTCACAAGGAGTTCTTCCACAGCTGTGGAAATCCGCCAATTGTTCTCCCTTTTCCCCAAACCAGGCACTACGGGACATGAAACCTCCCACTATCGTCCCCTTTCTCTTTTCCAGTGCAGTTGGCAAAGTAATGGAACGCCTAGTAAATAGACGTTTAGTGTGGTATTTAGAGACACACAACATTTTCTCCACTCGTCAAAAAGGCTTTCGTAAGGGACGTTCTACACAGACCCCTTACTACGCTTGGATACGTATGTTCGTAATGCCTTTGCGAATAACCAACTCAGTTATTGCCATATTTTTTGACCTTGAGAAGGCATATGACACAACTTGGAGGTATAAAAATTTTAGCCAAGCCCACTCCCTTTGGCCTTCGAGGGAATCTACCATCCTTCCTTAAAACTTTTTAACTGACAGGCATTTCCCTGTTCGGGTTAATAATGTGCTCTCCCCGGACTTTATCCAAGCTGAAGGTGTCCCCCCAGGGATGTGTTCTGAGCACAACACTTTTTCTCCTTGCTATTAATGATTTGGCCTCTAGTCTTCCATCAAATATTTGGTCATCACTCTATGTTGATGACTTCGCTATTGCCTGTGCAGGTGCTGACTGTCACCTCATTTCAAATTTTCTCTCCAACATGCAGTCGACCGTGTTTCCAAAATTTGGGGGACCACACGGGGTTTAAATTTTCCAGCACTGAAACCCACCAAATTACTTTCACTAGACGCTCTCTCATCTCCGATCATCCTTTGTACCCCTATGGCTCCCGTATCCCTGAACGTGATACAGTCAAGTTTCTGGCCTCCTCTTTTATCGTAGGGTTTTCCTGGAAACCTCACATTATCTCTCTGAAGGCAACTTGTCACAGCCGGCTGAACCTTCTTAAAACCCTTGCCATCTTTTATGGGGAGCTGATCGTCGAACCCTCCTTCGCCTACATTCCACCCTTATTTTATCGAAAACTTGATTATGGTGACCAGATCTATTCAGCGGCATCTCCTGCTACTCTCCTAGCCTTAACCCCATTCATCACCAAGGATTACGTTTATGCCTTGGTGCTTTTCGCTCTTCCTCTGTCGAGAGCCTCTATGCAGAAGCGAACGTTCCATCCTTATCCGATCGCCTGATGCCATTGCCTGTGCTACTTGTACGCTCTCATGATCTTCCGCAATCCTTCCATTTATGAATGGTCACTGATATTAGTAGACATTCTTTATTTGTTCGCCGCCCCTGTTTACTCCGTCCCTTCTCTCTTCGCCTTCTTTGCTCTTGTCTTCTCTCAACTACCACCTTTCTATGTACATGTAGCATCTCACTTTTCCCTACCCCCCTGGGGAAATACCAGCTGTTCGAGTCTGTTTTTTTCTCCCTCCCTTGCTCGAAAGCCCAACTGTCTACGGTCGCTTCCGCCTCTTTTTTCTTGACCACTTTCACTCTCATTCTCATGCCATTGCATGTGTACACGATGGCTCTAAGTCTTCTGACGGTGTAGGATTTTACAGCAGTTTTCCGACAGCGTCGTACAAAGGGATTTACTATCTTCGGCTAGTATTTTTACTGCTGAATTATATGCCATCCTTACAGCACTTATCTGTATTGCATCTATGCCTGTGTCATCATTTGTGGTTGTCTCAGACTCCCTTAGTGCTTTACAGGCTATACAAAAATTTGATACACCTCACCCTTAGCCTCCGTATCCAACTTTGGCTACGCCACATCTTTTACCAAGCATTAAGATATTGTTTTTTGTTGGGTCCCTGGTCATGTTGACGTACAGGGCAATGAACAGGCAGACACTGCTGCGCGGTCAGCAGAACATGTCCTACCAGTTTCTTATAGAGGTATTCCATTTACGGACTATTTTGCTGGGAATATCTTCCCCCTCACACCCGTTGGCAACAACGTTGTCTACTATGCTCGGCAACAAAATTCAATCTATTAAACCGAGTATAGGGTTTACTGGCCGTCCCTTTTTATCACCAGTGTCGAGGTTTTGGGGGACTACTCTCTCCCGTCTTCGCATTGGCCATACTCGTCTTACTCATGGATATCTCATGGAGGGCGTCTTGCTCCTCTTGTGAGAATTGCCAGCTCCCTTATCAGTCATACCACATTCTGTTGGACTGCCCACTTTATCAACGAGCACGCAGAATTTACCTCTGTCGTCGTCTTCGCTCCTCTGCTCTCTCTTTACCTTCCCTTCTCGCTGATGGACCCACCTTTCATCCGGACTCTCTCACTGACTTTTTGACAACAACTGACTTACTTCACAAATTCTGATACCTTCAGCCCTTTCTACTTCAATCTCTTGCTACCCTCTACCCCTGTACTATCCCCTGCCCCGCTGTTTTCTGTAACCTGCTGATCATCCCTCCTCCCTTCTGCCATCCAATACCCTCGCTTCCTTCCCTACCCTGCAGCGCTGTATAGCCCTCGTGGCTTAGCGCTTCTTTTTGATTATAATAATAATAATAAATGTGCATTCTCTAGTGGAATGTTTCCCAGCACACTTACCACACCAAGAATATAGTATTCCTCAGTCTACTGCAACATGGCCATAGTGCTGGCATTTGTAACACCTACATTTAGGGGGTAGGTACACTTCGATGTTTGGGAAACGTAAACCATGCACCCAGATATTTCGGGGGAGGGGCACAGGACCCACGCAACTGGCAATAATTTGGAATTTTCCTTTAAGTCTTTTAGGCTTGATGATATGCTCACTGAGAGTCAGATGGGATGGGTCCATGTAGAGAGGGTATACAAAGATTCTGATACTGACCCATTTTTTAAAGTGGTGAGTGTCTGATGGAGGTCGGAGCAGCTTAATACCCCCATAAAGTGTACTGAGTAGATCATTGATCAGTTCTTCATTCTGTTCCACAAACACAAAGTTGTGTGTGTTTTTCCTAAATTGGATCCTTGAGTTAGGATGCTTGTTTACAGCTTCCATTAGCCATGCACACTTAGCAGGCAGCAGGGTGTTGTCAGGGAAGTTCAGCTTAACACATTCTTCTTTAGAAGAAAGACTTCTTGCAGCGTCTGTGCACTAAGGACGTTTAGTTTCACATTGTGCACGAGTCAAGTGAGTCTGACTACGTCGACGCTCTAGCCCTTTCTCACTTTTTCTCCTTTGTTTACTTTTAAAGGTCTGGAAGCTATCATCATTTCCATCACCTGCTGAAATAGGTTCCTCTATGACAGTTGCCATGTTTGCCAGTGATGATATCTCGTGTAAGACTCACAACACAAGAATTCCTCGCTTATCTTCCCCTTATAGCTTATGCAAGAGTAAATATTTACTATAAAGTCAGAAGTCTAAAATAGATCATGTGACACAAGTGTTCAAGTTCAATGAACACTTCCAATTATACTTAACTCAGGTTACTACTACTTAATACAATACACACTTTACTAAAAATACATTCAGAGACTTCTTGTATACGTGTTAATAATATGGTACATATAATGATATAATGGATGGTACAGGCGAGGTCTTACACCTTATCACAAATTACAAAGATGAAGAGAGAGAAGAGAGAGAGAGAGAGAGAGAGAGAGAGAGAGAGAGAGAGAGAGAGAGAGAAAGTAGGTAATATTGAGCACAAAATTCCTCTTCAAGGGGGGTTCTCCTTGGCATGGTGAAGAGGCTCTTAGTCTGAAGAATTAGACCTGTCGGTCTTCTTCCTCAGACCGAACCTAATTACCCCCCAATCTCCCCTCCCCTATCCCATCCTCCCCATCCTCCCCTTTTTCCTTTCCTCCTCCTCCTCCCCACCCCTCCCTTTTGACCTTCCTCTTTCTGGCATTTGGGATTTCTCCCACAGGCACGCTAGTTCCTAGGTAGGGGAAAGGATACCGGGGTCTATCCCATTCCGTTGAGGTTCTTGGCGGTGGCGTAGTTTGCCGTGGAATCTGGATAGCCTGTGGATGTCCCGATCCCTCTCCGGTATCCTGGAGTAGCTTTGGGTGTCTTTCAGGCGACGGGTGTATCTCCAGAAGCCACCTTTCGGATTCCGGGGGTGGTGGCCGAAGGAGGTATGTTTTATTGGCGGATATCGCGGCCCGCCCTCCTTTTGTCCATCGAGGTAGCTCGGCAGATGTGAGGTTGCTATCCCGGATTGTTAGTTTACTAGCATGATGGGTAGGGTATGGCACGGGTTCCATGCTGCATCTGCGCTACTTGCGGTGCTGAGGTCCTCTTGGGCGTGGAGGGAGATTTCTGGCCCTTTCATTCCTCCTAGGAACTATCCCTGCCCGGTCCCCCCTTTTTTTATTCTTTTTTTTATTTTTATTTTCTTTTCTTTCTTTTTTTTCTTAAAAACAAAAAAAGAAGTACCAAAACCATGGCAGCCCTAGTCCATGAACCTACTACCCCCGGGCCCCTTCTTGATACCGCCCCCCCGTTCTGACCCCGCCTCGTCTTTGGACCACTCTTCAGACACTCCTCATGCCTCTGTACCTATTGCCGGTGCTGTTTTCTCACCCGCTTCAGGTACTGAGGCCTCGACTGATCCTTCGATTTATCAGACCTTCGCTCTCCTCTGACTTGTTTCCCGGCCTCTCCCTCTATGGTGCGGCAATTTTCAAATCGCTGACCCGTTCCACGTCGGACCAACTCTGGTCCCACGCCTAAACGCCAACGACAATTACCTGCTGATGATACTTCTCCCCCTTTCTCGTTTTTTTCAGAAAACGATTGACACGTCCTTCACTACCTTTCCACGTCAGTTTCAGACTAAACAATGGACTAAATTCTTCACTTTACGACCGACTTCCCTACTGCCTATCTTCTGACCACAGTATTGGCAAGGCACTCCTACGCCATGTTGGTAAAGATATTTCTTTTCCATGCTCTTAAGAGCGGTACGTGCATCATTACTGTACAGAATGCTACCCAGGCTCATGAGCTCTCTCGTCTTCCCATATCGATACTGTTCCTGTCACTCTTGAAAAACATCTTTCCCCAATTTCTTGTAGTAGTACCGTCATTCTGCCCCATACCATAGTTCAACAAAATTTCCAGACATGGGGCATGACATTTTTGAACAGCGGGAACTCCAAGATCTCCCAATCCTCAAGGTAGACCACTTACGTTCTTCCTGCCGCGGGCGGAGACGATACCCTAGCAATGTGGCTCTTTTAATTTTTGACAGCCGAGAACTCCCACCTCAGTTTATATAGCAGGACATCGGTTTCAAGTTCGAAAGGTGATCCCCCCCCCTACACCACAACAGGGTAGAAATGCTGGCGATTTGGCCATCCAGCGAATATTGCAGATCTATCGCCGAATGCCCCGTCTGTGGTGCCAATGACCATTCTAATACGTTTGCAATCGATCTCCCTCTTGTCTTAACTGTCATGAGGCTCACCCTTCGTACTCTCGCCGTTGTCAAGTCTATATAAACGAGCGGGAAATCTGTTACCTCAAAGAGACAGAAGGTCTCCTTTATGCCATGGCAGTCTCTCATCTCCGCCTCCAAGGAGGACTCCCACGTGTTTCTTATTCCCATGTTTCAAAAGGGCCCCCCCCTTCTGGGATCCCATTTTTCTACACCCACCTCTGTGGTTACCTCTCCCATAGTCACTCCTGTATCTAATCCTTTTGCTGTCCTCGGCTCAGACGTCCCTACTTCAACGCCTCAGTCTGATCTCGCTTCTTCGTGTTCTCTCTCACAAGCCTCAGTATCGACGAGACCTCGTACAACACCTCCTCCCAATCGTCCCTCTACTTCTCAAAAGTCAAAAAAAGGTCCGTTAACACCTCCTACCCATCTTCCACCTCCTCATTTTACCTCCTGTCTCTGTCCCTGGTTCTCCCCTCTCACTGGCTCAGTTACAAGTGTAGAGGTTCACCCTCCTCCTCGTACTATACTTCCTCCCCTGTTCCTCCCAAGTTCTTCCTCTTCTGCCACCTCCCCGGTTCCTGTCTCTTCTGTCCCCTGCCATGCTTCTCCCGTTCCCTCCACCCTTTCGCCCCCCCTACCTTGGTACAGTCCCCAAAACAGTTCCTATCTTTACTCATCCTCCCCCCACCATTTCCAATATTGTTCCCATACGACGTCTCTGAATCCGAAACACTTGAAGCAATCTCTGAATATATTGCAGAGACCAAAAAATCAATGGGCACTGAATCCACCTTCCCCTCTTTCTCTCTCCTCTGCTCCACTGCGCAACTCCCTTTCTTCACAGCGCACCGTTCCTTCGCTGCTTGAACGTTTTCCACTGCCTCCGCATGTGGACTTTTCTAACCCTCTAGTCCTTTGGAAAACCCCTTTCTGCGGATTTCAAGTATCTTTATCATTGCCAATCATGGCCTATTTACAGTGGAATTATATGCGGCCTCAGGGGTTAATCGGGAGAGCTTTAGATGTAAATCTCCAGTTTGCCCCTGTTGGTGTTTGCTTACAGGACCAAAATTACACTCTGCTCTTGTTTCTCCCATCTCAGGCTATAATTTATTGTATTCTTCAGATCCTTTTCCTGATGGGACCTTTAATGGGAAAGTGCCTTCTTCTACGCACTGATATTCCGTACCATCAGCTATTTGTTCATTACTTGCTGCATTACACAAGCACCCGTATCCACTTCATAGGTGGTATACGCTCTGTTCTTTATATCTCTCTCCTTCTCGGGCATTATCTATTCCCGTATTGCCTTCCTTGTTTCGTCATTACAGCCACCGTTCTGCTACTTGGTGATTTTAATGCCCACCATTTCCTCTGGGGGGTCTCACTGTGATTCCCGTGGAATTCAGTTAAGGCTTTTCTTGCCACCCCACCCCCTCCATGTTTTAAATACTGGTACTCCCCACCCATTTTGATTTCCCTTTGGGCTCATACTCTCTCTTGCATCGTTCTCTCAGTCTGCTCTTCCTCCGCCGCATTTAGACTTCACTTGGTCTGTTCTCCTGGACTTACATGACAGTGATCAATTCCCAATCATTCTTACCTTCCCCTTCATATTCCCACCTCTTCGCACCCCATGCTGGCAATTTAATCGGGCAAATTGGAACCTTTACTCACACCTAACTGTTTTTAAAGAGGTTCCTTCTTCGTGCTCCATCGATGAGCTTTTACACCTCTTCTCGTCCTCCGTTTTTTACCGCAGCTTCTCATTCTATACCCCCAAAATTCGGGCAGGCATTCTCAGAAATGCGTGCCTTGGTGGTCTCCTGCTTGTGCTCATGCGTATGTTTGAACGCCGCTGCATGGGGCAGGTACCCGGGACAATAGAACCACAGGAGACCTTTGATTTTAAACAGAAGCGTGCAATCGCTCACCGTGTCATCCGTGACGCTAAACGCACTTGCTGGCGAGATTATGTCTCCACCATCACCTCTGCTTCCTCTATGGTGCAGTCTGGAAAAAAGTACGAAAACTGAGTGGTAAATATTCTCCTGACCCGGCTCCTGTTCTGCGGGTTGCCGGTGTTGATATAGCAAACCCACTAGATGTTGCCAATGAAATTGGCAATCATCTGGTCCGTATTTTCAGGGACTCCATCTGTGCCCTCATTTCTTTCCTCAAAATCTGCCAGAGAGTTAGCACCCTTGGACTTTTCTTCTCTCAGAGAAGAACAGTATAATGTGCCTTTTACACTTCAAGAACTGGAGGAACACTCTCAGCTTGTCGATCATCGGCAGCTGGGCCCGACGACATTCATATTCGTATGCTACAACATTTACATCAGTCAGCCCTTGCAGTCTTTTTACGCCTTTACAATTCTCTTTGGTCACAAGGAGTTCTTCACCCGCTGTGGAAATCCGCCATTGTTCTCCTTTCCGCAAACAAGCACTACGACATGAAACCTCCCACTATCGTCCCATTGTCTTTCAGTGCAGTTTTTAAAGTAAT
>NC_069452.1:27112604-27212028 GCF_026875155.1 Cherax quadricarinatus
CCACATCACCCACGCTGACCCTGGTCCTGGTGATCATCCTGGTGAGACAACAGTGCTGCTCCTCCATCACCATTATTATACTGGTAGTCTCCACCATACACACACTCCCCTGGTTGACCCTTGTTCTCCACCTCCAACAGTTTAGTGTTGAGGTAGGAGGAGCCTGAGTGTTGTCCAGTACACAACAACACAAACTGTCTGGTCAGTGTAGTGTTACCACTCAGCTGGATGTGGAGTCTGTTTGATCCAGCCAGTGATCCAGCTGGCCAGTGATCCAGGCTGGGGCAGTGATCCAGGCTGGGCCAGTGTTCCAGGCTGGGCTAGTGATTCAGGCTGGGCCAGTGATCCAGGCTGGGCCAGTGATCCAGGCTGGGCCAGTGACCCAGGCTGGGCCAGTGACCCAGGCTGGGCCAGTGATCCAGGCTGGGCCAGTGATCCAGGCTGGGCCAGTGATCCAGGCTGGGCCAGTGATCCAGGCTGGGCCAGTGATCCAGGCTGGGTCAGTGATCTAGGCTGGGCCAGTGATCCAGGCTGGGCCAGTAATCCAGGCTGGGCCAGTAATGCAGGCAGGGCCAGTGATCCAAGCCAGGCCAGTAATACAAGCCAGGCCAGTGATCCAAGCCAGTCCAGTGATCCAAGCCAGTCCAGTAATACAAGCCATGCCAGTGATCCAAGCCAGGCCAGTGATCCATGCCAGGGCAGTAATCCACACCTGGCGAGTGATCCAGGCTGGGGCAGTGATCCAGGCTGGGGCAGTGATCCAGGCTGGGGCAGTGATCCAGGCCAGGCCAGGTCAAGAAATACCAGAGTGGAGGAGTGATCCAGCGCCTCCAACACCTCGCTCACCTACACAAACAAACATCATCACTCTACATCTGTTATTATTATTAACATTACTATAATTATCATTATAATATTACTTTATTTTTATATTATTATAATTAGTTTTGTCATTATTATTAGTAGTAGTATTACTTATTATAAATAATTATTTATAATTATCTCACATTTATAAAAATATTACATTATAAATTTTATTACTACCTATTATTATTATTATTATTATATTATTATTATTATTATTTATTATTATTATTATTATAAATATTTATAATGTTTCATAATGATAATAATAATAATAATAATAATAATAATAATAATATAATATAATTTTTTACTAAAAGTACATGTACACGGTATACAGACCATAGCTGACATCAATGACTTAAGAAAGAAGGAACACTGCAACAGGCCTTCTGGCCCATGCAAGACAGGTCGAAGTGTCCTACCCACTTAAGCCAATGTCCGAAGCTAGTCAAGTCAAGTCACATTCAATTAAGGGAGGAACACAGCACCAGACCTAGTAGCACAAGCTAATCAGCTCCAACTCACACCCACCCACACCCACTCCTGTAGTTATCTAACCTATTTTTAAAACTACACAATGTTTTAGATTCTATAACTGTACTTGGGAGTTTGTTCCACTCATCCACAACTCTATTACCAAACTAGTGCTTTCCTATATCCTTCCTGAATCTGAATTTTTCCAACTTAAAACCACTGCTGTGAGTCCTGTCTGAGCTAAATATTTTCAGCATGTTATTTGCTTCCCCTTTATTTATTCCTGTCTTCCATTCATACACCTCAATCATATCCCCCCCTAATTCTATGCCTTTCTAGAGAGTGCAAATTCACCCCCTTTAAAAGTCTTTTCCCTCATGGGGAAATTTCGGGTTTTACATGGGATCAACTTTGTCTTTTTTTTTGTACATTTTTTCCGAAGGGATTTTTAACCATTCTGTAAAACGGGGAAACCCAAAAAGTGCGCTAATCTAAATGAGGGGCCCAACCAAGGATATGTAGAGTTGAAGAAAAACCCGGGATTCCCTTTTTTTTATTAAACTTAAAATGAAGCCCAGGATTCTATTAGGGTTTTAATTTCCCCAAAACAAATTATGCACTGTTGTCTTTGGTTTTAGATTAATGCTAACCAGAAATCCCAAAATCTTCTTCATTTATTAAGATCTATTTTTTTATTTTTATAATTGGGATGGTTTTTTTTCCTGTCCAAAAGTTTAGGGAAAAAGGGGGGTTGGGGGGGGTATATTAAAAATGCATCTGCCCTTCTCCCACCACTTTCATCAGTCTTTTCAAAATCATCCTGGAGTTCTCTAATGTCCTGTCAGGATGAATTCGACGCCTTTTTTGCTATAATCGGCCAAAATTCCTTTTGTCGCTCTTTTTTTGCCCTTCTCTATGCCCCTTTACATAGATTGGGGAACAACAGGGGGGCCCCAAAACTGACCCCTGTGGAACACCTTTGACACTTCCCCAAATGACTTCTCCCCAAATTTATGCCCAAAATCCCCGCTGCCCATTTTTTAAAACCCGCCCCCTATTTCCCGGAAAAAAAAAATTTTCCTATTCCTTTTACCCTTTTAAAAAAACCTAAAAATCTCCCAAAGTGGGAACCCCGTCAAAAAATTTTGAATCCATATAACCCCAAAATAAAATTTTTTTACCATGAGCCCACCTTTCCCCAGGGTACTTTAGAAAAATAGTTTTTAAATTTTTCCTTTTTTTTGGCAGGGAAGGCCCCCTTTTTAAAAAACCCCGAATTTGTTTATTAATTTTTTTGCTTTTCAAAATGGGGTACGAACTGCCTCAGCAATTTTTGATTTCTAAAAATATTCCCCCCATCGAAAATGGCGTATTGGTTTCCCAAAATTCGAAGCTTTAAGGGGAAAAAAACCCGTCCCTGCTTTGAAAATGGGGTTTTACATTTTTCCATTTTACACTTAATGGCCCCTATGGGCCGTTTGTGTGATATGTTGAAAAAAATTAGAAAGGATTGCCCAAGCTTTCCCCTTTACATTCCCCAAAAAAACCCCGAACCCGTTCTTTAGGACCCCGGGCATTTGTTAGGTTTTTAAAATTTTTTCTATTTGCCAAAAGGGCCCCCTTGTCATTGTGAAACCCCAATCGGCATAAAGGGAAACATCATCCCCGTTCTACATAAATTTTTTATTTCTGGAATACTGTAGTATCTTTCCGTGGGAGAACTTTAGAGGTATGGGGGGGGGGGGAAAAACTTTCACATTTCGGTAACAAATGTTGTGAGTGAATGAGTAATTTTGAGTGGGCCCCCATCTTGTCCCCCGATCTTACTTTTGGGGTGCCTTTAAATAATCTTTTTTGGGTTAAACTTTTATTTCTTTGGGGAAATTTTAAACCCCATAATTCTTTTTGGGTTTTTTATTCCCCCTTTTTTTTTTCTCTTTTTTAATGAAAATATTGATTTTTTAATTTTGGGGCCCTCTTTCCCCCTTTTTAATTTTGCCTGTATATGCCTCTCTTTTGACCAATGAAAAGTTTTAGACTATTGTTCATCCATTTAGGATCATTTTTCTTTGATCTTATTTCCCTATTCAGAAAGTAAGCTGTCTGAGCAGCAGGAACTATGCCCTGGAAAACATCATATTGGCAGTCATCACCACCTACCTGACCCACAGTCAGGTGATGCGACCCACAGCAGTCCACTAACAACCAGGATGCAACCAACAGCAGTCAACTAACACCCAGGATGCGATTCGCACCAATCTAATAACACCTAGGATGCGACGACACCAGTCCACTAAAACACAAAACGCAACCCACAGCAGTCCACTAACATGCAGGATGTGACCTACACCAGTCCACTAACACCCAGGATGTGACCCACAGCAGTCCACTAGCACCCATGATGTAACTCACACCAGGCGACTACCATCCAGGATGCGACTCACACAAATCCACTAACACCCAGGATGCGACTCACAAAAGTCCACTAACACTCAAGTTGCGACCCACACCAGTCAACACCCAGGATGCAACCCACACCAGTTGACTACCACACAGGATGCAACCCAAAAAGCCCACTAACACCTAGGATGCAACTCACTCTAGCCCACTAACACCCAGGACATGACCCACACCAGTCCACTAACACCCAGGACATGACCCACACCAGTCCACTAACACCCAGGATGGAGCCCACACCAGTCCACTAATACCCAAGATACGACCACAACAGTGCACTAACACCTAGGATATGACCCACATCAGTCCACTAACACCCAGGATATGACCCACAACAGTCCACTAACACCCAGGATGCAACCCACACCAGAAGACTAACACCCATGATGTGACCCACACTAGTCCACTAACACCCAGGATGTGACCCTCACCAGTTCACTAACACCCAGGATGCAACCCACAGCAATCCACTAACACCCAGGATGTAACCCACACCAGTCAACTAACACCCAGGTGAGGTCCCACACCAGTTAACTAACACCCAGGATGCAAGCCACACTGGTCAACTAACACCAAGGATGCAATACACACCAGTCCTCTAATAACCAGGATGTGACACACCAGTCCACTAACACCCACGATGCAACCCACACCAGTCAACTGATGCCCAGGATGCAATCCACACCAGTCCACTAAAACCCAAGATGCGACCCACACCAGTCTACTAACATGCAGGATGCGACCCACACCAGTCGACTAACACCCAGGATGTGACCCACACCAGTCCACTAACACCCAGGATGCAATCCACACCAGTCCACTAAAACCCAAGATGTGACCCACACCAGTCAACTAACATGCAGGATGTGACCCACACCAGTCGACTAACACCCAGGATGTGACCCACACCAGTCCACTAACACCCAGGATGCAATCCACACCAGTCAACTAACACCCAGGATGTAACCCACACCAGTCAACTAACACCCAGGATGCGACCCACACCAGTAGACTAACACCCAGGATCTGACCCACACCAGTCCACTAACACCCAGGATGCAGCCCACATCAGTCAACTAACACCCAGGATGTGAGCCACACTAGTCAACTAACACCCAGGATGCAATCCACACCAGTCCTGTAATACCCAGGATGACACACACCAGTCCACTAACACCCACAATGCAACCTGCATGAGTCAACTGATGCCGAGGATGCAACCACACAAGTCCAATAAAACCCAAGATGTGACCCACACCAGCCCACTAACACAGAGGATGTGACCCACAGCAATCCACTAACACCCAGGATGTGACACACACCAGTCCACTAACACCCAGGATGCAACCCTCACCAGTCAACTAACACCCAGGATGCAACCCACATCAGTCAACTAACACCCAGGGTGTGACCCACACCAGTAGACTAATGCCAAGGATCTGACCCATACCAGTCCACTAACACAGAGGATGTGACCCACAGCAGTTCACTAACACCCAGGATGTAACCTACACCAGGCAACTAACACCCAGGATATGACTCACACAAGTCCACTAACACCCAGGATGCAACCCACTCCAGCCCACTAACACTCAGGATGTGACCCACAACAGTGCCCTAACACCCAGGATGCAACCCACATAATTCCACTAATACCCAGGATGTGACCACACCCGCCCACTAATACCCAGGATGTGACCACACCAGTGCCCTAACACTCAGGATGTGACCCACACAAGTCCAAGAACACCAATGATGCATCCCACAACAGTCCGCAAACACCCAGGATGTGACCCACAGAAGGAGATTACCACCCAGGTCGCGACCCACAGCAGTCCACTAACACCTAGGATGCAACCCACAATAGCCCACTAACACCTAGGATGCAACCCACTCTAGCCCACTAACACTCAGGATGTGACCCACACCAGTAGACTAACACCCATGATGCAACCCTCACAAGTCCACTAACACCCAGAATGTGACCCACACTAGTTCACTAACACCCAGGATGTGACCCACAGCAGTCCAATAACACCTAGGATGCAACCCACACCAGTCATCTAACACCCAGGATGCGATCCACACCAGTCGACTAACATCCAGGATGTGACCCACACCAGTCCACTAATACCCAGGATGCAACACACACCAGTCAACTAACACCCAGGATGCAGCCCACACCAGTCAACTAACACACAGGATGCGAGCCACACCAGTCAACTAATACCCAGGATGCAACACACACCAGTCCACTAATACCCATGATGTGACCCACACCAGTCAACTAACACCCAGGATGCGACCCACAGCAGTCCACTAACAACCAGGAAGTGACCAACACCAGTCAACTAACACCCAGGATGCAACCCACACCAGTCCACTAACACAAGAACATAAAGAATGAACACTGCAGCAGGCCCACTGGCCCATGCGAGGAAACTCCAAGTCTCCAAAGCCCCAACCTAGTCAGGTCAAGTCACTTTCAGTTAAGGAAGGAACACTGCACCAGACCTAGTAGCACAAGCTAATCCGCGCTAACTCACACCTACCCACACACACTCATGTATCTATCTAACCTATTTTAAAACTACACAACGTCATAGCTTGTATGGCAAAACTTGGGAGTTTCCTCCACTCATCTACAACTATATTAGCAAACCAGTGCTTTCCTACATCCTTCGTGAATCTGAGTTTTTCCAACTTAAAACCATTGCTGTGAGTACTATCTAGGCTACATGTTTTCAGCATGCTATTTGCTTCCCCTTTATTTATTCCTGTCTTCCATTCATACACCTCCATCATATAAACCCCTAATTCTCCCCCTTTCTAGAGAGTGCAGATTCAGGGCCTCAGTCTATCCTCATTAGGGAAGATATCTGATACAAGGGAACAACTCTGTCATTGTCTTTCATATGTTTTCCAGAGCATTTATATCCATTCTGTAATATGGTGACCAAAACTGTGCAGCACACTCTAAATGAGGAGTAACCAAGGATATATACAGTTGAAGAATAACCTGAGGACTCCTATGATTTATATATGTTAATATGAAGCTGAGGATTCTGTTAGCTTTATTGCAAACACTTATGCACTGTTGTCTTGGTTTCAGATTACTGCTAACCAGAAATCCCAAATCCTTTTCACAGTCAGTTGTATTAAGATCTATATTATTTAGTTTATAAGTGGCATGGTTATTTTCCTGTCCAATGTTTAGAACTTTACATATGTCTATATTAAACTGCAACTGCCACTTCTCTGACCACTGCATCAGTCTATTCAAATCTTCCTGGAGTGCTCTAATGTCCTCGTCAGGATGAATTCGATGGCCTATTTTGGTGTCATTAGCAAACTTGATTATGTCACTCTTTATGCCCTCATCTATGTCGTTTATATAGATTGTGAACAACATGGGGCCCAACACTGACCCCTGTGGAACACCGCTTGTGACACTTCCCCACACTGACTTCTCCCAATTGATGCAAACTCCCTGCTGCCTGTTTGTTAACCATGACTCTATCCAAGAAAAAATTTCTCCTATTCCATGTCCCTTAATTTACTCAATAGTCTCTGATGTGGGACCCTGTCAAAAGCCTTACTGAAGTCCATATAAGAACATAAGAACATAAGAAAGGAGGAACACTGCAGGAAGCCTGTTGGCCCATACTAGGCAGATCCTTTACAATTCATCCCACTAACAAAACATTTGCCCAACCCAATTTTCAATGCCACCCAAGAAATAAGCTCTGATGTGAAAGTCCCACTCAAATCCAACCCCTCCCACACATGTACTTATCCAACCTAAATTTGAAACTACCCAAAGTCCCAGCCTCAATAACCCAACTAGGTAGACTGTTCCACTCATCAACTACCCTATTTCCAAACCAATACTTTCCTATGTCTTTTCTAAATCTAAACTTATCTAATTTAAATCCATTACTGTGGGTTCTCTCTTGGAGAGACATCCTCAAGACCTTATTAATATCCCCTTTATTAATACCTATCTTCCACTTATACACTTCGATCAGGTCTCCCCTCATTCTTCGTCTAACAAGTGAATGTAACTTAAGAGTCTTCAATCTTTCTTCATAAGGCAGATTTCTAATGCTATGTATTAATACAATATCATATTTATTACCATGAGTAACCTCCTCAGATACCATAGTGAAAATAGTTAATAAATTCTTAAGGCAGGAATGCCCCTTTGTAAAACCAAGCTGAGATTTTTTTTTTAATTTATGCTTTTCAAGATGGCTATAAACTGCCTTGGCAATTATTGATTCCATAAATTTTCCCACTATTGAGCTTAGGCATATTGGTCTATAGTTCGACGCTATGGATCTGTCACCTGCTTTGAAAATGGGAATCACATTTGCCATTTTGCACTCATCTGGCACCATGCCAGTTTGTAGTGATATGTTGAAAAGATTAGCCAAAGGTTTGCTAAGCTCCTCTTTACATTCCTTTAAAGCCCTTGCATACAGTTCTTCTGGGCCTGTGCATTTGTTTGGTGACATGGCCTAAGGACCATGTCACTTGTGACCCTAATCGTGGATAGGTTATCATCATCCTGTTCTACATAATTTATTATTTCTGGAATATCCCTAGTATCTTCCTGTGTAAAAACTGAGAGGAAGTATGTGTTAAAAATTCTACACATTTCCTTATCACTGTCCATAAGCTGACCCGAGTAACTTTTGAGTGGGCCTATCTTGTCCCTGACCTTACCTCTGTATACCTGAAAGAATCCTTTTGGGTTAATCTTTGATTCTCTTGTAACTTTAACCTCATAATCTCTTTTTGCTTTTCTTATTCCCTTTTTTATTTCTCTTCATAATTGAATAACCCTCGCCTAACGAACGCATCGCATAACGTTAAATCCGCCTAACGAGGCATTTGAGCGTCAAAATTTTGCCCCGCCTAACGATAAAAAACTTGCCCAACGTGATTCATCCGGGACCTGTTCACGTGTGGCCAGTGTTTACAAGCCAGCCAGTGCGGTAGCATCTATGCATACATTCAGTACATTTCACCTTATCCCAGTGTTTTTAGTGCTTGTAACTGCAAAATAAGTCACCATGGGCCCCAAGAAATCTTCTAGTGCCAACCCTGTGGTAAAAAGGGTGAGAATTAAAATGGAAATTGAGAAAGATTTTGAAGGGATTGGGGCTAACCCTGAGAAACCTATGCCAGCTGTGGAATCCATTGTGCCTACATCAAAGATTAAGGAAACGTGTGCAAAGTGGGTTGAATTGCAAACCTTTATGGGTGAAAATCACCCTAACACAGCTATTGCAAGCCGTGCTGGTAACTATTACAATGACAATGTTTTTTTCTCATTTTAGGAAAATCTTAAAGGAATCTGAGGTACAGAGCTCTATGGACAGATTTGTTGTGGCAACAGAGGTCCAGTTGATCAAGCTGGTTCTAGTGGCATTAGGAAGAAGATGGGGAAGGTAAAACCCAGGAAATGGGAACTTGCCTATCCTCCAATCCTCATGGATGGGGAGGTTCCCCTTCAAACTATACACAACTTCCACCATCTCCCTTCTCCCCATCCCACTCAATCATCACCAGATCTTCAATAAAGGGTAAGTGTCAGGCATTCTTTATTTAGTAGTGGTGGTAATTGCTCATGGTCCTTCTTTCTTTGGGAGTATCAAAATGGTATATTTCATGTGGGAAATATTTTTTTTTCATACTTTGGGGTTGTCAGGAACAGATTAATTTGATTTCCTTATTTCTTTATGGGATTTAATGCGGGATACGATGAGCTGCAGGAAGGATTAATATAGTTAGGGAGGGTCTAGGTATATTGATTCGTAACTGTCCCCTCTCTCTTTTGATTTTGCTGTTTATGACCATTGAGAGATGCTTTTAATCTATTGTTCATCCATTTAGGATCATTTTTTCTTTGAATCTGATTTTCCTTCTTGAAACCTAAGTTGTCTGAGAACTAGGATACTATGCCATGGAGGAAACAACGTATATCGGCAGTCATCACCCACCTTACCTGACCCTCAGTCAGGTGAATATGTCCGACCCACTGAAGTTCCAACAAACACCCAGGGAAGCAAACACAACCAATCCATTAACTACCCCAGGATGCAACCACACCAGTCCACTAAAACCCAAGACGTGACCTATGCCAGTCCACTAACACGCAGAATGCGGCCTACACCAGTCGACTAACACCCAGTATGTGACCCACACCAGTGAAATAATACCCAGGATATGACTCACACCAGTCAACTAACACCCAGGATGAAACCCACACCAGTCAACTAAACACCCAGGATGCGAATCACACATGTCCACTAACACCCAGGATGTGACCCCGACCAGTCCACTAACAGAGGATGTGACCCACAGCAGTCCACTAACACCCAGGATGCACCCCACAGCAGTCAACTAACACCCAGGATATGACCCACCCAGTCAACTCCCAGGATGGACCCACAACCTGTCGACTATCACCCAGGATGGACCAGAGCAGTCCACTAACACTAAATTGCAACCGATACCAGCACACTAACCCCAGGATGCAACCCACACAGTCCACTAAACATCCAGGATGCAACCCACACTAGCCCACCCATAAACACCAAAGTTGTGACCCACACACTTTCCACCAACATCCCAGGATGGGACCTACTAGTCCACTAATGCCCAGGATGTGACCACACCAGTCAATTAACACTCAGGATGTGACCCTCACCAGTCCAATAACATCCAGGAAGTGATTCACACCAGTCCACTAACACCCAAGGATGCGAAAGCACAGCAGCTCCACTAACACCCCTAAGCAAACCACACAGTCCACTAACACCCCAGGTCTGCAAACCCACACCAGTTTGACTACCACCAGGATTCAACCCACACCAGTCAAACAGAGAATATGACCTACAGCAGTCCACTAACACCCAGGGTGTGACCCACAACAGTCGACTACCACCCAGGATGCGACCCACACCAGTCGACTAACACCCAGGATGCGACCGACATCAGTCTGCTAACACCCCAGGATGCGGCCGCCGACACCAGTCCACTAACACTCAGGATGCTACCTACACCAGTCCATCGATATCCAGGATGCGGCCACACCAGTCCATTAACACCGAAGGTGCGACCGATGCCAGTCCAATAACACCCAGGATGCAACCCATACTGGTCCACTAACCACCAGGATTGTGGCCCACTCAGTCAACTAACACTTCAGGATGTGCACCAACACCAGTCGGGACTAACACCCATGATGTGACCAAAAGCAGTCCACTAACACTTAAGATGCACCATTCAGCATCACTACTCACCCAGGATGCACACCCACACCAGTCCCACAAACATCAGGGTTGGAACCCACACTTACACTTAACACCAGGATGTGACCCACCACTATTCACAAACATCACAGGGATGGGACCCATTACTAGTCACTAATGCCAGTATGTGACCACACAGTCAAGTAACACTTCAGGAGGTGCCTCACAAGCCCAATAACAGCCAGGAAGTGATTCACACCAGTCCACCTAACACCAGGATGCAGAAGCATCACAGTCCATACCTCCCATTAAAGCAAACCACACCAGATACGCTAACACCAGGTTGCAACCCACACCAGTTGACTACCACCAGGATGCTCAACCCACACCGTTCTAACAGAGAATATGACCTACAGCAGTCCACTAACACCAGGGTGTGACCAAAACAGTTACTACACCCAGGATTGCGACCCACACCAATTGTCTAACACCCAGGTGCGGACCCGACATCAGTCATGCTAACACCCAGGAATGCCGGCCGGACCGTACACCAGTCCATATACACCCAGGGTTGTACCTACACCAGTCCTTCGATATCCAGGTTGCGGCCCAACCAGTCCATTATCACCGATCGTTGCGGACCGATTGCCCGTCCATTAAACCCCAGGATGTCAACCAATACCAGTCCACTACCACCAGGATGTGACCCACACCAGTCAACTATCACTCAGGATGTGACCAACACCAGTCCACTAAACACCCAGGATGGCAACTCACAGACAGTCCTACTAACGACAGGGAATCGTAATCCCCGCTGTCACACTTAACACCCAGGATGTGGACCCACAGCAAGGTCCACTAACTACCAGGATGTGACCCACAACAGTCGATACCACCCGGGATGTGACCCGACACCCAGTACGCTAACACCGGGTGTGATGATACCAATCCTTTATCTTGCAGGATGCGAACCCACAACCAGTCACTAATACCCAGGATATGCGGACACACACCAGTCGAATAACACCAGGATGTGACCCTCCACCAGTCCACTAAACATCAGGATGTGCCCAACCAGTCCATTAACACAAGGATGCGACCCACACCAATCACTAATCCCCAAAATGTGAACATTCAATTTCACTAACACCAGGATGCAACCATTCATTACATAACCATGCACTACACCAGTCCACTAAACACCCGGATGTGACCCACACATTCTGATAACACCTAGGATATGTGACACTCACCAGTCCACTAACACCCTGGTGTGACCACCCAGTCCACTAACACCCATGTGCCCTTTTACTGATGGGTATACATATACAAACTGTGTATATTAAATTGTTTATATCTAGTTCATGATTATGTGCTTTGGTTCTGTGTGAATTATTAAATGATTCCAGAGTCACATTTAATGGCAGACAAAATTTTATTAATGTAAGTTCTTCGTTGCCAAACTTTTCCAGATCCTGGGAAAAAAAGATACGAGAGTTGAATCTTACTTGCTTAAATACTATTGTTCGTAAAGTGAGTCACATCAGTCTTGCACACACCTGTCAGTGTGTATAATCTGTGCTGCTGCACCATATTTATTGTTGTACATGTGACTACGTCAGTCTGCTCACACTGTCATTGTGATATATCTGTGTGCCTCACCATATTATTGTTGTACATGTGACTACGTCATCTGCACACACCTGTCATTGTGTAATATCTGCTGCTGCTGCACCATATTATTGTTGTACATGTGATCTACGTCACTCTGCTCACACCTGTCATTGTGTATTCTGTGCTGCTGCACAATATTATTGTTGTACAGTGACTACGTCCACTCTGCACACACCTGTCATTGTGTATATCTGTGCTATGCTGCTGCAACCATAATTATTGTATGTACATGTGACTACGTCAGTTGCACACACCTGTTCATTGTTGTATATCTGTGCTGCTGCACAATTTACCATCCTACACTTGTTTTTTATTTTTTTATAAAAGTGTTCTTAATAAAAGAGACAAAAAAGATACTCAGCTGTAAAACACTGCAGGATCAAGAGACTTATTATTTACATCTAACACAAGTTTGATTAACTGATGATGATGTAGGTGGTGTTAGTAAACTAATATAATAAGAGATGATTTTGTAGGGTGGTGATTAGTAAACTAAAATAATAACGGAAGATGAGGTAGTGGTGATAGTAACTAATATACTACAGAAGATGTTGTTGGTGGTGATATAACTAATATAATAACAGAAGATGATGTAGGTGGTGATAGTAACTAATATATAACAGATAGATGATGTAGGTGGTGTGATAGTAATACATATAATAAACAGAAGATGAATGTTAGGTGGTGATAGTAACTAATATAAATAACAGAGATGATGTTAGGTGTGATAGTAACTTAATATACTAACAGAAGATGATGTAGGTGGTGTAGTAACTAATATTAATAACAGAAGATGATGTAGGTGGTGATTAGTAACTAATATAATAACATGAAGATGATGTAGGTGGTGATAGTAACTAATATAATAACAGAAGATGATGTAGGTGGTGATAGTAACTAATATAAATAACAGAAGATGATTGTGGTGGTTGATAGTAACTATATAATAACAGAAGATGATGTTGGTGGTGATAGTAATAATATAATAACAGAAGATGATGTTGGTGGTAGATGTAACTAATATAATAACTGAAGTTGATGTAGGTGGTGATAGTAACTATATAATAACAGAAGATGATGTAGGTGGTGTGGTAACGAATATTAATAACAGAAAGATGAGAAGATTGATGTAGGTGGTGCTTAGTAACTAAATTAATAAAATGAGGATGATTGTGGATGGTGATAAGTAACTAATATAATACAGAAGATGTTGCAAACCTGAACGATGTCTGCAATATTATACACAAGTCTCAGAAGAAAAATAAAAAGAAATATGCAAAGTGTGCATCAGGTTTTTGTTGTTTACAGATAACTTAGTAAGAGTAGTGTTGAATGATTGAAATATTAGAGTGTCCTTTAACTGTATGGGATTAGAAGATTGGAATAATTATAGGTTTTAAATCTGTTGGTTAGAAGATTTAATAATATAGTGTTTTAATGTTTGGGTTGAAGATTGTATTTAATATAGTGTTTTAATCTGTATGGTTAGAAGATTGTAATATTATAGTGTTTTAAACTGTATGGTTAGAAGATGTAATAATATAGTGTTTTAACTGTATGGTAAGAAGATTGTAATAAAAAATATATATCTTAGCGAACAACCATCCAGATAAAAAAGCTTCAAATTTATTTTAAGACAGTGGAAAGAAAATGTAAATATAAATGTCTGAAGAAACTTTTATGTGATGGTGGTTCAGTCACTTTTAAAAATCCTGTATAATTGTATAAAGTTTAAAATTTAGCAGTGAGGCGGGCCATCACTGATGATGATGTCCACACAGTGAGGCGGCCATCACCAGAGATGATGTCACACAGTGGGAAAAAAAGGGACGGCCATCACAGATGATGATTGTCACACAGTGAGGCGGGCCATCACAGATGTGATTGTCACACAGTGAGGCGGCCATACAGATGATGATGTCCACACAGTGACGGCGGCAATTCACAGGATGATGATGTCACACATGAGGCGGCCATCACAGTGATGATGTCACACGTGAGGCTACATCACAGATGATGTGTAACACAGTGAGGCGGGCCATCACAGATGATGTGTCACACAGTGCGGCGGCCATCACAGATGTTGATGTCACACAGTGAGGCGGCATCAAGTGATGATGCCACACAGTGAGGCGGCCATCACAGATGATGATGTCTCACAGTGAGGCAGCCATCACAGATGATTGATATGTCCACCAACACTGTGATGGTGCCATCACAGATGATGATGTCAACACAGATGGAGGGGCATCACAGATGATGATGTCACACAGTGAGGCAGCATCACCAGATGATGGGTCACACTGTGAGGCGGCCATCACAGATGGTGATGGTCACACAGTGAGGCGGCCATCACAGATGAGATGTCACACAGTGAGGCGGCCATCACAGATGATGATGCCACCTTGAATATCCTGATGTTTGCAAGAAATAATTACAGAAAATAAATACAATGATCAACAAATTTTAAATGTAGACAAAAGAGACTTGTTCAGCAAATGGATGCCTTCCAGAACTTACATTTACAAGTTTGAAAAAACTCAACCTGGATGTAAAGTGTGTAAAGATCACATAACTTTTATTGGAAGGTAATACAGAAGGGGATTTTTAAATACAGATCAGCCATCACTAATCTGGCATCATTGGGACCAGAGTGGTTAGGTTAGAATATGCTTAATTAACTCAGGAAGTCTGGAGAGGGTTTTGGGGGTCAATGCCCCTGTGGCCCGGTCTGAGATCAGGCCTCATGGTGGATCAGGATCTGATAAACCAGGCTGTTACTGCTGGCAGCACGCAAGCTGACGTATGAACCAAAGCACTGTTGGTCAGGTACTGACTTTAGGTGCCTGTCCAGTGCCTTCTTGAAGACAACCAGGTGTCTATTGGCAATCCCCCTTATATATGCTGGGAGGCAATTGAACAGTCTTGGGCCCTGGAGACTTGTTGTGTTGTCTCTCAGTGTACTTTTGGCACCCCTGCTTTTCATAGCGGGAATGTTGTATCTCCTGCCGAGTCTTTTGCTTTCAAATGGAGTGATTTTCATATGCAAGTTTGGTGCCAATCCCTCCAGGACCTTCCAAGTGTATATCATGTATCTCTCTTGAATGTATTCCAGGGAATACAGATCAAGGACCTTCAACCATTCCCAGTAGTTTAGGTGCCTTACTGCACTTATGTGTGCCATGAAAGTTCTTTGTACACTCTCCAGGTCTGCAATATCGCCAGCCTTCTTGAAGGGGGGCATTAGTGTTACAGCAGATTCCAGCCTAGAAGCACAAGCAATTTGAAGAAGAATCGTCATTGGGCTTGGCTCCCTAGTTTTTTGAAGGTTCTTCATTATTCTCCTTATCATTTTCCTAGCGGGATGAGAGTAGATAAAGTGTGTGGTCGGCGAAGGCGAGATTCTGCTGACATTATCCTCCCAGGTCCTTCACATTACTCATCTGCTCGAGTGTATGGTTAGATTTGTGGATATACCCTGACACTTTTTTAATTTCTTAAAGGTTGCCATATCTGAGTAGTTGAAATTTTCTTGTTGAACTTTCAGTATTGTTTCTCAGTGGCCCATTCGAAGAGTTGGTTGATATCCCCTTGGAGTCTCGCAGTGTCTTCGATTGGAGGTCACTGCCATGGTGATAAGGGGTGTCATCACAAAGTAAGACCACTGTGCTATGGCTTACATCTCTTTGTCTGTCAGAAATGAGGATGAGGAACAGAATTGGCAGTGAGTACTGTGCCTTGTGGACGTAGAGCCTTTTTACCATGGTGCCTAGGAACTTTACTCTGTTTACGGTTACTCTTAGTGTTCTTTTTGTCAGGAAGTTGTAGATCCATTTTTACAACTTTTCCTGTTTTTGCCTTTACCGTTTTTGTGTGTTATTACCATTGGTCTCACTTGTCAAAAGCTTTTTGCAAAGTCTGTGTATACTACATCTGTATTTTGTTTATCCTTACGCATCCGGACTTGCTCATAGTTGGTCCGGTAGCTGGGACTGGCAGGGAGCGAACTGCTATAAACTGTGATGCCCTGGGTTGTGTAACGAATGGCGTATCAGGTGGTTGGTACCTTGCGTCTTATAGAACCTCTCAAAGAGTTTTATGATGTGGGATGATTGTGCTTTGGGTCTGTAGTTCCTTTGCAAGTGGATTTACTGCCACCATTGTGGAGTGGGGCTTATGTTTGTTGTATTTAGTGTGTGTGGGATGATCCCTGTGTCCATGCTCCCTCTCCATAAAATGCTGAAGGCACACAATAGGGACTTCTTGCATTTCTTGATGAACACAGAGTTCCATGAGTCTGGGCCTGGGGCAGAGTGCATGGGCATGTCATTAACCCTTTGAGGGTTTTCGTTCGTACTAGTACGTCTTACGCGTAGGGGTTTTTGACGTACTAGTACTCATAAATTCTAGCGGCCTCAAATCTAGTGGGAGAAAGCTGGTAGGCCTTCATATGAAAGAATGGGTCTATGTGGTCAGTGTGCACAGTCTAAAAAAAATCCTGCAGCACACAGTGCATAATGAGAGAAAAAAAACTGTGTCATTTTTTTTTAATAAAATCAGCGCACTTTGCAGGGTAATTTTCGTATGGTATTTATTGTTGTATTCTAGTTTTTTGGTTCTCTTTTTATAGAATGGAAGACATATTCTGAAAGTGAGCTGATTTTGACTGGTTTTACACTTGAAAGGTGCCTTGAAAATTGAGCTCAAAGTAGCAGAGATGTTCGATTTTTAGCAAAACTTCAAAAGTAAACAAATCTGTTGCAAGCGCTGCAATTACACGATCCAACTGGTGGTCTAATATTTCTTTCACAAAGTGACCAATAATATTTATACCTTATTTTACACTAATGCAGTAGTCATGCATAACAGTAAATCTTATATTTTTTGTGAGAATTAAAATTTCAAAAGTGGAATAGCAAAAGATATAAGAGGGGCCTTGAGACGTGACTAATGACTAGAGGAAATGTCATTTTAGTGCCAGGAATGTCTTTCTTGTTTATTCTGGACCCTATTCGGAAATTGGCATCTTTTGAAATTTGTGTGAAATTGGCAAAATTGCTAAATTCTGACCACTGTACTGGATAGTAGAATTTATAAATGGGTGGTTTCTTGCACCCATTCGATAGAAAAAACGGAGTTCTAGCGAAATATTCATGTTTTTTGTCGACTAGTACAGTGAAATTGGCCGAAAATGGGGCTCAAAGTGGGCAAAATCGCCGATGCGTAAACATCGCCGAGACCGCTAACTTTGCGAGAGCATAATTCCGTAAGTTTTCTATCAAATTTCAAACTTTTGGTGTCGTTATGATCGGGAAAAGATTCTCTATCTTTTCATAAGAGAAAATAAATTTTTTTTTTTTTAAATTTGGCCGACCCTGAGAACGAGTTTCGGAGAGGGCCTGTCGACCCTCAAAGGGTTAATTGCCTCTTCAAAATCTTGTGGAGTTATAATATCCGAGAGTTTTGGGCCAACCAAATTTTTGGTTTCATTCATAAAGAATTCATTTGGATTGTTGACCCTTAGAGTGGGCAGTGGCTCGCTGAACACTGAGTCATATTGGGACTTTAGTATCTCACTCATTTCTTGGCTATCATCTGTGTATGTCCCATCCCGCCTAAACAGGGGCCCAATACTGGATGTTGTTTTTCCTTTAAATTTGGAATAAAAGAAGTATTTTTTTTTTTCAATTTCCTTTAGGGCTTTCAGTTCTTCACATGATTCTGGTCTCCTATAAGATTCCTTCAGCTTAAGTTCAATATCTGCAATTTCACTGACTAGTACTTCCCTTTGTATTTCAGATATATTGACCTCACTCAGCAGCTCTGTGACTCTTTCCCTTCATCTGTATAGGGAACATCTCTCTCTTTCTAGGTTATATCTTCTCTTTCTTTTTCTTAATGGAATGTGTCTTGAGCAGATCTCAACAACCACAGAATTCATTTTTTCAAGGCAGATGTTCAGGTCCGTGTTGTTTAGGATATCTTCCCAGCTTGTTTCATTTAGGACATGGTTTTCTTGATCCCATTGTATGTTTTTGTTATTGAAATTGAATTTCACGAAGAGACCTTCATGACTGCTTACATTTTGCTGGTCCGGAGCCCTGTGTATACTTGTCTGTACCTCTAATATATTGTGATCTGAGTGAATTGTCTTTGATACAGTTTATATTACGTATCAGATCATTGTTGTTAGTGAAGATGAGGTCCAGCATAATTTTTAGTCTTGTAGGCTCTACTATTTGCTGGTTTAAGGTGAATTTGTTGCAGAGATTTAACAGTTCGAGTGAATGTGAATTTTCATCATAGCTGCCTCCCGGGGTGATCTCTGCTAAAACATTGTTTGCTATATTCCTCCATTTTAGGTGTCTCAGGTTGAAATCTCCTAGTAATAAGATGTTTGGGGCAGGAGTTGGGAGAATTTCTAAGCAGGTGCAGGTGGTTAGGTGCTGGTACAGTAATGTGGAGAGTGTGAGTGTAGGTGGGTATGTGCTGGTACAGTAGTGGAGAGTGTAGGTGTAAGTGGGTAGGTGCTGGTACAAGAGTGTGGAGAGTGTGGTGGTACAGTAAGAGTGGTAGTGTAATAAAGTACCTGGAGTGTGTGGTGGTACAGTAAGAGTGGTAGTGTAATAAAGTACCTGGAGAGTGTGGTGGTACAGTAAGAGTGGTAGTGTAATAAAGTACCTGGAGTGTGTGGTGGTACAGTAAGAGTGGTAGTGTAATAAAGTACCTGGAGAGTGTGGTGGTACAGTAAGAGTGGAAGTGTAATAAAATGCCTGGATAGTGTGGTGGTACAGTAAGAGTGGTAGTGTAATAAAGTACCTGGTGAGTGTGGTGGTACAGTAAGAGTGGAAGTGTAATAAAATGCCTGGATAGTGTGGTGGTACAGTAAGAGTGGTAGTGTAATAAAGTACCTAAGGAGTGTGGTGGTACAGTAAGAGTGGTAGTGTAATAAAGTACCTGGAGAGTGTGGTGGTACAGTAAGAGTGGTAGTGTAATAAAGTACCTAAGGAGTGTGGTGGTACAGTAAGAGTGGTAGTGTAATAAAGTACCTGGAGAGGGGTGGTGGTACAGTAAGAGTGGTAGTGTAATAAAGTACCTAAGGAGTGTGGTGGTACAGTAAGAGTGGTAGTGTAATAAAGTACCTGGAGAGTGTGGTGGTACAGTAAGAGTGGTAGTGTAATAAAGTACCTGGAGAGTGTGGTTTGGGTACAGTAAGAGCGGTAGTGTAATAAAGTACCTGGAGTGTGGTGGTACAGTAAGAGTGGTAGTGTAATAAAGTACCTGGAGAGTGTGGTGGTACAGTAAGAGTGGTAGTGTAATAAAGTACCTGGAGAGTGTGGTGGTACAGTAAGAGTGGTAGTGTAATAAAGTACCTGGTGAGTGTGGTGGTGCAGTAAGAGTGGTAGTGTAATAAAGTACCTGGAGAGTGTGGTGGTGGTACAGTAAGAGTGGTAGTGTAATAAAGTACCTGGAGAGTGTGGTGGTGCAGTAAGAGTGGTAGTGTAATAAAGTACCTGGAGAGTGTGGTGGTACAGTAAGAGTGGTAGTGTAATAAAGTACCTGGAGAGTGTGGTGGAACAGTAAGAGTGGTAGTGTAATAAAGTCCCTGGAGAGTGTGGGTGGTGGTACAGTAAGAGTGGTAGTGTAATAAAGTACCTGGTGAGTGTGGTGGTGCAGTAAGAGTGGTAGTGTAATAAAGTACCTGGAGAGTGTGGTGGTGGTACAGTAAGAGTGGTAGTGTAATAAAGTACCTGGAGAGTGTGGTGGTGCAGTAAGAGTGGTAGTGTAATAAAGTACCTGGAGAGTGTGGTGGTACAGTAAGAGTGGTAGTGTAATAAAGTACCTGGTGAGTGTGGTGGTACAGTAAGAGTGGTAGTGTAATAAAGTACCTGGAGAGTGTGGTGGTACAGTAAGAGTGGTAGTGTAATAAAGTACCTGGAGAGTGTGGTGGTACAGTAAGAGTGGTAGTGTAATAAAGTACCTGGTGAGTGTGGTGGTACAGTAAGAGTGGTAGTGTAATAAAGTACCTGGAGAGTGTTGTGGTACAGTAAGAGTGGTAGTGTAATAAAGTACCTGGAGAGTTTGGTGGTACAGTAAGAGTGGTAGTGTAATAAAGTACCTGGAGAGTGTGGTGGTACAGTAAGAGTGGTAGTGTAATAAAGTACCTGGAGAGTGTGGTGGTACAGTAAGAGTGGTAGTGTAATAAAGTACCTGGAGAGTGTGGTGGTACAGTAAGAGTGGTAGTGTAATAAAGTACCTGGAGAGTGTGGTGGTACAGTAAGTGTGGTAGTGTAATAAAGTACCTGGATAGTGTGGGCGTGGGTGGGTAGTGGTTGGTCCTGGAGAACATGGAGATACAGTTGACCATCTTGTAAAGTTATCCTGGAGTAGCGGAGGTCATCTTGGTCTTGCTGGACACCAAACACCAGGCCAGCCTCCACCAGCCTCTTGACGCTCTCACTCATCCCACGAAGATGATCAATCTGTGGACAGTTACCACCATTATCACCTCTTCACAGTGTCACTACCATTATCACCTGTGTACAGTATCACTACCATTATCACCCATGTGCAGTCTCAGCATCATTATTACAAGTGTACAGTGTCACTATCATGTAGAGTGTCAGCACCATTATGACAAGTGTCCAGTATCACTATCACCCATATACAGTGCCAGCACCATTATCACAGGTGTACAGTGTTATGATAATGTTTGCTTCAGCATGATAGTGTTTGAACAAAGGAGAATGGGAAAAGCCACTATATATGCAGAACATTTTGGCCAAACTTAAGATTAATAAGGCAATAACAATACAGTGTAAATTTAGGAGTTTACAATTAATAAAATATAAGTGAATATTTATTAGTTCAGACATGACTTTAACAAGTTTACTTGAGGGGAATTACAAGTTTCATTATTAACCTAAAGTGGACACAATTGTTTAATGATTGTGAGAGTTACATATACAGTGGACCCTCGATTTTCATAATTAATCTGTTCCAGAGTCTGCTGAAAGTTGAAATTCATGAGAATCGAAGCCATTTTCCCCATAAGAAATAATGTAAATCCAATTAATCCGTTCCAGACACCCAAAAGTATTAACAACAACATAATATTTTTATGTATTAAATATAGATTTATATACATAAAGGAATGAGAAATCAATATAAAGCAATAATAAAATGTATAAATGATCATTTAACATCACACTGACCTTTATCGAAGACTCTTTTTGGTGTATGGAAGACAGGAGGAGGGGAGAGGGTTAGGGTGATGTTCCTCCACAAATGTTTGCACTTCACTCCACTTTGCACAATGTCCTTAATCTTTAACTCTTTGACTGTTACAACCCAAATCCTCAGGTGTCTCCTGGTGTCACAAAATATTTGAAAATGAAAAAATTATTTTTTCTTATGAAATGCCAGAGAATGTTTTCCCGATGGTATTGACATCAAAAGTAAGAAATTTGATGGAAAACTTACGGAATTACACTCTCGCAAAGTTAATGACCTCGGCAATATTTACGAATCGGTGATTTTGCCCACTTTGAGCCCTGTTTTTGGCTAATTCCATTGTTCCAGTCAACCAAACTCATTACTATTTCTTTAGAACTCCATTTGTTCTATCGATTTAGTACAAGAAACTGCCCATTTACTGATTTCAACTACCCAATAAAGAGGTCAGAAATTGGCAATTTGGTCAATTTCGTGCAAATTAAAAAGTATGCCAATTTCAAAATAGTGTCTAGAATGAACAATGTAGACATTCCTTGTTCTAAAATAATATTTTCTTTGTTCATCAGTCACGTCTACAGGCCCTCTGATATTACTCTTGCTTTCTATTTTGAATTTTTATTCAAACAAAAAATAGGAGATTTACTGTTATGCAGACTACTGCAATATTGTAATAATTGTATAAATAACATCAACCCATTCATGACTGTATATTAGAATGGCTAGTTGGACATTTATTGGACAATGACATCATTTGTTTACTCTTGAACATCAGCAAATATCAAGCATTTCCCCTAATTCAAACTCCATTTCAAGATCCTTTTCATAGTAAAACCAATCAAAATCACCTCTATTTCTATAACATGTTTTCCATTCTATCAAATGTGACAACAAAAAAGAGAATATAACAATAAAACTATACGAAAATACACCTCAAAGTCGGCGTTTTAATCCAAAAAAAACATGGTCGGAGTTTTTTTCTTTCCATTATGCACTGTGTGCTGCAGTATTTCTTTATATGGTGCACACTGACCACACAGACCCATTTTCTCACATGTGGGCCTACCAGCTTTCTCCTGCTTGATTTGAAGCTGCTAGAATTGACGAGTATATATACGTCAAACATATTGGCTCGTAAGACGTGTGTGTGTGTGTGTGTGTGTGTACTCACCTAGTTGTACTCACCTAGTTGAGGTTGCGGGGGTCGAGTCCGAGCTCCTGGCCCCGCCTCTTCACTGATCGCTACTAGGTCACTCTCCCTGAGCCGTGAGCTTTATCATACCTCTGCTTAAAGCTATGTATGGATCCTGCCTCCACTACATCGCTTCCCAAACTATTCCACTTACTGACTACTCTGTGGCTGAAGAAATACTTCCTAACATCCCTGTGATTCATCTGTGTCTTCAGCTTCCAACTGTGTCCCCTTGTTACTGTGTCCAATCTCTGGAACATCCTGTCTTTGTCCACCTTGTCAATTCCCTCAGTATTTTGTATGTTGTTATCATGTCCCCCCTATCTCTCCTGTCCTCCAGTGTCGTCAGGTTGATTTCCCTTAACCTCTCCTCGTAGGACATACCTCTTAGCTCTGGACTAGTCTTGTTGCAAACCTTTGCACTTTCTCTAGTTTCTTCACGTGCTTGGCTAGGTGTGGGTTCCAAACTGGTGCCGCATACTCCAATATGGGCCTAACATACACGGTGTACAGGGTCCTGAATGATTCCTTATTAAGATGTCGGAATGCTGTTCTGAGGTTTGCTAGGCGCCCATATGCTGCAGCAGTTATTTGGTTGATGTGCGCTTCAGGAGATGTGCCTGTTATACTCACCCCAAGATCTTTTTCCTTGAGTGAGGTTTGTAGTCTCTGACCCCCTAGACGTACTTCGTCTGCGGCCCTTTTTTGCCCTTCCCCAATCTTCATGACTTTGCACTTGGTGGGATTGAACTCCAGGAGCCAATTGCTGGACCAGGTCTGCAGCCTGTCCAGATCCCTTTGTAGTTCTGCCTGGTCTTCGATCGAGTGTATTCTTCTCATCAACTTCACGTCATCTGCAAACAGGGACACCTCAGAGTCTATTTTCCCTTTCCCTCATGTCGTTCACAAATACCAGAAACAGCACTGGTCCTAGGACTGACCCCTGCGGGACCCGCTGGTCACAGGTGCCCACTCTGACACCTCGCCACGTACCATGACTCGCTGCTGTCTTCCTGACAAGTATTCCCCGATCCATTGTAGTGCCTTCCCTGTTATCCCTGCTTGGTCCTCCAGTTTTTGCACCAATCTCTTGTGTGGAACTGTGTTAAACGCCTTCTTGCAGTCCAAGAAAATGCAATCCACCCACCCCTCTCTCTCTTGTCTTACTGCTGTCACCAGTCATAGAACTCCAGTAGGTTTTGTGACACGGGTTTTTCCCGTCCCTGAAACCATGTTGGCTGCTGTTGATGAGATCATTCCTTTCTGGGTGTTCCCCCACTCTTCTCCTGATAACCCTTCCCCCATGATTTTTGCATACTATACATGTCAGTGAAAACTGGTCTGTAGTTTAATGCTTAAAGGGTCTGTCTCCTTTTTTAAAGATTGGGATTTACTTTTGCTGTCTTCCATGCCTCAGCAATCTCCCCTGTTTCGATAGATGTATTGAATATTGGGTTGTTAGGGTACACATAGAAACCTCTGCTCCCTCTCTCAATACCCATGGGGAGATGTTATCTGGCCCCATTGCCTTTGAGGTATCTAGCTCACTCAGAAGCCTCTTCACTTTCTTCCTCGGTGTGTGCACTGTGTCCAGCACTTGGTGGTGTGCCCCACCTCTCCGTCTTTCTGGAGTCCCTTCTGTCTCCTCGGGTGAACACTTCTTTGAATCTCTTGTTGAGTTCTTCACATACTTCACGGTCATTTCCTTGTTGCCCTCTCCTCCTTCCTTCCTTAGCCTGATTACCTGGCCCTTGACTGTTGTTTTCCTCCTGAGTGGCTGTACAACAGTTTCGGGTCAGATTTGGCTTTCGCTGCTATGTGTGTGTGTGTTGTGTGTGAGTGTGTGTGTGTGTGTGTGTGTGTGTGTGTGTGTGTGTGTGTGTGTGTGTGTGTGTGTGGTGTGTGTGCGTGTGTGTGTGCGTGTGTGTGTGTGTGCATGTGTGTGTGTGTGTACTCACCTAATTGTGGTTGCAGGGGTCGAGACTCAGCTCCTGGCCCCGCCTCTTCACTGATCGCTACTGGATCCTCTCTCTCTCTGCTTCCTGAGCTTAGTCATACCTCTTCTTAAAACTATGTATGGTTCCTGCCTCCACTACTTCACTTGCTAGGCTATTCCACTTGCTGACAACTCTATGACTGAAGAAATACTTCCTAATGTCCCTGTGACTCGTCTGAGTCTTCAGCTTCCAGTTTTGACCCCTTGTCCCTGTGTCCCCTCTCTGGAACATCCTATCTCTGTCCACCTTGTCTATTCCCCGCAGTATCTTGTATGTCGTTATCATGTCTCTTCTGTCCTCCAGTGTCGTCAGTCCGATTTCCCTTAACCTTTCCTCGTACGACATTCCCTTGAGCTCTGGGACTAGCCTTGTTGCAAACCTTTGTACTTTCTCTAACTTCTTGACGTGCTTGACCAGGTGTGGGTTCCAGACTGGTGCTGCATACTCCAGTATGGGCCTAACATACACAGTGTACAGTGTCTTGAACGATTCCTTATTAAGGTATCGGAACGCTATTCTCAGGTTTGCCAGGCGCCCGTATGCTGCAGCGGTTATTTGGTTGATGTGTGCCTCCGGTGATGTGCTCGGTGTTATGGTCACCCCAAGGTCTTTCTCCCTGAGTGAGGTCTGTAGTCTTTGTCCACCTAGCCTATACTCTGTCTGCGGTCTTCTTTGCCCCTCCCAATCTTCATGACTTTGCATTGGCTGGATTGAATTCGAGAAGCCAGTTACTGGACCACATGTCCAGCCTCTCCAAGTCTCTTTGCAGTCCTGCCTCATCCTCGTCCGATTTAATTCTTCTCATCAACTTCACGTCATCTGCGAACAGGACACTTCAGAGTCTATTCCTTCCATCATGTCGTTCACATATATCAAAAATAGCACTGTCCTAGAACTGACCCTGTGGGACCCCGCTCGTAACAGGCGCCCACTGTGATACCTCTTCACGTACCATGATTCGTTGCTGCCTCCCTGTCAGGTATTCCCTTATCCATTGCAGTGCCCTTCCTTTTACGTGTGCCTGATCCTCCAGCTTCTGCACTAATCTCTGTGGGAACTGTGTCAAAGGCCTTCCTGCAGTCTAGGAAAACGCAATCTACCCAACTCTCTCTCTCGTGTCTTACTTCTGTTACCTTGTCATAAAATCCAGGAGGTTTGTGATACAAGATTTGCCTTCCATGAACCCATGCTGGTTTTCATTTATAATCTTGTTCCTTTCCAGGTGTTCGACCACTCTCCTCTGATAATCTTCTCCATGACTTTGCACACAATACATGTCAGAGACACAGTCTGTAGTTTAGTGCCTCGTTCTGTTTCCTTTCTTAAATATGGGGACTACATTAGCTGTCTTCCATTTCTCGGGTAGTTGCCCAGTTTCAAGGGATGTGTTGAAGATTGTGTTAGAAGCACACACACCCATCTCTGCTCCTTCTCTAAGGACCCATGGGGAGATGTTGTCCGTCCCATCGCCTTTGAGGTGTCAAGGTCACTAAGACTTCTTCACCTCCTCCTCATTTGTCGTATGTCATCCAACTTTTTTGGTATATTCCCTCTTGTTTCCCTTCTGTGCTGTCTTCCCACAGCCCTTCCTGTCTCTACTGTAAAAACTTCCTTAAATCTCCTGTTCAGCTCCTCACATACCTCCTGATCATTTCTTGTGAGTTCTCCACCTTCTTCCTTAATCTGATCACCTGGTCTTTGACTGTTGTCTTCCTCCTGATTGGGCTATACAACAGTTTGGGGTCTGCTTGATTCTCGATGCTATTCATTTTCATACTGTCGCTGGCCTCCCTCCTTACCTGTGCGTACTCATTTCCTGGCTCTGCACTGATCTCCCTATTTTCGTGTGTTCTCTGCCTTCTGTACTTTTTCCATTCTCTATTGCACTTTGTTTTTGCCTCCTTACACCGTCGGGTAAACCAGGGGCTTGTTCTGGTCTTCCCATTGTTACTGTTGCCCTTGGGAAAGAACCTTTTCCACTGCCCCTTGCATTTTGTTGCTACATATTCCATCATTTCATTTACTTTGGGTTTCCTGCCAGTTTCTCTGTCCCACTGGGCCTCCCGCAGGAAGTTCTTCAACCCTATGTAGTCCCCTCTTTTATAGTCAGGCTTTTCCCATTCTACTCCTGTTATTCTCTCCACTTGCAGCTCTACTATGTATTCAAAGCCAGAACCACGTGGTCGCTAGCTCCTAGGGACTCTCATACTTGATGTCCCAATGTCTGAGCTGCCCAGGGTGAACCAAGGTCCAATTTTGCTGGTTCATCCTCCCCTCTCACTCTGGTAGTTCCTTAACATGTTTGGGGCATGAGGTTTTCCCCGCACCACGTCCAACATCCTGGTTCTCCATGTTTCGGGACCCCCATGTGGTCCAGGTTTTCCCAGTCAATTTTCCCTGTGGTTGAAATACCCCATAACCAGCAACTTTTCTCTGCTGGGGGTGAGCTCTTCTTGCCACCTCAGCAAGTGTGTCCCCCCATGCTCTGTTGCTCTCTTCATATTCCTCTCTTGGCCTCCTGCAGTTCTGTGGTGGTTATACATCACTGCAATGACCACTTTGTGTTCCCCAGACTGAAGTGTACCTGCTATGTAGTCTCTTTCTCCCGTCTCATCTATTCCTTCCATTTTCTCGAATTTCCATCTGTTTTTTACGAGCAGAGCAACCCCACCTCCCCCCCTGCCCCTTCTATCTTTCCTCATGATCTGGTATCCTGGTGGGAAGATTGCATCTGTTATTGTTTCCATGAGTTTTGTTTCTGTAACTGCTATGATGTCTCAGGACTTCTCATTGATTCTTTCTTGCCATTCCTCATGTGTGCATGTGTGTGTGTGTGTGTGTGTGTGCATGTTTGTGCATAAATATATATATATATTATATATATATATGGCTGAAACAGTCAAAGGGTTAAAGAAGGCACCTTCTTCCCTCTCTCTTCCACCTCCTCTGAAGCAATTTCCTCAGCTGGTGTATGTAAGAACATACAAAAGCAAGAACACTGCAGCAGGCCTGTTGGCCCATACAAGGCAGGTTCATCACAAACCATCCCACAAACAATATTTGCCCAACCCAATTTTCAATGCTCCCCAAGCAATAAGCGAGTCCAACTCAAATCAAATCGAGTGTATGGGGAAGTACCCTGGCTGGTTTGTATGGTGAAGTACCCTGGCTGGTGTATGTGGGGAAGTACCCTGGCTGGTTTTTGTGGGGAAGTATCCTGGCTGGTGTCTGTGGGGAAGTACCCTGGCTGGTTTGTGTGGGGAAGTACCCAGGCTGATGTGTGTGGGGAAGTACCCTGGCTGGTGTATGTGGGGAAGTACCCTGGCTGGTTTGTGTGGGGAGGTACCCTGGCTGGTGTGTGTGGGGAAGTATCCTGGCTGGTGTCTGTGGGGAAGTATCCTGGCTGGTGCATGTGGGGAAGTACCCTGGCTGGTTTGTGTGGGGAAGTACCTTGGCTGATGTATGTTGGGAAGCACCCTGGCTGGTTTGTGTGGGGAGGTACCCTGGCTGGTGTGTGTGGGGAAGTACCTTGGCTGCTGTATGTGGGGTCGAACCCTGGCTGGTTTGTGTGGGGAAGTACCCTGGCTGGTGCATGTGGGGAAGTACCCTGGCTGGTGTGTGGGGAAGTACTCTTGCTGGTTTGTGTGGGGAAGTACCCTGGCTGGTTTGTGTGGAGAAGTACCCTGGCTGGTGTGAGGGAAAGTACCCTGGCTGGTTTGGGAGGGGAAGCACCCTGGCTGGTGTGTGTGGGGAAGTACCCTGCTGGTTTGTTTGGGGAAGTACCCTGGCTGGTTTGTGTGGGGAAGTACTCTGGCTGGTGTGTGTCGGTAAGTACCCTGGCTGGTGTATGGGGAAGTTCCCTGGCTGATTTGTGTGGAAAGTACCCTGGTTGGTTTGTGTGGGTAAGTACCATGGCTGGTGTGAGGGGAAGTACCCTGGCTGTTGTGGGGAAGTACCCTGGCTGGTGTGTGGGGAAGTACCCTGGCTGGTGTGTGTGGGTAAGTACCCTGGCTGTTGTGGGGAAGTACCCGAGCTGGTGTGTTCTTGAATTCTATCATGTTTCTCACTAGGAGCTTTCTTTTGGCCCATGGTGACTTATTTAGTAGTTGCAAGCACAAAAACAATGAATTATTATGAAATTTATCAAATGAACACGTGGGGTGATGGTCACTCACCGAGAAACAATGCCACACTGACTTTGAATGGTATGTGAGAGATAAGATAAGATAAGATTTTGTTCGGATTTTTAACCCCGGAGGGTTAGCCACCCAGGATAACCCAAGAAAGTCAGTGCGTCATCGAGGACTGTCTAACTTATTTCCATTGGGGTCCTTAATCTTGTCCCCCAGGATGCGACCCACACCAGTCGACTAACACCCAGGTACCTATTTGCTGCTAGGTGAACAGGACAACAGGTGTAAGGAAACGTGTCGAAATGTTTCCACCCGCCAGGAATCGAACCCGGGTCCTCCGTGTGTGAAGCGGGAGCTTTAGCCACCAGGTTTGTATGCATGCTGCTGCTGGGACGCTCTGCATTCGACCGTCGAGTTCAGAGGCAGATCATGAAAATTGAGGCTATATTTTGATGAAAAAAGTTGCCAATAATAGAAATTCACGAAAATTGATACTTATGAAATCTGAGGGTCTACTGTATAGAGAGTAAGTATATATTGTTTAAAATGTTTTACATATGTTCATGATATAGAGAATATGCATGAATAGTTTCTACATACAGTGGTACCTTAATTTATGAGTGCCTCAGCTTATGAGTTTTCTGAGTTATGAGCCTTTGCTAAGTCGATTTTTTGCTTTGAATTGCAAGCCAAAATCTTAGTTATGAGTGAGCTTCAGATACACCAACACTCGCAGAAGATACCAAGGAAATATAAAAAACCTCGATAACAACCAATGTATAACATCCTTTCAATTCTGATACCACTCGTAGTGTCATCCTGCCCTAAATAAAGAAAAACAATTTTGGAACATGTGTAATACATGTTTGACAGGCAGGCAGGTTGGCTGGCTGGCTGGCTGGCTGGCTCACCACACAGTGGCTTCATCAGTCCATACAAAGGAGAATCGTGAAGAACAGAAGGAGAATGAGGTAATCAGTCCCTCAACTATGAGTTGATGTGGTCAATCCATCAATCTTTAATAGAATACAGCATATGTGCAGAGAAGCAGCTTATATACTGTAGGCAGGAGAGGTGCAGCAGACTTAGGTGGTGTCACATTTGTTCAATGTGGAAGCAGGTCGTGCCCAAGGGTTAGGCAAGCGAAGAATTCCCAAGTATTAAGATCCCACGAAGTTGCGGTGTCTGACAGGATTGTAGATGAATGGTTCAGAGAACTGATCCTTGGGCATGACCTAACCCTTGGGCATGACCTACTTCCACATTGAACAAATGTGACACCACCTATGTCTGCTGCACCTCTCCTGCCTATGGTGTATAAGCTACCTCTCCACACATATGCTGTATTCTATTCAAGATTGATGCACTGACCACACCAACTCAAGGGTGAGGGACTGATTACCTCATTCTCCTCTTGTTCTTCACGATTCTCCTTTGTATAGGCTGATTAAGCCACTCTGTGGCAAAACGTTTCATCAATAAGAATACCCAAGAGTTGCACATGTGTCTAATTTATCAACGTGTTGGTTCTCTGAACCCTTCATCTACAATCCTGTCAGACACTGCAACTTCTTGGGATCTTAGTACTTGGGAATTCTTCGCTTGCCTAACCCTTGGGCATGACCTACTTCCACATTGAACAACTGTGACACCACCTACGTCTGCTGCACCTCTCCTGCCTATGGTACATAAGCTACTTCTCCACACATATGCTGTATTCTATTCAAGATTGATGGACTGACCACATCGACTCATGGTTGAGGGACTGATTACCTCATTCTCCTCCTGTTCTTCACGATTCTCCTTTGTATGGACTGATTTAGCCACTGTGTGGCAAAACATTTCCTAAATAGAGATACCCAAGAGTTGCACATGTGTCTAATTTATCATGAGTGAGAGGGGTTGGATTTAAGTGGGACTTGCACATGAGTAAATAGAATTATCAAAGCTAATTGCTTGGGTAGCATTTATTCTGTTAGAGGGTTGGATTTGTGAGGGACCTGCCAAGTATAGGCCAACAAGTCTACTGCAGTGTTCCTCCTTTCTTATGTTCATATGTTCTTATAACCATACTAGACAGACTGTTCCACTCATCAGCCTAAGAACGTAAGAAAGGAGGAACACTGCAGCAGGCCTGTTGGCCTATACTAGGCAGGTCCTTCAAAAAATCCAAACAACTAACAGAATAAACACTACCCAAGAAATAAGCTTTGATAATTCTATTTACTCATGTGCAAGTCCCACTCAAATCCTACCCCTCTCATTAATGTATTTATCCAACCTAAATTTGAAACTAACCAAGGTTTTAGCATTGATAGGACCTTGGGTAAAGGGATGGGGACTGTTGTGACAGGCTTCTTTGTGAAGAACATTGTGATTGGCAACTGAGACCATTTCTTCATATCTACAGATTTTTGTGGGGAAATTATCCCCTTATAAATGCCATTCATCAACTTCAAAGTCCTTACTTAAATTATTTGGCGGCTGGGAATTCGCAAATGTTTGAAGACCGCAAAAGTGGAAAATGCGAATGTTGAGGGAGACCTCTATTTGGAAAAAAAAATTAAAGAGAGGGCAATTTCCTGTGTGTAATGAGACCAAAAAAGATGTTCAGGTCAGTACTTACTGAGATATAAAGCAATAAAGTTGGCGCTGGATGCTCACCTAACAGCAACATGGAGTCTTGCCACTTGCAGAAATGTTGCCAATATACCTTTTTTCCCTTTCTTTTTTTTTATGTAATTTTTGTTCTCATCATTACAATTTGTAGCAGTTGTTGTGATTTTTTAGCCACTGTTTGTTCTGACACTTATATTAGGTACTAAATTAGTACTCAAATAGTCGCAAACACACTGACAGGTGAACATTTTCACCTTCCTTGGTTACTTACTCCTGTCTAGAATTACAGCATCTCCTCACTTAACGACGGAATTACATCCCTAAGACCACATCGTTAAACGAATTTGTCAGAAAGTGAGAGGCACATTATAATGGCAGTGAGTTTGTGCCAACCATATTTGATATTGTTTTAATGTCACTTTTGCATCACGTAGAGCATTTCTAGTATATTTTTAAATATTTATACAGTAGTGTACTGTACATTGAAATAAGCAGAATAGAGGAAATCAGCTCTAATATACATTATTTAGGTATGAATACTGGTCAGAGAGCCCATCATAAGTCCGAGATGTTGGTAAACAAGTATGTCACTAAGTGAAGAGAGGCTGTATACAGCAAACTACTGTATAAACATTTAAAAATATGTATACTAGAAATGTTATAAATGGTGCAAAGGTGACATTAAAGCAGTATCAAAGATTACCGACATAAACCACCTACCATTACAGTATGCTCCTTGTTTAGCGATGAATTCATTTATCGACACGGTATTAGGAATGGAACTCCTTCATTAAGTGAAGACAGCTTTATATACAAAGTATTTACAGGTCACGGCAATGTTTTAAACATAGTGAATATCATAATGGTATATGATACCGACAGATTGGTAAGTAAGACAAATAGGTAACATCGTCTTCACATCTCTACAGCTCCTGCCTACTTTATGTACTAGACTGAAGAAGCCTACTGTGTCGGCGAAACATTTCGGAATAAAGATGTCTAACTGTTGCCTATGTATCTTACTTACCAACCTGTCAGTATTATATACCATTTTGATATTCACTCTGTCAGACACTGCAACACAATGGCATCTTGGTACAGAAGCAAAAACACTTTGGACAACTTTTTGAAGTGAGAATGGTTGGATCTGAGAAGGATGTGACCTCTCAGTGATTACATTCTTGCTTCTACCACTCTACATCTGACCTTCCGATGACAGTACAGTGGACCCTCGGGGAATGATGCCATCGTATAGCATAAAAATATTGGCTCGGCCAACGATGAAAAACTCGGTTAAAAACATTCATCCCGAATGTGTTCACATGGCCTGGGCAGCCCGCAGCTGCTCGGCCACTATGTTTAGCTAGTGTGCCATTGTTTACAAGCCAGTGTGGATGGTTCCACACATACATGCAATACATTTTGTATTAATCCATTGTTTTTAGTGCTTGTAACTGCTAAATAAGCCAGCATTGGCCCAAAGAAAGCTTCAAGTGCTAACCCTGTGGTAAAAAGAGTGAGAAACACTAGCAAATTGAAGAAAGAGATAATCACAAAGTACAAAAGTGGAGTGAGTGCCTCCAAGCTGGCCTGGTTGTATAACAAACCCCAATTAACCATTGCTACTCTCTTGGCCAACAGAAAGGCAGTCAAGGAAGCTGTTGTTGTGAAAGGTGCAAGTATGCTTACAAAACAGAGAAAGCAAATGCTTTTAGATGTGGAGAGACTGTTTTTGGTGTTGACCAATGAAAAACAATTATCAGGAGATAGTGTTTCACAGTCAATCATATGTGACAAGGCAGGCAGTTGCATTATGATTTAATTAAGAAAATGCCTGAAACTAGTGTTGATGTTAGTGAATTTAAGGCCAGCAAAGGCTGGTTTGAGAAATTTAAGAATTATAATGGCATACACAGTGTGATAAGGCATGGTGAGGATGCCAGTTCTGACAAAAAAGCAGCTGAAAAATATGTGCAGGGCTTTAACCCATAAACGGTCCAAACATATACGTATATATACACGTTCACTACCCCAGTGCCCCGAATATTTTGAAAAATAGAAAAATTATTCTTTTTATAGAGAAATAAAGTACACATTTTTCTAAGAGTTATAGGGTAAAAAAAAAATTTTTTAGAGTCAGTATTTACCCAGATATGAGGGCACGAAGTTGGCACTTGGCAATTACCTGATGGCAACATGGAGTCCTGCCACTTGCAGAAGTGTTGATGATATACCTTTTTTCTGGTTTTCATATTATTTTATGTAATTTTTATGTTCTGATAATTGCAATTTATAGTAGTTCTTGTCACTTCATGACCAATCTTTGTTATGACATTAATATTAGGTACTGAAATTGTACTCAAATTGTCACAAACACACTGACAGGTGGACATTTACACCTGCCTTGATTATTCACTACTGTATAGGAATATATACAAAGTATTTATAGGTCCCAGCAATGTTTTAGATACACAGGTGTATAGAAGAAGAAGAAGGAAGGGGGAAGAAGACTAGAGAAGAAGGAAGAAGAAGGAAGAAGAAGAAAGAAGAAGGAAGAAGAAAGAAGAAGGAAGAAGAAAGAAGAAGGAAGAAAGAAGGAAGAAGAAGTAGAAGTTCCCTTGAAGCATGATGTCAGTGACAAGCATCCGGGATGGCAGTGATAAGAGTTTGTTAAGGAATGACATTTGATGAGCATCAGCATTTCTGTCTTTCCTTATCTGTCTCTCTATCTTCTTGTCTCTCTTTCTGTCTCTCTGCTTGTCTCTCTTTCTGTCTCTCTGCTTGTCTCTCTGTCTCAAAGAGAGACACTGTGAATCAACAGGTATTCGTATGCATTATATCTACAAGCACAGTATAGCACTTCAGATTTTTTAGGTTATCCCAGGTAATTTACACTTTCTATAATTGTATTTATATGTACCTGCTTCATCAGTCCAATACAAAGTAGAAAGGCATAAGGAGAGGAGGAGTTTGAGGTAATCAGTCCCTCAGCCTGGAGTCGATTTGTTCAGTCCATCAGTCTTGTAGAATGTACAGCATAGGGCCGTAGACGTGGCTTATATACTGTAGTGAGGCGAGGCGAAGCAGGAGGAGGTGGGGGCAAAGTGGGGACCACCCCTAGCAAAATAGGTTTTATATAAGCCGCGTCAGGCCCTTTTTGTTTTTCAAAGATTGATGGTGAACACACGACTCCACGAGGATGATTACCCCAAACCCCCTCTCCTTAGCCTTTTTACTTTTATTGGACTGATGAAGCCAGTGTGGTGAAAGTTTCCCGAATAAAGATTCCCTATGTTTGCATAAAGGGCTCAATTTCAAGGCGGGGCACTAGGGAATTTCCTCAATGCATATTTCTACTGTATAAGCATAATACAGCTTCTCCTTACATTAGTGACATACTTGTTTACCATAGCAACAGTTAGACAACTTTATTCCGAAACGTTTCGTTCGCCCAACACAGTAGGCTTCTTCATGTCGAATACAGAAAGAAGGCAGGAACAGTAAGAAGTGAAGACGATGTAATCATTCCATCCACCCTAAAGTTCGTATGAATTGATGGACTGATTACAATCGTCTTCAACATCTTCTACTGTTCCTGCCTACTTTCTGTATTCGACTGAAGAAGCCTACTGTTTAGCGAAACGTTCGAAAAAAGTTGTCTAACTGTCATATTGTTCTTATACCTAACAACCTGTCGGTAATTTATACCCAAATTTTGAGGTTCATACTTGTTTACCGATGACTCCGGGACTTATGACGGGCTCTCTGACCAGTATATACAGACCTAAATAATGTATATTAGAGGCTGAATTTCCTCTATTTTTGTGTATTACAATGTACAGTACACCTGAAAAAAAAAGTATAAACGTTTCAAAAACACACCAAAATGTTATAAATGGGGTTGACAAAACCACTACCATAAGAGTATGCTCCTGCAGTCTTAGAGTGACGAATTTGATTACCCAATGTTGTCCTAAGGACCAGAACTCCGTTGTTAAGTGAGAGAGGCCTGTATATGTTATTGTACACTTACCTGGTATTTGTATCATTTATAAGTGGAAAAATGTATTTCTGCTTACCACGCAATGCCCGCCTTTCTGACATAGCCTTAAACCTAACCTGCTGTAGAGTGGGGTCCCTATAGTACCTGACACCTTAACCTGCGTATGAGTGGGGCCCTATAGTACCTGACAAACCTAACCTGCTGATGAATGTGGCCCTATAGTAGCCTACCACCTAACCTTCTGTATGGAGTGGGTCCCTATAGTAGCCTGACACTAACCGGCTGTATGAGTGGGGGCCCAATAGTATAGGGACACCTAACCTCCTGTAAAGTTGGGCCCTATAGTAGCCTGACACCTAACCTGCTGTATGAGTTGGGGGGCCCTATAGTAGCCTGGACCCCTAACCAGCTGTATGAGATGCGCCCTACTGAGGCTGTCAATAGTGGTTAACACACGAACAAAACTTTCTTATATATCAGGTAGTCATAAAAATTAACTTAACTTAGGGTTTTGTTAGTGACTATTATAAAGACGTAATGAATGTAGAAAAGTTTGTAATAGTCGGTTAGAGGAAGTATGATATTATCAGCTGGTAATCACTAAACTGGGTTGAGAGCCTCGAACTTTTTGCTATATTTATTACTATGGTGGAGAAGAAGTGCATTCATTTATTTTACTGTTTCAGAAGTTGGAGAGAGGTACAGTTGGTTTTAGTTTATACAATGTCTATTTTTTGTGACTAAATGACAACTATAAGGAATATTAGAATAACCCATCATTCAAAAATATATAAAGTTGTGTATAAAATAAGTTAGGTAGCAAGTATGTTTACCGATATTATAGGAATAAGAAAGTTGGTAATTTAAAAATGAAAATTTTGATAGATCATGTTATCATGACTCATATTAGTATAACATAAAAAAAATAAACCAAAGACTTTCAACTTACAGTTAATGTCGCAGCGGGGGCTTTTCACCAGTAATTAATCTTAACTTTCCCATGATGGTGGTGGCAGAGAATCCCTGGAGAACAGTGGCAGCTGTGGCACCTAGTCTCTGTGTGTGAAGGTGTCCAGGGCCATTCTTAATGGTCTCCTGTACCTGTCCTTATACCAACACAAACATTCATCTGGATTCAGCACAATTTTGTTCTCCACTCTGACCCTTACACAACTGTTGATAACTTAACCTTGGAGTTTACCTGGAGAGAGTTTCGGGGGTCAAAGCCCCCGCGTCCCTGTCTTGACCAGGGCCTCCCAGGTTTGGATCAGTCGCCTGATCCAACCAGGCTTTTGCTGCTGGCTGCACGCAAACCAACGTACTAGCCACACCCGGCTGATCAGAACTGACATTAGGTGCTTGTCCAGTGCCGCTTGAAGACTGATTTATTCTCATGCTCATTCTTTTCTGCCTAGAAAATGGTCATATTCATTTAAAAAATTTTTCTTCTAATACCACTACGTGTGTCCTAGGACCAGGATTTATTTGATTTCCCCTTATTCTTAATGGGGAAAATTAATTCTGCTAAAACAAAAAAATCAGTTAAGGACAAGCTCTCTGGAATGGGAATAATATTGTAACCTGAGGATCCACTTGTATATATGCTCAACGCAGTTTGCTTGATACCTTTGATATACCTTTAGAAAAGTTTCCAGAGTTTTATCTACTCTCTGACCCCGCATGGGCCAGGCTCATCGGTACTTCCTGGCAACCATGCTGTTGCTGCTGAGGCCCACAGCCCCACAAATCCACACAGCCTGGTTGATCTGGCACCTGTGAAGATAAAACTCTCCAGTTTTCCTCTTGAAAGCTTCTACCTTCTACACTTGATCTCCACATTGTTTTAGAAAGTATGTGAACAACCTCTTCTCTCCAGGCCGAGGGACTGACAACCTCAAATCTCCAACTTCAGGTGATACGATAAGATCAGATTTCGTTTCGGATTTTAACCCCGGAGGGTTTAAGCCAACCCAGGATAACCCAAGAGAAGTCAGGCTTCATCGAGGACTGGTTGATACTAAACTTATTTCCATTGGGGTTCCTTAATCTTTCCCCCAGGATGCACCCACCACCATCGACTAACACCCGAGGATACCTATATGCTCTAGTTGAACAGGACAACAGGTGTAAGGAAACGTTTCGAAATTGTTTCCACCCGCCGGGCATTCGAACCCGGGCCCTCCGTGCGTGATGACTGATAACATCGTCTTCCACATCTCTACTACTCCTGTCCTACTTTCTGTACTCAATCTGAAGAAGTCTACGCGAAGGTGAAACGTTTTGGATTAAAATATGTCTAACTGTTGCCTAGGTGCTTGCTACCAATGATTAGTAGAGATTGGTGAGTATGTAAGAAACTTTCTTGACGGAAGGTTAAGATTATTTTCACCTCCACAGCTGACACTTCCCACTGCTGACACCCACTGCTTGACACTCCACTGCTGACACTCCACGTTGACAGTGTAAGCAAGTTTCATGACACTTGATGATCCAGGCACTGCTGACAGTGCAGCAGTTCAGTGACACTTGATGATCATGTGCACAGGTTAGACAGTGTTGCATTCAGTGACCCTGATGATCATGCACTGCTGACAGTGTATCAGTTCAGTGACACTTGATGATCATGCACTGCTGACAGTGTATCAGTTCAGTGACCTTGATGAGCATTGCACGGTGACAGTGCAGAAGCAGTTCAGTGACACTTGGATGATCATGCACTGGTGAAAGTGCAGCAAGTTCAGTGACACTTGAATTGATCATGCAACTGCTGACAGTGCAGCAGTTCAGTGACACTTGATGATCAGCACTGCTGACAGTGCAGCAGTTCATGACACCTTGATGATCATGCACTGCGACAGTGCAGCAGTTTTCAGTGACACTTGATGATCATGCACGCTGACAGTGCAGCAGATCAGTGACACTGTTGATCATGCCACAGGTGACAGTGTAGCATTCATTACACTTATGATCATGCACTGTGCTGACAGTGTAGCAGTTCATGACACTTGATGATCAACTGCTGACAGTGTAGCCGTTTCTATGACACTTGATGATCATGCACAGGTGACAGTGCAGCAGTTCATTGGACACTTGATGATCCATGCACTGCTGACAGAGGTAGCAGATTCATGACCACTTGATGAGATCAAGCACTGCTGAACAGTGTTAGCAGTTCATGACAACTGATGATCATGTCACTGCTGACAGTGCAGCAGATATGTGGTATCGAGTGAGGAGTGACAATTGATGATCATGCACCTGCTGACATTGCACAGCAGTTTCAGGGACACTTGATGATCATGTACTGCTGACAGTGCAGCAAGTTCAGTGACACTTGATGATCATGTACTGCTGACAGTGTAGCAAGTTTCAGGTTACCACTTGAAGATCATGCACTGCTGACATGCAGCAGTTACAGTGACACTGATGATTCATCACTGCTGACAGTGCCGCAGTTCATTGACACGTGATGTTCAATGTAACTGCTGACAGTGTAGCAGTTCAGTGACACTTGATGATCATGCACTGCTGACAGTGTAGCAGTTCAGTGACACTTGATGATCATGCACTGCTGACAGTGTAGCAGTTCAGTGACACTTGATGATCATGCACTGCTGACAGTGAACCCATGGTTTATTTCTTTTCACTGTTATACATTAAACATGTAACATGTCTATCTGTCTGCTTATCTGTCTTTCTGTCTGCCTATGTGTCTTCCTGTTCTCTGTTCTTTCTCTCTGTATCAGAGAGAAACACTCTACCATGTCTCCGTTCTGTCCTCTCTGTATCAGAGAGAACACCACTCATGTCTCTGTCTGTCTCTCTGTATCAGAGAGAACACCACTCATGTCTCTGTCTGTCTCTCTGTATCAGAGAGAACACCACTCATGTCTCTGTCTGTCTCTCTGTATCAGAGAGAACACCACTCATGTCTCTGGTCTGTCTCTCTGTATCAGAGAAACACCACTCAGTTCACCTTGTCTGTCTCTCTGTATCAGAGAGAACAACCACCTCATTGTATCCTGTCTGTCTCCTGGTATCAGAGAGAACACCACTTCATGTCACTTCTGTTCTCTCTGTATCAGAGAGAACCCCACTATGTCTCTGGCTGTCTCTCTTATCAGAGAGAACACCACTCATGTCTCTGTCTGTCTCTCTGTATCAGAGAGAACACCACTCATGTCTCTGTCTGTCTCTCTGTATCAGAGAGAACACCACTCATGTCTCTGTCTGTCTCTCTGTATCAGAGAGAACACCACTCATGTCTCTGTCTGTCACACTGTATCAGAGGAGAAACACCACTCAATGTCCTCTGTCTTCTCACTGTATCAGAGAGAACACACTCCATGTCTCCTCTCTCTTCTCTCTGTATCAGAAGAACACCACTCATGTCTCTGCGGTCTCACTGTTATCAGAAGAACACCACTCATGTCTCTGTCTGTCTCACTGTATCAGAGAGGAATCACCACTCAATTCTCCTGTCTGGCTTCCTCTGTATCAGAGAGAAACACCACTACAAGTCTCTGTCTGTCTCACAGTATCAGAGAGAACACCACTCTGTCTCTGTCTGTCTCACTGTACAGAGAAGAACACCACTCATGTCTCTGTCTGTGTCTCTTCCTGTATCAGAGAGAACACCACTCATGTCTCTGTCTGTCTCTCTGTATCAGAGAGAACACCACTCATGTCTCTGTCTGTCTCTCTGTATCAGAGAGAACACCACTCATGTCTCTGTCTGTCTCTCTGTATCAGAGAGAACACCACTCATGTCTCTGTCTGTCTCTGTGTATCAGAGAGAACACCACTCATGTCTCTGTCTGTCTCTCTGTATCAGAGAGAACACCACTCATGTCTCTGTCTGTCTCTCTGTATCAGAGAGAACACCACTCATGTCACTTGTCTGTCTCACTGATCAAGAACACCACTCATGTCTCTGTCTGTCTCTCTGTATCAGAGAGAACACCACTCATGTCTCTGTCTGTCTCTCTGTATCAGAGAGAACACCACTCATGTCTCTGTCTGTCTCACTGTATCAGAGAGAACACCACTCATGTCTCTGTCTGTCTCTCTGTATCAGAGAGAACACCACTCATGTCTCTGTCTGTCTCACTGTATCAGAGAGAACACCACTCATGTTCCTCAGTCTGTCTCACTGTATCAAGAAGAACCACCACTCATGTCGCTCTGTCCTGTCTCCACTGAATCAGAGAGAACCCCACTCCTTACTCAGTCTGTCTCACTGTATCATAGAGAACACCACTCATGTCTTCGTGTCTGTCTCACTGAATATCAGAGAGAACTCCACTCATGTCCTGTCTGTCTCACCTGTATCAGAGAGAACACCACTCATGTTCTCCTGTCCTGTCTCTCCTGTTATCAGAGAGAACACCACTCATGTCTCTGTCTGTCTCTCTGTATCAGAGAGAACACCACTCATGAACCAAGAGGTATTACACACGATGCAGAGTCGTCATGTCTGGTTCCCTGATTCAAGTGAAAAATTGTATTTAACTTGTCAGTCATGTTTTATTATATATCTTACAAGCACAGTAACACTTGTCTTGTAACTAAAAGCACAGTATCACACTTGTCCTATCATCTACAAGCACAGTATCACACCTTTGTCTTACTATCTGACAAGCACAGTATCACACCTTGTCCTTATATCTACAAGCACAGTATCACACACTTGTCCATATATCTACAATCACAGTATCACACTTGTCTTATATCTACAAGCACAGTATCACACTTTGTCTTATATCTACAAGCACAGTATCACACTTTGTCTTATATCTACAAGCACAGTATCACACTTTGGTCTTATATCTACAAGCACAGTACACACTTGACTTATACTACAAGCACAGTATCACACTTTGTCTTATATCTACAAGCACAGTATCACAACTTGTCTTGATATCTCAAGCACAGTAATCACACTTTGTCTTATATCTACAAGCACAGGACACACTTGTCTATATCTACAAAGCACAGTAATCACACTTGTCTAAATATCTACAAGCACAGTAACAACACTTGTCCTTATATCAACAAGCACAGTATCACACTTTGTCTTATATCTACAAGCACAGTATCACACTTGTCTTATATCTACAAGCACAGTATCACACTTGTCTTATATCTACAGCACAGATCACCCTTGTCTATATCTTACAAGACACAGTACACACTTGTCTTATATCTATCAGCACAGTATCACCCTTTGTCTTATATCTACAAGCAAGTATCACACCATGTCTGATATCTACAAGCACAGTAATCACACTTTCTTAAATGCTACAAGCACAGTACACACATTGTCTTATATCTACTACAAGCACAGTATCACACTTTCTTATATCTACAAGCACAGTATCACACTGTCCTTATATCACAAGCACAGTAATACAACTTGTCTTAATCTACAAGCACAGTATCCACACTTGGTCTTATAATCTACAAGCACAGTATCACACTTTGTCTTATATCTACAAGCACAGTATCACACTGGTCTTATATCTACAAGCACAGTATCACACTTTGTCATATATCTACAAGCACAGTATCACACTTTGTCTTATCATCTACGAGGCACAGAAATCACACTTTGTCTTATTAATCTACAAGCACAGTATCACACTTTTCTTAATATCTACAACACAGTATCACACTTATGCTTAATATCTACAAGCACAGTATCACACTTTTGACTATATCCTACAAGCACAGTATCACACTTGTTCTTATATATCTACAAGCACAGTATCACAACTTTGTCCTTAATAACTACAAGCACAGTATCATCACTTGTCTTATATCTACAAGCACATTAATCACACTTTTTGTCTTATATCTACAAGCACAGTATCTCACTTGGTTTATAATCTACAAGCACAGTATCACAACTTTTCTTATATCTACAATGCACAGAATCACATCTTTGTCTTATATCTACAAGCACAGTAACACACTGTGTCTTATATCTACAAGCACAGTATCACACTTTGTCTTATATCTACAAGCACAGTATCACACTTGTCTTATATCTACAAGCACAGTATCACACTTTTGTCTATATCTACAAGCACAGTATCACACTTGTCTTATATCTACAAGCACAGTATCACACTTTGTCTTATATCTACAAGCACAGTATCACACTTTGTCTTATATCTACAAGCACAGTATCACACTTTGTCTTATATCTACAAGCACAGTATCACACTTTGTCTTATATCTAACAAGCACAGTACACACTTTTGGTCTTATATCTACAAGCACAGTATCACACTTGTCTTATATCTACAAGCACAGTATCACACTTGTCTTATATCTACAAGCACAGTATCACACTTTGTCTTATATCTACAAGCACAGTATCACACTTGTCTTATATCTACAAGCACAGTATCACACTTGTCTTATATCTACAAGCACAGTATCACACTTTTCTTATATCTACAAGCACAGTATCACACTTGTCTTATATCTACAAGCACAGTATCACACTTGTCTTATATCTACAAGCACAGTATCACACAGATGTCATATATATCTAAAGCACAGTATCACACTTGTCTTATATCAACAAGCACATATTACACTTTTCTCTTTTATCTACAAGCCAGTATCAACCTTGTCTTATATCTACAAGCACAGTATCACACTTTGTCTTATATCTACAAGCACAGTATCACACTTGTCTTATATCTACAAGCACAGTATCACACTTTGTCTTATATCTACAAGCACAGTATCACACTTTGTCTTATATCTACAAGCACAGTATCACACTTTGTCTTATATCTACAAGCACAGTATCACACTTGTCTTATATCTACAAGCACAGTATCACACTTTGTCTTATATCTACAAGCACAGTATCCACACATGTCATATTCTAATACAGCACAGTAAACACAACTTTGTCTTATATCACAAGCACATATCACACTTTTGTCTTATATCCTACAAGCACAGTAACCAGCTTTGTCTTATATCTACAAGCACAGTATCACCCTTTTGTCTTTATATCTACATTCACAGTATCACACTGTCTTAATCTACAAGCACAGTATCACACTTGTCTTATATCTACAAGCACAGTATCACACTTGTCTTATATCTACAAGCACAGTATCACACTTGTCTTATATCTACAAGCACAGTATCACACTTTGTCTTATATCTACAAGCACAGTAATCACACTTGTTCAATATCTACAATGCACATATCACACTGTCTTATATCTACAAGCACAGTATCACACTTTTGTCTATATCTACAAGCACAGTATCACACTTTGTCTTATATCTACAAGCACAGTATCACACTTTGTCCTTATATCAACAAGCACAGTATCATACTTGTCTTATATTACAAGCAACAGTATCACACTTTACTCTTATATCTACTAGCACAGTATCACACTTTGTCATATTATCTACAAGCACATTATCACACACTTTGTCTTATATCTACAAGGCACAGAATCAAATCACACTTTGTCTTATAGCTAACCCGCACAGTAATCACACTTGTCTAATATCGACAAGCACAGTATCACACTTGTCCTTATATTCTACAAGCACAGTAGCGTCACACTTTTGTCTTACATCTACAAGCACAGTATCACACTTGTTTTATATCTACAAGCACAGTATCACACTTTTCTTATATCTACAAGCACAGTATCACACTTGTCTTATATCTACAAGCCCAGTATCACCATGTCATTATATCTACAAGCCCAGTATCACACTGTCTTATTATCTACAAGCACAGCTATCTCACTTGTCTTATATCTACAAGCACAGTATCACACTTTGTCTTATATCTACAAGCACAGTATCACACTTGTCTTATATCTACAAGCACAGTATCACACTTGTCTTATATCTACAAGCACAGTATCACACTTGTCTTATATCTACAAGCACAGTATCACACTTTGTCTTATATCTACAAGCCACAGTATCCACCCTTTGTTTATATCTACAAGCACAGTATCACACTTGTCTTATATCTACAAGCACAGTATCACACTTTGTCTTATATCTACAAGCACAGTATCACACTTTGTCTTATATCTACAAGCACAGTATCACACTTGTCTTAATCTACAACACAGTACACACTTGTCATTTATATCTACAAGCACAGTATCACACTTGTTTACATATATCTACAGCACAGTATTATCCCCCACACTTTGTCCTTAATATCTACAAGTCACAGTATCACACATTGTCTTACAATCTACAAGCACAGTATCACCTTTGTCTTATAACTACAAGCACAGTAAGCACAACTTGTCTTATATCTACAAGCACAGTATCACACTTGTCTTATATCTACAAGCACAGTATCACACTTGTCTTATATCTACAAGCACAGTATCACACTTTGTCTTATATCTAACAAGCACAGTCACACACTTTTGTCTTATAACTACAAGCACAGTATCCACACTTTGTCTAATATCTACAAGCAACAGTATCACAACTTTGTCCTTATATCATACAAGCACAGTATCACACCTTTGTCTTATATCTACAAGCACAGTATCACACTTGTCATATATATACAAGCACAGTATCACACTTTGTCTTATATCTACAAGCACAGTATCACACTTTGTCTTATATCTACAAGCACAGTATCTCACTTGTCCTTATATCTACAAGCACAGTATCACACTTGTCAAATATCTACAAAAGCACAGTAATCACACTTGTCTTATATCTACAAGCACAGTATCACACTTGTCTTATATCTACAAGCACAGTATCACACTTTGTCTTATATCTACAAGCACAGTATCACACTTTGTCTTATATACTACAAGCACAGTATCACACTTTGTCTTATATCTACAAGCAACAGTACACACTTTGTCTTAATCTACAGAGCACAGTAATCACCTTGTCTTATATCTACGAAGCAACACAGTATCACACTTGTCTTATATCTACAAGCACAGTATCACACTTTGTCTTATATCTACAAGCACAGTATCACACTTTGTCTTATATCTACAAGCACAGTATCACACTGTCCTTATATCTCCAGCACAGTATCACACTTTGTTCTTATATCTACAATGCAAAAGCAAGTATCACACTTGTCTTATATCTACAAGCACAGTATCACACTTTGTCTTATATCTACAAGCACAGTATCACACTTGTCTTATATCTACAAGCACAGTATCACACTTTGTCTTATATCTACAAGCACAGTATCACACTTTGTCTTATATCTACAAGCACAGTATCACACTTTGTCTTATATCTACAAGCACAGTATCACACTTTGTCTTATATCTACAAGCACAGTATCACACTTTGTCTTATATCTACAAGCTCAGTTATCCACACTTTGTCTTATATCTACAAGCAACATATCACTCTTTTCTTATATCAATCTACAAGCCACAGTATCACACTTGTCTTATAACTCCAAAGCACAGTATCCACACTTGTCTTATATCTACAAGCACATGAAATATCACACTTTGTCTTATATCTACAACTAACAGTCATAGACACGTTGTCTTATATCTACAAGCACAGTAATCACACTTTGTCTTATATCTACACGCACAGTATCCAAACTAGTCTTATATCTATAAGCACAGTAATCAATCACACTTTGTCTTTATATCGACAAGCACAGTATCACCCTTTTGTCTTATATTCTACAAGCACAGTATCACACTTGTCTTATATCTACAAGCACAGTATCACACTTGTCTTATATCTACAAGCACAGTATCACACTTGTCTTATATCTACAAGCACAGTATCACACTTTGTCTTATATCTACAAGCACAGTATCACACTTTGTCTTATATCTACAAGCACAGTATCAACACTTGTCTTATACTACAAGTCCACAGTAATCACACTTTGTCTTATATCTACAAGCACAGTATCACACTTTGTCTTATATCTACAAGCACAGTATCACACTTTGTCTTATATCTACAAGCACAGTATCACACTTTGTCTTATATCTACAAGCACAGTATCACACTTGTCTTATATCTACAAGCACAGTATCACCTTGTGTCCTTTTATATCTACAAGCACAGTAATCACACTCGTCTTATATCTACACGCACAGTATCAACACTTTGTCTTATATCTACAAGCACAGTATCACACTTTGCTTATATCTACAAGCACAGTATCACACTTTGTCTTATATCTACAAGCACAGTATCACACGTGTCTATATCGACAAGCACAGTATCACACTTTGTCCTTATATCTAGAAGCACATATCACACTTGGTCTTATAGCTACCATCACAGTATCACACTTTGCTTATATCTACAAGCACAGTATCACACTTGTCTTATATCTACAAGCACAGTATCACACTTTGTCTTATATCTACAAGCACAGTATCACACTTGTCTTATATCTACAAGCACAGTATCACACATTGTCTCTTATATCTACAAGCACAGTAATCACACACTTTGGTCTTATACTCATGCACATACACACTATGTCTTATAATATCTACAAGCACAGTATCACACTTGTCTTATATCAACAAGCACAGTAATCGACACTTTTGTCTTATATCTACAAGCACAGTAATCACACTTTGTCTTATAATCTAAAACGAGCACAGTATCACACTTTGTCTTTAATATCTACAAGCCCAGATCAACACAGGGTGTCTAATATCTACAAGCACAGTATCACACTTGTCTTATATCTACAAGCACAGTATCACACTTTGTCTTATATCTACAAGCACAGTATCACACTTTGTCTTATATCTACAAGCACAGTATCACACTTTATTATGTCTTATATCTACAAGCACAGTATCACACTTTGTCTTATATCTACAAGCACAGTATCACACTTGTCTTATATCTACAAGCACAGTATCACACTTTGTCTTATATCTACAAGCACAGTATCACACTTGTCTTATATCTACAAGCACAGTATCACACACTTTTGTCTTATATCTATCAAGCACAGATAAATCACACTTTGTCTTATATCTACAAGCACTGTATCACACTTTGTCTTATATCTACAAGCACACTATCACACTTTGTCTTATATCTACAAGCACAGTATCACACTTGTCTTATATCTACAAGCACAGTATCACACTTTGTCTTTATAACACAAGCACAGTATCACACTTTGTCTTATATCTACAAGCACAGTATCACACTTTGTCTTATATCTACAAGCACAGTATCACACTTTGTCTTATATCTACAAGCACAGTATCACACTTTGTCTTATAAACTACCAAGCACAGTACACACTTTGTCCTTATATCTACCGAGCACAGTATCACACTTTGTCTTATATCTACAAGCACAGTATCACACTTTGTCTTATATCTACAAGCACAGTATCACACTTGTCTTATATCTACAAGCACAGTATCACACTTTGTCTTATATCTACAAGCACAGTATCACACTTGTTCTTATATCTACAAGCCAGTATCACACTTTGTCTTTAATATCTAAAAGCACATGTATCAACTTTGTCTTATATCAACACAAGCCCAGTATCACACTAGTCTTATATCTAACAAAGCCAGTATCACACTTTTCTTTATATCTACAAGCACAGTATCACACTTGTCTTATATCTACAAGCACAGTATCACACTTTGTCTTATATCTACAAGCACAGTATCACACTTTGTCTTATATCTACAAGCACAGTATCACACTTTGTCTTATATCTACAAGCACACTAGCACACATAGTCTTATATCTACAAGCACAGTATCACACTTGTCTTCTATATCTACAAGCACAGTAATCACAACTTTGTCTTAATATCTACAATCACAGTATCACACTTTGTTCTTATATCTACAAGCACACAGTATCATACTTTGTCTATTCAACAAGCATCATATACACTATGAGGCTAAAATATCTACAAGCACAGTATCCCCACTTTGTCTTATATCTACAAGCACAGTATCACACTTGTCTTATATCTACAAGCACAGTATCACACTTTGCTTATATCTACAAGCACAGTATCACACTTTGTCTTATATCTACAAGCACAGTATCAACACAATGTCTTATATCTACAAGCACAGTATCACCACTTTGTCTTATTCTATCAAGCAACAGTCACACTTGTCTTCTATCTCAAACAAGCACAGTATCACTTTTTTCTTATAACTACAAGCACAGATAATCACACTTTTCTTATATCTACAACCACAGTATCCAATCCACACTTTTCTTATATACTACAAGCACAGAAATCACACTTTGTCTTATATCTACAAGCACAGTATCACACTTTGTCTTATATCTACAATGCACCGTATCACACTTGTCGTTTACTTCTACAAGCCAAGAACACACTTTGTCTTATATCTACAGCACAGTATCAACTTTGTCTTATATCTATACAAGCACAGTATCACAACACACTTATGTCTTATATCAACAAGCACAGTATCACACTAGTCTTATTATCTAACAAGCACAGTATCACACTTTGTCTTATATCTACATAGGCACCAGTATCACACTTTTTGTCTTATATCTACAAGCACAGTATCACACTTTGTCTTATATCTACAAGCACAGTATCACACTTTGTCTTATATCTACAAGCACAGTATCACACTTTGTCTTATATCTACAAGCACAGTATCACACTTTCTTATATCATACAAGCCCAGTATCACACTTGTCTTAATATTACAAGCACAGTAAATCACACTTGTCTATATCTACAAAAAAGCACAGTATCACACCTTGTCTTATATCTACAAGCACAGTATCACACTTTGTCTTATATCTACAAGCACAGTATCACACTTTGTCTTATATCTACAAGCACAGTATCACACTTTGTCTTATATCTACAAGCACAGTATCACACTTTGTCTTATATCAACAAGCAGACGTAATCCACACTTGTTCTTATATCTACAAGCACAGTATAACACTTTGTCTTAAATCTACAAGACACAGTATCACACTTGTTCTTATATCCTACAAGCACAGTATCACACTTTGTCTTATAATCTACAAGCACAGTATCCACACTTTGGTCTATACTACAAGCACAGTATCAACACTTTTGTCTTATAGTATCTACAAGCACAGTATCACACTTGTTCTATATCTACAAGCACAGTATCACACTTTGTCTTATATCTACAAGCACAGTATCACACTTTGTCTTATATCTACAAGCACAGTATCACACTTTGTCTTATATCTACAAGCACCAGTATCACGCTTTGTATTGTCTTATATCTATACAAGCACATATCCACACTTTGTCTTTATAATATTTACAAGCACAGTATCACACACGTCTTATATTCTACAAGCAACATATCACACTTGTCTTATATCTACAAGTCACAGTAATCACACTTGTCTTATATCTACAAGCACAGTATCACACTTGTCTTATATCTACAAGCACAGTATCACACTTTGTCTTATATCTACAAGCACAGTATCACACTTGTCTTATATCTACAAGCACAGTATCACACTTTGTCTTATATCTACAAGCACAGTATCACACTTTGTCTTATATCTACAAGCACAGTATCACACTTTGTCTTATATCTACAAGCACAGTATCACACTTTGTCTTATATCTACAAGCACAGTATCACACTTTGTCTTATATCTACAAGCACAGTATCACACTTTGTCTTATATCTACAAGCACAGTATCACACTTGTCTTATATCTACAAGCACAGTATCACACTTTGTCTGGGTTTTTTGGGGTTATTCTAGGTAATTTACACTATGTATGATAACTGTACTTATGTGTACCTGTGAGATACAGGAAGAGACAGAGATGGGGATAGACTGAGACAGAGATATATACAAAACAGAGATAGACAGAGATATGTGCAAATGGAGATAGATACAGACAGAAAGAATAGAGACAACCAAAAGTCATCAAGCTAGACCACCCACCACCCGGCCAGCCAGCCTGTGAACCACATAATTACACATTCAGAATTATTTCTCATTCTTAGGACATAGGCTACAGGGAATTTAAAAATTTCCCTGGCAGGATGACACTACTAGTGTACAAAAAATGAAAGGATGTTGCACATGGGTTATTATTGAGGTTTTTGATATTTCCTTGACCACTTGTGGAAACATCCACCTCCAAGTCACTAAACACAGGGTCAACCTAACCTCCATCTTAATAGGGAGTGCTAATATGACATGACATCAGTGAATCCATGGTGTTTGCCATGTTCTTTGTTCTAGATGCACTCAATTGATCTGGTGCTTCCCACACAAGGTACTAAGTGGTCCCAGATTTTTTAATACTGCTCATACTGGGTGTTCAGACCCATTCTATACTTACCAGGCATCTCAGGTCATTTGAGGCAAATTTGGAGGAAGGAAAGATAAAATATTGGATCTACCTTATGGAAGCACCCAGCAGTAACAAAGTTAGATCTACATATGACAGTTAAGAGTTTAAAATATTATGGTATTACATTTGGGAGTGGGAGCCAGGTCTACCTACACCTGACTTTCTACAAATAAATACTACTCACTTTTCACTCTTCATTAAAACTACAAATATTTTAAAGTAATGAATATACTGTGTATGTATTTTACTTTTTATTATTTTTAATGCATATTTCTACTGTATAAGCATAATACAGCTTCTCCTTACATTAGTGACATACTTGTTTACCATAGCAACAGTTAGACAACTTTATTCCGAAACGTTTCGTTCGCCCAACACAGTAGGCTTCTTCATGTCGAATACAGAAAGAAGGCAGGAACAGTAAGAAGTGAAGACGATGTAATCATTCCATCCACCCTAAAGTTCGTATGAATTGATGGACTGATTACAATCGTCTTCAACATCTTCTACTGTTCCTGCCTACTTTCTGTATTCGACTGAAGAAGCCTACTGTTTAGCGAAACGTTCGAAAAAAGTTGTCTAACTGTCATATTGTTCTTATACCTAACAACCTGTCGGTAATTTATACCCAAATTTTGAGGTTCATACTTGTTTACCGATGACTCCGGGACTTATGACGGGCTCTCTGACCAGTATATACAGACCTAAATAATGTATATTAGAGGCTGAATTTCCTCTATTTTTGTGTATTACAATGTACAGTACACCTGAAAAAAAAAGTATAAACGTTTCAAAAACACACCAAAATGTTATAAATGGGGTTGACAAAACCACTACCATAAGAGTATGCTCCTGCAGTCTTAGAGTGACGAATTTGATTACCCAATGTTGTCCTAAGGACCAGAACTCCGTTGTTAAGTGAGAGAGGCCTGTATATGTTATTGTACACTTACCTGGTATTTGTATCATTTATAAGTGGAAAAATGTATTTCTGCTTACCACGCAATGCCCGCCTTTCTGACATAGCCTTAAACCTAACCTGCTGTAGAGTGGGGTCCCTATAGTACCTGACACCTTAACCTGCGTATGAGTGGGGCCCTATAGTACCTGACAAACCTAACCTGCTGATGAATGTGGCCCTATAGTAGCCTACCACCTAACCTTCTGTATGGAGTGGGTCCCTATAGTAGCCTGACACTAACCGGCTGTATGAGTGGGGGCCCAATAGTATAGGGACACCTAACCTCCTGTAAAGTTGGGCCCTATAGTAGCCTGACACCTAACCTGCTGTATGAGTTGGGGGGCCCTATAGTAGCCTGGACCCCTAACCAGCTGTATGAGATGCGCCCTACTGAGGCTGTCAATAGTGGTTAACACACGAACAAAACTTTCTTATATATCAGGTAGTCATAAAAATTAACTTAACTTAGGGTTTTGTTAGTGACTATTATAAAGACGTAATGAATGTAGAAAAGTTTGTAATAGTCGGTTAGAGGAAGTATGATATTATCAGCTGGTAATCACTAAACTGGGTTGAGAGCCTCGAACTTTTTGCTATATTTATTACTATGGTGGAGAAGAAGTGCATTCATTTATTTTACTGTTTCAGAAGTTGGAGAGAGGTACAGTTGGTTTTAGTTTATACAATGTCTATTTTTTGTGACTAAATGACAACTATAAGGAATATTAGAATAACCCATCATTCAAAAATATATAAAGTTGTGTATAAAATAAGTTAGGTAGCAAGTATGTTTACCGATATTATAGGAATAAGAAAGTTGGTAATTTAAAAATGAAAATTTTGATAGATCATGTTATCATGACTCATATTAGTATAACATAAAAAAAATAAACCAAAGACTTTCAACTTACAGTTAATGTCGCAGCGGGGGCTTTTCACCAGTAATTAATCTTAACTTTCCCATGATGGTGGTGGCAGAGAATCCCTGGAGAACAGTGGCAGCTGTGGCACCTAGTCTCTGTGTGTGAAGGTGTCCAGGGCCATTCTTAATGGTCTCCTGTACCTGTCCTTATACCAACACAAACATTCATCTGGATTCAGCACAATTTTGTTCTCCACTCTGACCCTTACACAACTGTTGATAACTTAACCTTGGAGTTTACCTGGAGAGAGTTTCGGGGGTCAAAGCCCCCGCGTCCCTGTCTTGACCAGGGCCTCCCAGGTTTGGATCAGTCGCCTGACCCAACCAGGCTTTTGCTGCTGGCTGCACGCAAACCAACGTACGAGCCACAGCCCGGCTGATCGGGAACTGACTTTAGGTGCTTGTCCAGTGCCAGCTTGAAGACTGCCGGGGGTCTGTTGGTAATCCCCCTTATGTGGCTGGGAGGCAGTTGAACAGTCTGGGGCCCCCTGACACTTATTGTATGGTCTCTTAACGTGCTAGTGAACCCCCTGCTTTTTCATTGGGGGATGGTGCATCGTCTGCCAAGTATTTTGCTTTCGTAGTGATGATTTTCGTGTGCAAGTTCAGTACTAGTCCCTCTAGGATTTTCCAGGTTTATGTAATCATGTATCTCCCCCTCCTGCGTTCCAGGGAATACAGGTTTAGAAACCTCAAGCGCTCCCAGAAATTTGAGGTGTTTATCTCCGTTATGCGCGCCGTGAAAGTTCTCTGTACATTTTCTAGGTCGGCAATTTCCCCTGCCTTGAAAGGTGCTGTTAGAGTGCAGCAATATTCCAGCCTAGATAGAACAATGACCTAAGAGTGTCATCATGGCTTGGCCTCCCTAGTTTTCAAGGTTCCCCTTTAAACCATCCTGTCATTTTTCAGCAGATGCGATTGATACAATGTTATGGCCCCTTGAAGTTGAGATCCCCGACATAATCACTCCCAGGTCTTTGACGTTGGTGTTTCGCTCTATTTTGTGGCCAGAATTTGTTTGTACCTGATGAAGATTTAATTTCCCTTTCATGTTTACCATATCTGAGTAATTAAAAATTTCTCATCGTTGAACTTCATATTGTTTTCCTGCACCCCACTGAAAGATTTGGTTGATGTCCGCCCCTGGAGCCTTGCAGTGTCTGCAATGGAAGACACTGTCATGCAGATTCGGGTGTCATCTGCAAAGGAAGACACGGTGCTGTGGCTGACATCCTTGTCTAGTCGGATATAGGATGAGGAACAAGATGGGAGCTAGTACTGTGCCTTGTGGAACAGAGCTTTCACCGTAGCTGCCTCGGACTTAACTCTTTTGACGACTACTCTCTGTGTTTCTGTTAGTGAGGACATAATAGATTCATCGACCGACTTTTCCTTTAAATTCCTTTAGCGCGCATTTGTGCGCTTTTAACGCCAGGGGTCACACTTGTCCGAAGGCTTTTGCAAAGTCTGTATATATTACACCCTGCATTCTTTTTGTCTTCTAGTGCATTTAGGACCTTGTCGTATTGATCCAGTATGAGACAGACAGGAGCGACCTGTTCTAAACCCATGTTGCCCTGGGTTGTGTAACTGAGGGGTTTTTCTAGATGGGTGGTGATCTTGCTTCTTAGGACCCTTTCAAAGATTTTTATGATATGGGATGTTAGTGCTTTTGGGTCTGTAGTTCTTTGCTGTTGCTTTAAACTCCCCCCTTTGTGGAGTGGGGCTAGTCTGTTGTTTTAGTAACTGAGGGACGACCCCCGTGTCCATGCTCCCTCTCCATAGGATGGAAAAGGCTCGTGATAGGAGTTTCCCTTGCAGTTCTTGATGAACACGAGTTCCATGAGTCTGGCCCTGGGGCATAGTGCATGGGCATGTCATTTATCGCCTGTTCGAAGTCATTTGGCATCAGGATAACATCGGAATAGGCTTTTTGTTAATCAAATTTTGTGTGGCTCTCCATAAAAAATTCATTTTGATCTTCGACTCTCAGTCTGGTTAGCGGCTTGCTAAAAACTGAGTCATATTGGGACTTGAGTAGCTCACTCATTTCCCTGCTGTAAACTGTGTAGGACCCATCTTGTTTTAAGTAGGGGCCCAATACTGGACGTTGTTCTCGATTTTGATTTGGCATAGGAAAGAAATACTTTGGGTTTCTTTCGATTTCATTTATGGCTTTTAGTTTCTTTCCCGCGATTCCTGACTCCAAAAGGATTCTTTTAGCTTAAGTTCGATGCTTGCTATTTCTCTGACCATGTCTCCCTGCGCATTTCAGATTTTATTGACCTCTTTTAGCCGCTCTGTTATTCTTTTCCGTCGCCTGTAAAGGGAGCGTCTGTCTCTTTCATTTTACATCTACTCCTCCTTTTTCTTAGAGGAATAAGCCTTGCGCATACATCGAGTGCCACCGAGTTAATCTGTTCTAGGCAAAAGTTTGGGTCTGGTTGCTTAGTATATTTTCCCCAGCTTATATCGGTTAGGACTTGGTTTACTTTGCCCCACTTTATGTTTTTGTTATTGAAGTTAAATTTTTGGTGAATGCCCCCTCGTGACTAGTCTCATTTTGTGGGTTCTGGGGCTCCACGCATATATGTGTGAACCTCAATTAAGTTGGGGATCTAGTATATTGTTTTTGATATGGTGACATTCCTTATCAGATCATCATTGTTAGTGAAGATGAGGTCTAGTGATTCTCCAGTCTAGTAGGCTCTATTATTTGCTGGTTTAAATTGAATTTTGTGGCAGAGATTTAAAAGCTCGTGTGAGTGTAGTTTTCATCAGAGCTGCCTCCTGGTGTTATTACTGCAACAATATTAATTGCTTTTATTCCTCCATTTTAGGTTTGCCTTAAGTTGAAATCCCCCAGAGCAAGATTTTGGGTGCAGGAGCGGAAGATTTTCCAGACAGTGGTCAATTTTTTAAAAGCTGTTCCTGGAATTGCTGGGATGTTGCATCCGGAGGCTTGTAGACTACCACAATGACTAGGTTTTGGTTCTCGACCTTTACTGCTAAAACTTCCCCCTACGTCATTTGAGGCATTAAGCAGTTCTGGGGCAAACAAGTGATCTGCAATGTACAGGCCAAGCCCCCTTTTGCCTGTTTCACTCTGTCACATTTTGTATAGGTTGTAACCTGGGATCCATATTTCGTTGTCCAAGTGATCCTTTAGTGGGGCTCAGTGAAAGCCGCGAACATTGCCTTTGCCTCTGCAAGCAGTCCACGGATGAAAGGTATTTGTTGTTTGTTGCTGGCTTTAGACCCTGTATATTTGCAAAGAAGAATGTTATCGGACTGGTGGTATTGTTGGTACTGGGGGGGATTTTTTTTCCGGCATTAGTATCTGTATCTGTTGGTTTGGAGTGGAGGCCATCGACTGTGGTTCCACTCCAGGAATGACTGGATTTGGTGTACAATTTCTGCCATTTCCCGCCAGTTTTTTTTTCCTTCCTGGCACTAAAAAACTTCTCCCTCTTGAGTGGCTGTTGGCTACCCAGGTTTTCCCATGGCCTGGATGTTTGTATCTTTTTGTCCCCTTTAAAAAGGTATGCCTGGCAATTTAAGTTATAGCACAGTCTTTCCTGTACTGAAAGAGGTACACATTCAGGTGAAAAAAGCTTTCAGGAAGGGAGTTTTGCATTTTCCAGTTTGTCATATGGGCATGACATTTTCTAGGGTGGTCATAGTTGCATGTCCCATCTGTTTTTCCAGATTTCCCATGCCAGCAGATACCAAGTGCATAGTATGTCCAGGCTTGGTTTCCGTTTGCCTTGGGTTTCTATGACTGTATTCCCTGTTGGTGCATGTTTTTCCCCGTCTTATTCCTTATCCTCCCTAGCACCAACAATGGAGCTTCCACCAGTTTTTTTTGGTAATTTTATCCCCACTATTGCTTTGGAGTCCTCTTTTTTGCTATTTTCCTGCGGTATTTCTAGTTTGCAATATTGGTTTTATCTTATCTTTGACTACACTTGTTTCCCTACTATGGCTCCTGTCCTCTATGAGGTCATTTATATGTATTCCTTCCTGCGTATAATTCCCGATACCTGGACAAAATCTCCACTTCACCATTACTGTCTCCCAGGACAGCATCTCCAGCTTCACCATTACTGTCTCCCAGACAGCACCTCCAGCTTCACCATTACTGTCTCCCAGGACAGAATCTCCCAGCTTTACCATTTCTGTCTCCCAGGACAGCACCCCCACTTCACCATTACTGTCCCAGGACAGCACTACAGCCCCACATTTACTGACTACCAGGACATCACCTCCAGCCTTACAGTTTGTGACTACATGGCCAGTATCAAGGGCAGTACCATTCAGCCCAGACTTTTTAAAGTTCCCATCTGTTGTAGAAAGCTTCCAGGTTTTCTATGAAAGCAGCTTTGATGTTGTCCTCTTTTTAAAACCTTGTGATTTTAGTCCCCAGATTTTTTCCCCATTTGGCAAACCCAAAAACACTTCTCTGTTTTAATACTGCTTGTAGCTAGTTCTGGGATATCTGCACAAGGAGCGTGACAAACCCTTTCCCACAAAAAAAGACAATTTATCCATGTGGAAGCCCGTTTGTTTGACTGACCACAGACTACACACAGCTTCATAATGATTTGAATGGTTGATTTACTGCAATTCTACTAGCAACCTCTTGAATATTATATTAATAACCTTAAATGAAGCCTAGCTATTTGTATTTCTGTTTCTAACTCTTTTGTATATTGGACAGCTTACCGTCACGTTCCTGATTTTTAATGTTTGTGTTTATAAGGGCGCCTACAAACCCATCCGTTTACAGTCTGCTTTATTGCCAACGAAAAATGTTTTTTTGAAACCAGTCCGGGTTTTGGACCATAAAGGGTTCGGACCATCAAGGACCGGACCAGTCCCATCTGCTCTGATCAGTGGGTCACTTATTTAAAACATACTGGTCGGTGATTTGAGCTAACACATGAAAAGGATCTACGGAAATTATCTACCTGAGTAATATGTGAATTGACTGATACAAAAGTATAACTTGCGTGTTGAAGAGCCGGTGATATCTGGCAGCTCCTACAATGATGTACAGTCCCACCTCTTTGTTTATCAATCGCTGTATCTGGCTTTTCTATTTTTGTTTTTTTTCCGGGTTTCCCCCACAATAAATGCTATATTATCACTATAGTTGACTGGTGCAAATTTTTGGAGGAAGGACGCTTTTTCCCGTAGTAATAATGCTTCTCGTTGTGTATATTGCGACCGCTGGTAACTACAGGGTTTTTTTTGAAATTCACAGTAACGTCTCGTATTTCAAGAAAAGAAACTAATGAAAGTCACCCACTCCACTAAGTACCATTATAATACTGGTTAGTTGCTAAATACAACACGTATTCTGCTCTTTACTGGTATCACTAGATTATAATGCGATACACTAGCAGGGCCCGGAAGATAAAAAAAAACAGCTGACCTGTGGTAAAATTTCTGGCGACTTCTGGCACCTGCCTCTATAGGCTTATCACTTCATTTTCAAATTCACCTGTTTTCAAATGACACTTTAGCCTTTATCATCAATATACTAGGGAGCCACTGTAGTATACACTATACACTATGTATACTCAATGCTTTCAGGGAGACTTTCTTTCATCTGACACAAAGTTCAAATATTATTTTTTTCACACGGGGAAACAGGCCTATGATTCCCCCCTGGCAGTAAAACTTATGTCTTAAAATATCACTCACACCCTCCCTTCAACCCTTCCTAATATATCCCCTGTACCTCCCTTCAACCCTTCCTAATATATCCCCTGTACATTCCTTCAACCCTTCTTAATATATCCCCTGTACCTCCTTTCAACCCTTCTTAATATACCCCCTGTCCATTCCTTCAACCCTTCCTAATATATCCCCTGTACCTCCATTCAACCCTTCCTAATATATCCCCTGTACCTCCATTCAACCCTTCCTAATATATCCCCTGTACCTTCCTTCAACCTTCCTAACATATCCACTGTACCAAAACTTCATTCAACCTTCCTAATATATCCCCTGTACCTTCCTTCACCCTACCTAATACATCCCCTGGTACCTTCCTTCAACCCTCCTAATATATCCTCTGAACCTCCCTCAACCCTTCTTAATATATCCACATGTACCTCCCTTCCAATTCAACCCTTCCTAGGATATCCCCTGTACCTCCTTCTTCCTACCCTTCCTAGGATAACCCCTGTACCTTCCTTCAAAACCCTTTTCCTAGGATATCCATTGTACCTATTCCTTACACCCTTCTTAGCACATCACCTGTAACTATTATTCTTCAACCTTCCTTGGATATTCTTGAAAGCCACTCACCTAGGAGGTACTACCATCCTGGTAGTAGGTTCGTAGACCGCAACACACCCTGGGAGGTACTACCATCCTGTGTGGAGTAGTTTATATAGACAGCAAATCACCCTGGGAGTACTGTGATCCTGTTGGTAGAGGTTGGTAGATAGCACCCACCCAGGGAGGGTACTACCAGCCTGTGGAAGTAAGGTTGGAAAGACAGCAACCCACCCAGGGAGGTAACTAGCCATCCTGTGGTAGTAGGTTGGTACAGAAGGACCCACCCAGGGAGGCAATTACCATCTGTGGTAGGTTTATAGACAGCAATCACCCTGGAGGTACTGCCATCCTGTGGGAGTATGTTTATAGACAGTAACAACACCCTGGGGAGGTACTGTGATCCTGTGCTAGTAGGTTTTGTTAACACAACCCACCCTGGAGGTACTGCCATCAGGTGGTATTAAAGTTTGGTAGATAGCAACCACCCCTGGGAGGTACTACCATCCGGTGTATAGTTTTGGAAGACAGCAACCACCCTGGGAAGTACAATCATCCTGTGGTAGTAGGGTTTTGCAGACAGCCAACCCACCCAGGGAGGTACAACAATCCTTGGTAGGTAAGGTTGAAGACCGCAACCACCCAGGAGGTACAAACCATCCAGTTTAAATTGGTTGGATAGACAGCACCCACCCAGAGGAGTTACACATCCTGTTGGTAGTAGGTTTTGACAGCAACCACCCAGGGTATGTACTACACATCCCTTCTGGTAGTAGGTTGTAGACAGCAACGCTCCCAGGAGGTACTACCATCCAGTGGTAGATAGGTTGTAGACAGCAACCCCCCAGGGAGGTACTCTAACCCATCGCTTTGGTATAAGTTGGCATGACATTCAGCCCACCCAGGGAGGTACTACCATCCTGTGGTATTATGTTGGTAGATAGCAACCACTCCAGGGAGTACTCCTACTACCGTCCGTGGTAGTAGGTTGGTAACAGCACCCCCCCAGGAGGTACTACCATCCTGTTGTATTGGTTGGTAGAAAGAGCAACCCCCAGGGAGTAACTACCATCCTGTTGGTAGTAGGTTGGAAGACAGCAACAACCCAGGGGGTACTTACCTCCTGTGGAAGTAGGTTTGGGTACAGAGGACCCTCCCCAGGAGGCATTACCATCCCTGTGGTAGGTTTTATAGACTGCACTCACCCTGGGCGGTATGCCACCTGTGGGAGTATGTTTTATAGACCCAGCACTCACCCTGGGAGGTACTGTGATCCTTGCATAGTAGGTTGTAGACAATCAACCACACCATGGATGTACAGCCAACAAGTAGGTAGTAATTGGTAATAGCAACCAACCTGGTAAGGTACAACCAACCTGTGGGAAGGTAGGTGGTAGACAGCACCCCCCCAGGGCAGTACATCATCCTGTGGTATAGTTTGCAGACAGCAACCACCCAGGGAGTACTACAATCCAGTGGTAGTCGGTATGTAGACAGCAACCACCCAGGGAGGTAGTTCTAGCCATCTCCTGGTTGTAATTTGGTTGGTAGACAGCAACCACCCAGGGAAGTACTACCATCCTGTGGTAGTAGTTCTTAGACAGCAACCACCCAGGGAGGTACTAACCATCCTCTGGTAGTAAAGGTTGGTAGACAACCCCCAGGGAGGAACTACCATCCAGTGGTAGGTAGGTTGGAATACAGCAACCCCCCAGGGAGGTACTACCATCCTGTGGTATAAGAATGGCAGACATCTGCCACCCAGGGAGGTACTACCTCCTGTGGTAGTCGGTTGGTAGATAGCAACCACCCAGGGAGGTACTAACCGTCCCTTGGTTATAGTTGGTAACAGCAACCCCCCAGGCGTATACCTACCAACCTGGTGTAATCGGTTAGGTAGACAGCAACCCCAACCCAGGGCGGTACTAACCCATCCTGTGGTAGTAGTTTTAGACAGCAACCATCCCAGGAGGTACTACCAGCCTGTGGTCGTAGAGTTGGTAGACAGCCCACCCCCCAGGGGGAAAGGTACTACCATCTCTGTGGAGTAAGTTTTGGCAGACATCTGCCACCCAGGGAGGTACACCATTCCTGTGGTAGTAGTTTGGTAGATAGCCACCACCCATGGAGGGTACTACTGTCCTACCTACCAAATGAGTGTAAAACAGAAGCCTGTAATTGTTTTTTACATATGGTATGATTGCTGGTGTCATTGTTTTCTGTCACATAAATATGCATAATTTCAAGAAATACTTGCTAATTCTACTTCCACTTGGTCACACTACACATGCATGTACAAACACAGGAAACACCCCTTTGGGTTTTCTTCTCTTTTCTTCTATGCTTTTTCTTGTTAATTCCTGTTTTTCCATGGGAAGTGGAAGAGAATACTTACCCCTGTTAAGCCATTGCATGTCATAAGAGGAACTAAATGCCAGGACAAGAAGCTATTAGCCCCTTATCCTGTATACAATACTAAATTTATGAAGAATCTTCTGTTTTCTTTTGGGCCCACCCTCCTTCAGTGGGATATGGCCAGTGCAAATGAAAGAAGCAAGATTAATATATTTAATAAATAGATAACTTAAGGGACAGCTCGAGTTTTTTAATGCGCGTAGTACAAAAAATAATATGAAAAATATGGAAATGAAGGTTTGTTGACAGAAAAATAGTTTCAGAATCTGGCAACATTTTTTGGATGAAAATCACATTTTAATATTGCTCTTAAAGTTGTATATATTTACAGAACAGAATTCAATATAAAGAAAATTAATTAAGAAAATGTTTAGAAAAGTTCAATAATATGTGTTGGCATCATACCTTTACTGAGGTTTAGAGAGCAGTGTTGACATCTGGGAAGAGTTCCTGGCCACTTCTGGATCAATCTTCAACCTCCACATTGAGTGATCAGCTTCATAATGGTTTGTTGATGACCTCCTGTGCAGTGTTGCCTGTGTATTGAGGTCTCCAGCATGTTCTGCAGCTTGCATCTTTCCTGCCTCTTCCTTCGTTGTCATTGTCAGTACACAGCAGGAATCCTCCCCCCCCTGTTCCAGGAGCTCTATACCTGCCTGAACTAGCTCCACAGATCATAGAGTCAGTCCTGCAGTAGTGATGCTTGGGTCTTCCAGTCCCTCACCCTTCCCTCCCTGGTACTTGCCCACTGGGACATGCTTCTTTCACACTCACTTACGACTCAGGTTAATGATACCTGCTCTTGTGTTCCTGTACCAAGACCGTAACTTCTTCTGATGCCTCTTGTGGCGATCTTGCCCACATTTTGTTGACACTGACTGTTCCCACTATGTAACCTGGATACTTCTGAGTTTCTTTAACACAGCCTCCAACAGTGTAGCTGATTGAGAGGGAAACCTGAGGTAGCATCCTGAGGCACAGTCACAGCACGGCCGCTGGGGCAGGGTGAGCTGAGCATTCTTATGTATCTTCAAACACGAGAGCAGAATGTGGTGACCACACACGGCAGAGTGAGCGTGGTCGTCGTAGTTCTTCATCATAATTGTTAAAGCACACTTTACACTCCTCCTGGTTTGACGTTACCTGTAAAAATAAATATTAAGTTAGATTTTATACACTAATAGGATTGAATTTAAGCAGGTAGATTTTATGCCAGTAGAATTGAATTCTATTAAGTTTACACATCAATGAAAGTGTTCATATTGAATTTTATAGACAATCTTGAAAGGTTAAAAGAATTGCCAAACTTCTACCATATTACTACAAATAACAACATAGGAGGTATATATTGCTAAAAACTTCATATAACTACTACATATAACAAAAATACAACATAAAACCAGACTTGGATGTGCTGTAATTGGCTACAAGACCAACATAACAAAAAGAAACTAATACAATCATGCTTTGAGATCTCTTTTCTTTCTAACTTTAAGAGTTTTACAAGTTTAGGTTAAGAGTTCCTAACTTATTTACAAGTTTAAGAGCTGTACCTAAAACAACTCATTTTAAACCCTTTTATATTGTTAGAACCACATACAGAACAGGATAAGGATTTGTTGTTAACTGTGGATCATTGATTTTAATTGGCCAACTGACTATTCTGTTGATGTCATAATGCTGTACAAACAGATTCTAGACTCAAGTAACCTCTATGAATAAATTATCTCAGATGAAAGTAGATGTTTCTGGAGAAAGCACAGTGAAAAAATGCTCCCTTGCATGACTGTCTTGTTATGCAGAAGCGCATTTCCTAGCTGTCTGCAGAGTGAGCCAAGGTGTGGTACTTTGACAATATTATCCCATGACGTAACATAAAGGCCACCCACATCTCTCTGGAGTTTGAAGACTATAGTGAAATGACAGACCTGTTCCAGGAGAGAGATGAGTTGTTTTATTGCTCTGTTCCCATTCTGTCAAGAAGTCTCAGATATGAAGGGGACAGGAAATCCAAGAAATGGCGCATACTCACCATGTGAATATACTCTGCAACCTCTACTGTTGAGTTAGATAAAAGATACATCTAAGTAAGGTTCCCCAACCACTTTGCAAGATCCCTACAATGTGGGTTTCCATTGTTTGTAGTCAAATTTCCACCCAAGGGAATCAAGATCATCCAGTTACCAACACTCCCCATTCATTTCTTACCACAACTCATGCATTACCGCTCATGGTGTCTTTCATTCCTTTTGTTGGGTTATTATCAGGGCCACTGACCGCAAACGCTGTATCGAGCCCGTTTTCTTCGATGGTACGAATAAAATCGTTGCCCAAGGCTGAAGCGATGAGAGAAAAAGGAAAAAAAGTTTCCTTGTAAACAGAGATAGAAACTTGAAAGTTTCCAATTCGATCCGGTGGACACCCATTGCCAAGCCCCAGCAGAGAGGATCCAACACTCCGCGCACCTGGTACAGTAACTGGTTTTCACCAAAGACCGTGTACATAAAAATTTCCTGCAGCTTCGGGAAAAATGGAGCTGGCTAAAGTAAGCCGATGATCAGGTGCCCCTCCTGTAAGAGTCCCGCGGTCTAAATAGATGAGGACAAGCAACCCAGTGAGAACGGGGAAAGATTTGTCCCTATACCAGGTGATAGAGAGATCCCAGACCCCCAAAGGGCTGGCGCAGAAGTCTACCCCATGTGCCTAGAAAACAAATAATTTGTGATATCTCAGTGAGCAAAATGTGACATGCCATCATTCCAAGGTTGATGGTGTTTCCAATCTTTCTTCTAGTGCAATCACCTCATATACTGAGTCTGGGAGGTCGAGTCCGAACAAAAATAGGCTATAAAATCACAAGAACTACTATAAAATTGTAATTATAAGAAACATGAAATTTACATAAATTAAAAAACAAAGAGGAAAAAAGGTTATATCGGCAACATTTCCCATTACTGCAAGATGGCTGTACTCCCCATTGCCATCAGGTGAGCATACACCTGCCCACTTCACTGCCTTATATCTTGGTAAGTCTTTCTGTTCAACACACCAGCCGTTCCCACTGAGGCGGGGAGCCCAAAAAGAAAAACAAAAGTTTTCTCCTTTTAAATCTAAGTACTACACCTACCAGCCAAACTTACGCCCTGCTCGGCATACGTCCAGTAGACTATGACCGTGCATCTTGCAGCTGGGGCTGGGCCGGCTGATGCACACCACTGTAGCAGTATTTGACAATACTCGAGGCGGCAAGTGGCGTCCTGCAGGCAGCAACAGTTTGAGTAACCTTGCCATCAGCAGCATCATAACTGTAATAACTGTACAAACTGGAAAGTAAATTTCATCACCATGTGCTGCTAAGACGAAGTCTGAATCTTGAGACTGAAGATTGTGGCAAGAAAGGCTCTTACTCTCAAACTAAACTATTTGTTTTCACTGTTGCACATAAACCTGCCTGTATCTGTCAGCCTGTATATCTGTGGTCTGACCTGTATCTCTGTGTGATTGTTCGTTCTGCTACAGGTCCCTCAGTCCTTTCAGTCACCTGTGTGTCCGACTTATCTGTCGACCTGTTGTCCTGTCTTTTCTGTCTACTGTGTATCCTGTCTACCAGTGTGTCCTCTCTGTCTACCTGTGGTCTGTCTTTATGTCCTTCACGCTAATCTGATGGTTGCAGGGTTGAGTCATAGCTCATGGCCCGCCTCTTCGCTAATTTAGCTACTAGGTCCCTCTCTCCTCCCTGCCCCAAGAAGCTTTACATACCTCACCGTTGAAAACTATGTAAGGTTCAAAGCCTCCACTACATCACTTATCTAGTCTATTCCACGGCCAACTACTCTATGACTGAAAATACTTCCTAACAACCCTTTGATTCATCTGAGTCCCTTCAACTCCAATTGTGACTTTTGTGTCGTGTGTCCCTTCTCTGAACATCCCGTCTTTGTCCGCACCTTTTCTATTTCCCGCACAGTATTTTATATGTCATTATCATGTCTCCCTTGACCCTCCTGTCCTCTGGTGTCGTCAGGCCTATTTCCCTCAACTTTACTTCGTAGGACAATCCCTCATAGCTCTGGGACTATCTTGTTGCAAAACCCTTTGCACTTTCTCTATTTTTTTTGATGTGTGATAGGTGTGGATTCCACAATGATTCTGCATACTCCAGTATAGCCTGGAGGTTTACCTGGAGGTTATTCCAAGGATTCAATGCCCCCCCCGCGGCCCGGATCCCCATGACCAGGCCTCCTGATGGATCAGGGCCTGAACAAACTAGGCTGGTTACTGCTGGCCGCACGCAGTCCAACATCGAGCCACAGCCCGGCTGATTCCTGGCACTGACCTTTAGGTATCTGTCCACTCTCACTTGAAGGCACCAGGGGTTTATGGCATTCCCCTAATGCATGAATTTGGAAGGCAGTTGAAGCAGGGTCCCCCTTGGTCCCGGACACTTAGGTGTTTTTCCTTAGAGTAACAATGTGCCCCTACTGTTTATTTAGGGGTATTTTGCATCGCCTGATCAGTCCTTTTACTTTCGTATGGAGTGATTTTCTGTGCTCAGATTTGTGACCATTCCTTCCAAGATTTTCCATGTGTAGATTATGAAAATCTCTCACTCCTGCGTTCCAACGAGTACATTCAAGTGCTTACAAGCGTTTCCAGTAGTTAAGTGCTTGACACAGAACTTATACGTGCAGTAAAGGATCTCTGTACACTTTCTAGATCTGCGATTTCACCTGCTTTGAATGGAAAATGTTAATGTACAGCAGTATCCACCTAGCCTGGAGTTTACCAGGAGAGAGATCCGGGGGTCAACGCCCCCACAGCCCGGGTCTGTGACCAGGCCTCCTGGTGGATCAGGCTGATCAACCAGGCTGTTACTGCTGGCTGCAGGCAAACCAACGTACGAGCCACAGCCCGGCTGTTTCAGGAACCGACTTTAGGTGCTTGCCCCATGCCAGCTTGAAGACTGCCAGGGTCTGTTGGTAATCCCCCTAATGTATGCTGGAGGCAGTTGAACAGTCTTGGGCCCCTGACACTTATTGTATGGTCTCTTAACGTGCTAGTGACACCCCTGCTTTTCATTGGGGGGATGTTGAAATCGTCTGCCAAGTCTTTCGCTTTCGTAGTGAGTGTTTTTCGTGTGCAAGTTCGGTACTTAGTCCCTCAGGATTTTCCAGGTGTATATAATCATGTATCTCTCCCGCCTGCATTCCAGGGAATACAGATTCAGGAACCTCAAGCCTCCCAGTAATTGAGGTGTTTTATCTCCGTTATGCACACCGTAAAGGGTTCTCCATACATTTTCTAGGTCAGCAATTTCACGTGCCTTGAAAGGTGGTGTTAGTGTGCAGCAATATTCAAGCCTAGATAGAACAAGTGACCTGAAGAGTGCATCATGGGCTTGGCATCCCTAGTTTTGAAGGTTCTCTTTACCATCCTGTCATTTTTCTAGCAGATGCGATTGATACAATGTTATGCACCTTTGAAGGTGAGATCCTCCAACATGATCACTCCCAGGTCTTTGACGCTGGTGTACACTCTATTTTGTGGCCAGAATTTGTTTTGGGTAACTCTGATGAAGTTTTAAATTTCCTCATGTTTACCATATCTGAGTAATTGAAATTTCTCATCGTTTGAACTTCATATTGTTTTTCTGCAGCCCACTGAAAGTTTTGGTTGATGTCCGCCTGGAGCCTTGCATGTCTGCAATGGAAGACACTGTCATGCAGATTTGGGTGTCATCTGAAAAAGGAAGACCGGTCCCTGTGGCTGACATCCTAGTCTATGTCAGATAGAGGATGAGGAACAAGATGGGAGCGAGAAACTGTGCCTTGTGGAACAGAGCTTTTCACCGTAGCTGCCTCGGACTTTACTCTGTTGACGACTACTCTCTGTTTTTCTGTTAGTGAGGAAATTTTTAGACCCATCGACCGACTTTTCCTGTTTTTCCCTTTTTAGCACGCATTTTGTGCGCTATTACGCCATGGTCACACTTGTCAAAGGCCTTTGCAAAGTCTGTATATATTACATCTGCATTCTTTTTGTCTTCTAGTGCATCAAGGACCTTGTCGTAGTGATCCAATAGTTGAGACAGACAGGAGCGACCTGTTCTAAACCCTGTTGCCCTGGGTTGGGGTAACTGATGTGTTCTAGATGGGTGGTGATCTTGCTTTTTAGGCCCCTTTCAAAGATTTTTATGATAGGGGAATGTTAGTGCTATCGGTCTGTAGTTCTTTGCTGTTGCTTTTCTGCCCCCTTTGGGGAGTGGGGCTATGTCTGTTGTTTTTAGAAAACTGTGGGACAACCCCCGTGTCCATGCTCCCTCTCCATAGGATGGTAAAGGCTCGTGATAGGGTTTCTTGCAGTTCTTGATGAACACGAGTTCCATGAGTTTTGGCCCTGGGGTAGAGTGCATGGGCATGTCATTTATCGCCTGTTTGAAGTCATTTGGCGTCAGGAAACATCAAAATAGCTTTGTTAACCAAATTCTGTGCTTCCTCATAAAAATTCATTTTGATCTTCGACTCTCAGTCTGGTTATTGGCTGTTGAAAACTGAGTCATATTGGGACTTTAGTACTCCACTCATTTCCTTGCGTCATCTGTGTAGGACCCACTTGTTAAGGTAAGGGCCCAATACTGGACGTTGTTCTCGACTTTGATTGGCATAGGAGAAGAAATTACTTTGGGTTTCTTTCGATTTCATTATGGCTTTTAGTTCTTCCCACAATTCCTGACTCCTATAAGATTCCTTTAGCTTAAGTTCGTGTTTGCTATTTCTCTGACCAGTGTCTGACTATGCATTTCAGATATATTGACCTCTTTTAGCCGCTCTGTTATTCTTTTCCGTCACCTGTAAAGGGAGCGCCTGTCTCTTTCAGTTTACATCTACTCCTCCTTTTTCTTAGAGGAATAAGCCTTGTGCATATATTGAGTGCCACCCAGTTAATCTGGGTTTTAGCATAAGTTGGAGTCTGTGTTGCTTAGTATAATCTTCCCAGCTTATATCAGTTAGGACTTGGTTTACTTGGTCCCACTTTATTTTTTGTTATTGAAGTTGAATTTGGTGAATCTCCCTCGTAATAGTTTCATTATGTCGGGCTGGGCTCCGCGCATACATGTCTGAACCTCAATTATGTTGTGATCGAGTACGTATATTGTTTTTGATATGGTGACATTTCTTATAAGATCATCATTGTTAGTGAAGATGAGGTCTAGTGTATTCTCCAATCTAGTAGGCTCTATTATTTGCTGGTTTAAATTGAATTTTTGTGCAGAGATTTAAAAGCTCGTGTGAGTGTGAGTTTTCATCAGAGCTGCCTTCTAGTGTTATTTCTGCAACAATATTATTTGCTATATTCCTCCATTTTAGGTGCCTTAAGTTGAAATTCCCAAGGAGCAAGATGTTGGGTGCAGGAGCTGGAAGATTTTCAGACAGTGGTCAATTTTTAACAGCTGTTCCTGGAATTGCTGGGATTTGCATCCGGAGGGTTGTAGACTACCACAATGACTAGGTTTTGGTTCTCGATCTCTACTGCTAAAACTTCCACTACATCATTTGAGGCATTAAGCAGGTCTGTGCAAACAAGTGACTCTGTGATGTACAGGCCAACTTCCCCCCCCCTTTTGCCTGTTTACTCTGTCACATCTGTATAGGTTGTAACCTGGGATCCATATTTCGTTATCCAAGTGATCCTTTATGTGGGTCTCAGTGAAAGCCGCAAACATTGCCTTTGCCTCTGCAAGCAGTCCACGGATGAAAGGTATTTTGTTGTTTGTTGCTGGCTTTAGACCCTGTATATTTGCAAAGAAGAATGTCATCGGACTGGTGGTATTGTTGGTACTGGGGGGGGATTTTTTTTCCGGCATTAGTATCTGTATCTGTTGGTTTGGGGTGGAGGCCATCGACTGTGGTTCCACTCCAGGGAAAGACGGATTTGGTGTACAATTTCTGCCATTTCCTGCCAGTTTTTTCCTTCCTGGCACTAAAAAACCTCTCCCTCTTGAGTGGCTGTGGCTACCCAGGTTTTCCCATGGCCTGGAAGTTTGTATCTTTTTGTCCCCTTAGATGGTGTGCCTGGCAATTTAAGTTATAACATAGTTTTTCCTGTACTAAAAGGAGGTACACATTTCAAGGGTGAAAAAGCTTACGGGAAGGGGGGGATTTTGCAGTTTCCTTTTCCCTCATGTGGTCATGACTTTTTCTGGGGTTGGTCATAGTTGCACTCCCATTTTTTTTTCCCGATTTCCCATTTCTCGGGATACCAAGTGCATGTATGTCACAGGTTTGGGTTTCCATTTCCCCTTTGGGTTTTTCTGTGACGGTTTTCCCTTTTTGGGTGCATTTTCCCTGTCTTATTCCTATCCCCCCTACCACCAAAAAGGGACTCCCAAACCAGTTGTTTTTGGGTAATAAACCTAAACAATTGCTAGTGGGGGTCCTCTTGTTTGCTATTTCCTTTGGTTTTTTCTATTTTTGAAAATTTTGGGGTTTTTATCTTATTTTTGACTACACTTTTTCCCCCCCCACAACGGCTCCTGCCTCTATGAGGTAAATTTAAATGCATTCCACCCCTGTGTAAAAATTTTCCCGCCTCCCCGGGGCCAAAATTTCTACAGCTTCCCCATTACTGTCCCCCCGGGACGCACCTCTACTTCCCATTACTGTCTCCCGGACAGCACCTCTACCCACCATTACTGTCTCCCAGGACAGAAACCCCAAAGGCTTGGGCCAAAAACTGCCCTCCCAGGACAGCACTATCAGCCCCCCCTTTACTGACAACCAAAACATCCCCCGCCTTAAAATTTTTGACTAAATGGCCATACAAAGGGCAGTACCATTCAGCCCGTTTTTTAATTTTCCCCCCCTGTAGAAAAGCTTCCGGGTTTGTCTATGAAACAGCTTTGAGGGGTTTTCCCCCCTTTTAATACCCTTGTGATTTTAGTCCACAGTTTTTATCTCATTGGGCATACCCAAAAACACTTCCTTGTTTTAATACTGCTTGTAGCTAGTTTTTGGGATATCGGCACAAGAGCGTGACCCAAATTTTCCCACAAAAAAACCAATTTTAAACCATGGGGGAAATGCCTGTTTGTTTGATTGACGGAAAGACTACGCAAAACTTCATAAGATTTGAATGGTTGTTTTAAACTGTAATTCTACTAGCAACCTCTTGAATCTCTATTTAATAACTTCCTTAAATGAAGCTCTAGCTATTTGAAATTTCTATTTCAAACTGTATTTAAAAAATTTTCCCCCAAACTTACCTTTAACGTTCCTAAATTTATATTTATTGTTTGTTTTTGAAAAGGGGCCCGCCTAAAAACCCCATCCTTTTACACCCTGCTTTATTGCCCCAAACGAATCCATTTAAAACCCGGGTAAAGGGTTTTCGGACCAGCCCGAGGGTTGGGAGCCCCCCCGATCTGATCAGGGTCCCTTTTTTTTAAAACATACTGGCCCTTTGTTTTTGGGGCTAACAGGGAAAAGGGGATCCCCCTGGAAATTATCTACCCAGTAATATGTGATAAGATTGATACCAAAAGTAAACTTGCTGTTAAAAGAACTGGTGACTGCATGGCAGCTCCTAAAAAAGAAGGGTTCAACCCCAAACCCCCTTTGTTTTTTCATCACTGTACCCAAGAAATTTCTATTTTTTTTTTTTTTGGGTCCCACCACAATAAATGCAAAAATTATCACTATATTTGACTGGGGGAAAATTTTGGAGGAAGGGAAGAACGCTTTTCCTTTTTGTGGGAAAATTTTGCTTCCTTTGTGTATTGCGACCGCTGGAAACAAAACGGGTTATATAAAATTCCCCGTATACGCGGAAATTTTCCCAAGAAAAAAAAAAACTAATAAAAGTCACTCCACCCCCAATAAGTTTTTTTTTATTTTTTTAATCACACGGCCGATTCCCACCAAGGCAGGGGGGCCCGAAAAAAAAAAAATTTTCCCCAAATCTTAAACTCCATCACTGTTTTGCCAGAAGGGTGTTTTAAAACACTACAGTTTTTAAACTGCAACTTTAAAAACACCCCCCCCCTTTCAGAGTGCAGGCACTGTACTTCCCACCCGGGGACTCAAGTCGGGCCGCCGGTTTTTCCCTGAACCCTTTCCAAAAATTTATTTATTGCTCACAAACCCAACAGCACTCAAGTTTTAAAAACCTTTTGTGTCCATTCCTCCTATAAAACCCCTCACCCGGGGGGGGCTTGCCTCTGGAAGCCCAAGCCCCCCGCACACAAAACCTCCTTTACCCCCCCCCTCCAACCTTTCCCCTGGGCCGACCCCCCACCCCCCCCTTTCCCCTTCCACTACAGACTAAATACACCCCTTGAAGTCTTTCTTTTTTCGCTCCTTCTCTCTACATGCCCAACCACCTAAAAAACCCCTTCCCCACCCCCGGGGACAACATTTTTTGGTAACCCCCGTCCCCTCCTCCTAATTTCCCCAAACAAACGAAATTTCTCTGCTTTATTTCACCCCACACTTCCCCCTCAGACATGCCCATCTCCACTGCCTCCAGCCTTCCCCCTCGCGGCAACTTTTAAACACCCACGCTTAAAACACCCAAAAAAGGGGCGTTGGTAAAACTATACTCTCATACTTCCCCCTTTCCCCCCAAAGGACAAAGTTCTTTGTCCCCACAACTCCTAATTGGAAACCAAACCACTCTTTTTTCCCCATAAATTTTCTATAAATTCACCTCATCTTTCAAGCCCATCCGCGGGACCCTTCCACCCCCCAATTTATCTGAATACGTTCCCCTTTCCCCCCCATATCTCCCCCCAATCTGATACCCAAATTTTTCATCACCTAATTTTTTTTTTTAATCCCAAAACCTTACTCTTTCCTGTATTCACCCTTTAATTTCTTTTTTTTGGGAAACCCCCAACCCTCCCAAAAATTCATCCACCAATCTCTAAACCCTTCCCTTTTCCCAAATCCCCAAGAGCACATGTCACCCAGCAAAGACAGCTGTGACAACCCCCCACTTTGTTTTTGGGGATTCTTTATTTTTTAACCCCCGCCTCTTGCCAAAAACCCCGCATTTCTTCTTTTAAAACCCCCATCTATAAAATATAAAAACAACCACGGTACATCACACACCCTTTTGTCAAAGGGCCCTATTTTTAAACTGGAAAAAATTTCCCTTTTTCCCTACAAACCTAACTTGACCTCACTATCCTCGTAAAAACTTTTCACTGCTTTCAGTAACCTACCCCTACCCCAACATTTGAAAACACTGCCACATGCCCCCCAACCCCCACCCTTCATACGTTTTTCCCAAAATCCATAAATGCCACAAAGACCTTTTTAAAGGCCTTATCTAAATCCTGTTCACTTAAATTTTTCCCACTGTAAACACCGGGCCACACCCCCCAAACCTTTTCCTAAACCCTTTCCTTGTTCATCGCTATCCTATTCTCCCGTTTACTCTTAATTCTTTCAATTATAACTCAAACCAAAACACTTTAAACCAGTAAAACAAAACCCAGCCCTTATCCCCCTTTTAATTTTTGTACTCTCTTTTATCCCCTTTCCCCTTTATACAAAGGAACTATCATGCTCTCGGGCCAAATCCCTATCCCTTTAAACCCCCTTCCATACTTTAAATTAAAAAAATTGCACCAACCACTCCAAAACTATATCCCCACCTGTTTTTAAACATTTCATCTTTTCCCATCAATCCCAGTTGCCTTTAAACCCCCTTTTCATTTTACCAAATTTGCCTCACGAACTTCACCCACACTCAAAACTGACTTTTCCCTTTAACCCCCTACAAGAGGGGTTTTATTCCTCCTTGCCCTATAAAACGAAATCACAGCTTCCCTTTTCTTAAATCAAAAATTTAACAATTCCCAAAATATTCCCTCCATTTTTCCCAATACCTCTAACACCCCCTTTAATAACTCCCCCTCTCCTTTTTTTTAAAAATTTGACAAACCCATTTTTTTCTCTAGGCTTTCTTAACTTTTTTAATTCACTCCAAAACTTTTTTTTTATTTTCAAAAAAAATTTGTTGATAACATCTCACCCACCTCCATTTCCCTTTTCTTTTTAAAATTCTTAAACCACCCCCTTTTAAACCCTCCCCTTTTTTTTCCCATATACCCCCCCCTCCTCCTTGAAAACACTTCTACTTTGTAAAAATTTTCCCCAGGGGGGGGGGGACAAATTTTTTCCCCTTTACTACTCTTTTTAAAACATAAATTCCCCCCAATCGCTCCTTTTCCCCTCCCGCACCCACTTTCCTGAAACCACAAACTTCTGCTGAACACTCTTAACATTTTACTTTTTTAAACCTACCCCATACCTTTTCCCGCCCCCCATTCCCTATGTCTCATTACCCATCTATCCCCCAATAGCGTTTATATCTTACCCAAAACTGCCCCTTTTTTAAATTTTTAAAAACCTTCACCCCCTCTTTTTCCCTGATGTTTCAAATTTCCCCCTTGTATCCCACAAACCCTTTTACTCTCAGTTACAACAACTAAAAGTGTTTCTGATATATCTGTGGCCCCTCAATTTAAAAAAAAAAATTTTTTTACATCCTAAAAGTCACTCAAAGTCTTTTATTTTCCCAATCCCATAATCCAAAAAACTACGTCTTTTTTCGCCCTACATCATATTTTGTATACTTATTTATCCTCTTTTTTTTTTTTGAAATATGTTTTTACCTATAACAAACCCCCCCTTTCTATAAAAAAATTTTCAATAAAAGGGGCTCCCTTTAATCTTTTACCCCACCGGCCCCCAAAACTTACCACCAAAACCCCTCTAAAATTTTCTCCTACTTTAGCTTTCCCGGGTCCCTACCAAAATTACTCTCTAAACTTGGTTAAAAAGGCTCCTAAAAAATTCACTTAACTCCCCCAAAAAATCTCTCTCCTCCTCTGCAATCCTCTCTTCCCCGGGGTGCAACACGCTTTTTTTGGGCCCAAACTTCCCCGCATCCAACCTTTATTTTAATCCACATAATTCTTGTTTTAACACTTTCATATTCCTTTTCCCTTCCATAAATGACCCTTTTAACAAATTTCTGCTACCCCTTCCTTTTGCTCTAACCCCTCAGATACTCCAGATTTAATCCCATTTATTTTTCCCCCCCCCCCAAACTTTCCCCCACCCCCTTTACATTGTTTTACTTTGGGGCCCGAAAATCCAAATTTTTTTCAATTTAAAACATCACAATCAACTGTTTCTTTTCATCCCACTACATCCACGCACATTTAAGCATCCCAGTAGTTTTTTTTAAAGGTTTTTTTTCTTTTCCACTAATTTCCATTATAATACTGGGTTAAATTTGCTACTACCAAAACTGTATTTCCCGCTTTTTTACTGGGGATCACTAGAATTTTAAAGCGAGTACCTAGCAGGCCGGGGAAAATTATTAAAACAGGGGGACCATGTGGGAAGTTTTTGGTGACTTCTGGGGACCTGCCTCTATAGGGTTTTCATTCAATTTTCAAATTCCCTGGTTTTTTAAATGACACTTTAAACCTTTTTCATCTAATATTGGGGGTCCTGTAGTAAAACATTATACACTGGAAACACAAAGTTATCCCGGGAGAAATTTCATTTCCCCTGACAAAGAAAAGTTCTTTATTATTATTTTTTTTACAGCACCCAGGCCTATGATTCCCCTTGCATAAACTCTGGGTAGGTAGTGCAAAACTAATTCCCCTTTTTTTTACAAAAGAAAAAAATTTTTTCCCCCCCAAGATTTTGGGTTTCCCGGCGCTAGAAAGGGTTTAAACGTAAGGATTGATGGCACAAATTTAAAATTCTAGCAAGTAAAGCCCACCGTGAAAACACGAGAAAACCCCGAGCCAACGAGGCAAAGCTGACACAACCCCAGGGACAAAAAAAAACAATGATTTTTAAAAGGAATTAAATTTTGGCCCTTTGGGAAATTTTCGTTCGAAAGTTCTCATTACCCCTCCTTCATTTTCCTTTTCACGTGGGGCGTGGCAAAATTTGGTTTTTGTGATCCTTAAAAGTGAGATCCTCCCGACATACTTTCTCCCAGGCCCTCACTTTATTTTCTGGGGCCCATTGTATTTCCAGAGTTTCCCGGGAGTATACTCCCGTTTTAGTTAATTTTTTTTCCCCAGTTTTCCAAAAAACAAGTAGTTGGAATTTTTTCCTCCCTTGAACTCATATTGGTTACTGTTTGGTTCCCCCGGAAAACTTTGTTTATATCTTCTTGGAGGCAAAACCCCGGGCCTCAGGGAGAAAAAAAAGCCTCAAAGCAGATCCCAATATCAACCCGCAAAGGAAAAATTTTAAAAAAAGGGCTGGGGATGTAAAAACTCTGTCTATGCGAATTTTGGGATAAGGAATAAAAATGGGGGTGAGTACTGGCCTTGGGAACAGAGGGCCTTTTACTAGGCGGCCCTCCGATTTAAAAAAAAACCCCTTTTTACCCCACTACTCTTTGTGTTTGATTTTTTAGGAAATTGAAGATCCACTCCCCACTTTCCCCCGTTATTCCTTTACACGTAAATTTTTGGCAAATTTCACCATGAAACCATTTGTCCCCAAAAGCTTTTGCAAATCTGTGGGATAATTTTTATCTCATTCTGATTTTTACTCCCATGCATCCAAAGGGCCCAAAACATAGTGATCCAGTAGTTGTGAGAGGCAGGAGCGGGCCCCGCCCTGAACCCATGTTGCCCTGGATTGTGCAGATTTTGGGGAAACCAGGGGATTTGCAATAAACCTGCTTCTTAGCACTCTTTCCCAAAAATTTTTATGATGTGGGGCATCTGACTAATTGGGCTATAGTTTTTTAGCTTAAATTTTTTGGGTGCCCAAATTTATGGAGTGGGGCTATTAAACCGTTTTTTTTTTAAGTGACTGGAATTTCACCCATGTTTCCCAAACCCCCTCCTCCCCTATGGGACTTAGGGGACACGAGAGGGGGGTTTTTTTGCAGTTCTTAAAGAAAACAGAGTTCCACGGTCTGATCCCCGGGGTTAGTGCTGGGGATGTTGTCAATGGCTTTTTTTTGAAATCTATCGGAGTTAGGGTAATGTCCCCGGGAAAAACCTGGCATCATTTAAAGGAGTTTTGAGGCTCATTCATTTAAGAAATCATTTTGGGGGCGTTGATCCTCCCGACCGATTAGTGTTCCTAAAAAACAGAGTCCTACCCGGGAATTTTTAATATTTCACTTTATTTCCTTTTTTTCATCGTGTAAGTCCCATCCCGTCTAAGTAAGGGCCCGATCTAATGTGGTATTTTTCCTTGTTTTTGGCATATGAAAAGAAATATTTTTTTATTTCTTTTTAATTTCACTAATACTTTAAAACTCCTCCTGTCTCTCCTGGTTCCGTAAGAATCATTTTTAAATTAAGTTCGTAGTTTTTCCCCTTTTCCCCGGTCAGTGGGCCTCCTTTCTGTATCAGATATTCTAGCACTCCCCGAGGAGCTCCCGCGACTCTTCGTCGTCCCTTTTGTAGAGGGAGCGTCTTTTTCCAGTTTTTTCCCGTTCTTCTCTTTTCTTAGGGGGGTATGCCTTTGGGAAAATGCTTTGGCTTTCCAGAAAGTTGATCCTTTCAAAGGGAAAGGGTTTTGGGTCCATGGGCCCTTTAAAACAAACTTCCCAACATGTTTTTTAGGGCCAAAGGGTTTTCACGTCCCACAAAATGTTCTTTTTGTTGAAGTTGTATTTTGTGAAGACCCCCTTTACAGGTAAAATGGGTTCCGCGAACAGGACCCCTATACATTTAAGTCTGGACTTCCGATTTGTATACAAGTCTTGAACGAATCCCTTTCTTAGGATCGGGAAATTTTATCCGAAAGGGTTTTCCAGGGGCCTGTTAAAGCTGCAGCATTATCTGAATTTATGGCACCTCAGAAGATATGCTCAGTGTTTTACTCACCCCCAGATCTTTTTTCCCTTTAGTGAGGTTTTTCAGCTTTGGCCATTTAAACTAAATTTTGTCTGCGGTCTTTTTTGCCCTTCCCCAAACTTCTGACTTTGCATTTTTCAGGGTTTAAAACCCAAGGGGGGCCCTTGCTGGACCAGGCTTGTAGCCTGTCCAGGCCCCTTTGGTTTGTCCGGGCCCGAAACTTCCCTCGATTTGATTTCTTCTCAATTAAAATTCACATCATCTGCCCAAAAAAGGAAAAATTTTGAGCTTCCCTTCAGTTAAAAGTGTTCACATAAAACCAAAAAAGCACAGGTCCTAGGGCTGACCCCTGTGGGAACCCCCCCTTTTCCCCAGGCGCCCACTCTGACACCTCGTCATGGGACCAGACCGTTGTTGCCTCCCCCTCAGGTTTCTCTGATCCATTGCAATGCCCCTTTCCCTTTTTGTGTGCCTGACCTCTAGCTTTGCAAATAAAACCTCTTGTTTAGGAAATGTGTCAAAGGGCTTCTTCGCCAAAAAAATGCCGTCCCATCCAAACCCCTCTCTCTCTTGTCTTTCTTTTTTGTCACCTTTCATAAAACTCAAGTAGGTTTGGGGAAAAGGAATTTTTCCCTTCCCCGAAACCATGCGGTTGTCAATTTTACACTTGTTTCTTTTCCCGGTGCTTCCCCCAAATCTCCTCCTGATGATCTTCTCCATGGGGCCCTTTCATATTATCCCCGTTAGTGATACAGGGCTGTAGTTTAGTGCCTCAAGTCTGTCTCCCTTTTTTTAAAAAATTTGGGGCTACCCCCTTTCCATCTTCCATACCTCAGGGGGTTGCCCAGTTTCAAATGAAAGTGTTAAGATCTTTTTTAATGGGACACACCAAAAAATCTCTGCTCCCCTTTAAGGACCCACGGAGGGGATTTTTGGGGGAGGTCCCACCGCCTTTGAGAGTCAAGTTTTCATAGCACTTCTTTACCCCTCCTTGGTTATATTTACCTCATCCAGCACTTGCTGGGGACTCCCCTGTTCTGATTTTTCCCGGAGTCCTATTTTGGGTTTTCCCCTGTAAATACTTCTTTCAAAACTCATGTTTAGCTCCGACATAACCCTCTCGGATTCCCTTTTTTTTGTGAATTCCCCCCATACCCTTTCCTCAGCCCGATTATCTGGCCTTGACTGTTGATTTTTCCCCCTAATGGCTGTACAAAAAGCTTCAGGTCGTCTTGACTTTCGATTCTTTTGTCAAATTTTTATTTGTCACTGACCCCCCTTCTTATCTGTGCATATTCGTTTCTGGCTCTTTTGGGTAAACTCTTTAATTTTTTGATTCTCTGTCTTCTGTACCTTTTTTCCCTTCTCTATACACCTAGTTTTTTGGGCCTCCCTACAAAATTTGGGTGAACCAAGGACCTTTCCGTTCTGTTTTTCCCATTATTTCCGTTTCCCCTTTGGGAAAAAAACCCTCCCCTGCCTCCCCCCCATTTTTTTGCCCCCGTAACCTCATTTTCTTGTACTGGTTTTTTTTGGGCAGTTCCCCCTTCCCACTGAATGTTTTGAAAAGGGAAATTCCCATGCCCGAGTAGTTCCCCCCCCCCCTTTTGTATTTTTTTTTTCCCCCATCCTTTCCTGCAACCCCTTTCCCCTTTGGGGCCCAAAATGTTTTGCAAAGCACAGAAACCCCAATTTATCACTACTTCCAGGGCCTTTCAACATGATATCCTCGATGTCTACCTGGTGGGTCTTTCTTAAAAGCTACCTGTGGGGTCCTTTTTTTGTCTCAAGTTTCTTTTTGTCAAACCCGTGTGTCTTCCGGGCCAAACCCGGTTTCTTTTTCTCTACCTGTTGTCTTTTCTTTAAGCCCACCTGTGTGGTTCCCTTTTACCTGGGGTGGTCTTTCTGTTTTACCTTGTGTTTCTTTCTGTCCCACCTGTGTGTTTTTTCTGTCTGCTTGTCCCGTTCAAAAGCCACTCATTAAGAGTGTACTTGGTCCCTTTAAGATTTCCATATTAATAATGAAAACAACAAAAATAAACACTGAGGGGCAATTTAAAAATGTTTTAAAACGTGATAAGACATTTTGCTTAATTCCCAAATATTTATTTTTTTTTCAAAATTAATAATAAACATGCAAAATAACATAAAAACCCAAAAAATTTCCCAAAAATGAGATGTTTTTTTTAGCGGCTTTCAAGTGAACAAAACCATTCTTTTCTGGGGTGGTAACAGCAACAACAATTTTTTTTACAAAAACTCGTGAAAACCCTAAAAACTCCCCATTCCCCTTTTCTATATAATTTTTTCATTTAATCTTGTTTTTTCTCCAAACCCCACCTCTACAAAAAAACCACTTTTATTTTAAGGGGAATAATTTTGTGGCACGATTATTAAAATTTTAAAATTAATAATAAAAAAATTATTAATATTAAATAAATATGTATTATTTTTAATAATTAAAAATAATTATTAAAATTTTTATTAATTTAGGGGGCCGGGGGCTAAAGCTTTTCCCCTTCACAACGGGGGGGCCCCGGGGTTTGATTTTTCCCGGGGGGGGGAAACATTTCGACAAAATTTTCCTTTCCCGTTGTCCCTGTTTACCTACACAAAAAAGGTACCGGTTTTTGTCGGGCGGTGGGGCGCATCCTGGGGGGCAAGATTAAGGACCCCAATGGAAATAAGTTAGACAGTCCTCGATGACACACTGACTTTCTTGGGTTATCCTGGGTGGCTAACCCTCCGGGGTTAAAAATCCGAACGAAATCTTATCTTATCTCTTCACTGGAGCACAGATCCACTGTAAAGCACTTTGTCTGGATTTTTTGGGTTATCCTAGGTAATTTATACTATGTATTATAGCTTGACTTACATGTACCTGTGAGAGAGAGAGAGAGAGAGAGAGAGAGAGAGAGACAGCCACATTCGGTCAGCCAGTCAGCCAGCCACCCACCCACCCGGCCAACCACAGACCCGGCCACCCAGCCAGCCAGCCGGATACGTATTACACATGTTCCAGAGTTGTTTCTCTTTACTTAGGGTATAGGTTACACAACATTCTGGCAGGATGACACTACCAGTAGTATTCTCCCATTCCACTGTGTCAACAATACATAAAGATAATAGTAACATATGATACTGTATGCGATGTAAAATTTACAATACATATCACTACCATGTATACATTATATACAGTACATAAATATTTAAAATATAGCAATAGAAGCAAATTATGGTAAAAAGAATGAAATAATAATTGTACATTACATTACAGTATTATGTAGGTAGTTTATATAGGAAAGGTTTGACATTATGCCCTACCCAATATGTTGGCAATTTTCAAAGGTTCGGCTTATGTCCAATTTGACTTATGACCAGTTGGTCAGAACCAAGCTTGGTCGTAAGTAGGATGGTAGGTGTATACACAGGAGAAGGGGGTTTCTAGCCCCCTTGCTTCCAAGCATTTAGTCACCTTTTACGCACCCAAGGCATTACGGAGGAAGAATTCTGTACCAATCCCCATGATGAATCTTGGTAAAGTATTGGCACTATTTTTTTTTCTTATTTACAACACAGAAAGATGCCCTCTTAAGTTCAAAAAAAAAAAAAATATTCGAGAACTAGTATGAAAATGAAGAACTATGCTTAAGACAGTTTTAAGGTTAAATATGGATGAAAAGTTGAGTATTCTAGTGATTTGTTAATTAAACCGAGTTGCCAGTTGAAGGAAATGGGCACATGAGCTGCCTTTCTTGAACATTAATGTGGAAAGATACTTAGATTCCTGTTTTTTTTCAGAATGACTTAATCCCCAAATTATTAACAAATTACATGATACTAACAGTGGAAATTCCACTCATAAGAATCACACTAAGTATATTTAACCCATGGAAAACTTAACTAGTCAAAAATAAGATTAATTTCCATGATTAGAGGAAGTTTTCTCACTCTGAAATAAATGAAAATAAGTATTCCTGTATATTTTGTTAGACCACAATAGTAAAAACAACATATATTTTGTAGAGCCTCTCCTCACTTAGTGAGTACCGTGACCCCCCGCATAACGATAATAATTCCGTTCATGAGAGCTCATTGTTAATGCGAAAAATTATCGTTATCGAATGATTTTCCCCATACGAAATAATGGAAATCAAATCAATCCTCAATCCGTGCCAGACACCCCAAAGTATGAAAAAAAAACATTTTTACCACATGAAATTAAATTTTAATACACACAAAACTGAAAAAGGGCATGCACAATTACAAGACACTTACTTTATTGTAAAGATCTGGTGATTGATTGATGGGATGGAGGAGGGAGAGAGAGTGTTATGTTTTTAGAAGGGAATCCCCATCCATTAAGACTTGAGGTGTCCCAATCCCTTTTCTGGGGTTACTTCCCTTCTATCTTTTATATCCACTAGGACCAGCTTCAGAGTCCACTGGACTTCTGTCGCACAACATATCTGTCCATAGTGCCCTGTACCTCTCCGTGTCCTTTATGACTTCCCTAAAGGTTTCACAACAATTGTACAGTGTAATAGTCACCAGCACGGCTTGTACAATAGCTGTGTGAGGGTATTGTCTCCATAAAGGTTTTGCACTTTCAGCCACATTGCACAAATTTCCTTAAACTATGTAGTAGGCAATATCTTCATATCTCTCTACCCCTCCTTCGAACCAGTTTCTCCAGGTCTGGCCTCTGCTGTTGAAGTTGATCTAGCAGCTCTCATCAGTGTTAGTTTTCTTCATTGACCTCCTCCACCAACTCTTTTTCCACATCAACTCCACTAACCTCCAACCCCAAGACTTTTCCCAATGCCATAATGGATTCCTCAACTGGCATACTCCTCTCAGGTTAGACTCCAAACCCCTTCAAAATCCCTTTTGTCTCCACATTCTGGCACAGTTTCTTCCAAGCAGAGTTCAAGGTCCTCTTAGTCACTCCTTCCCAAGCCTTACCTATAAGGTTTACACAATTGAGGTATCAGTAAAGTGATCTCTCCAAACTCTCCTCGAGTCAGTTTGAGTTTCGAGGTCACTACAAGCAACCTTCAAACAGAGCTTTGTGTACATTTTTTTAAGTTTTCAATAACCTGCTGTCCATGGGCTGCAGGAGAGGAGTGGTATTAGGAGGCAAAAACTTCAGACCTTAATGAATCTCATGTCCCACCATAATTGTTCCGCTCTGACTGCCTGCCACGTCTGAGGATGAGCAGGGCATTGTCTAACACCAGGAGGCACTTAAGTGTCTAATTTTCTTTTCAGTTAGGTAATTATTTCAACATTGGAGGGCAAATGCATGGGTAACCAGATCATAGAAAAAGTCCATAGTGAACCCATGCCTTACTGTTTGCCCTCCACAGCACACACAAATAGCCTTGAGATATTCATTGCCTAAAAGGCTGCTGGAGTTTCTGAGTGATACTCTAATAAAGGCTTCACTTTGCAATCACCACTTAGCATTGGAACACATCAACAAGTAGAGCCTGTCTTTCATAGGCTTGATGTCCTGGAGTGCCCCCCCCCCCCCCCTTTTCCTCCTGAGTAATGTAGGTCCTGCTTGGCATTTTTCCTTCCAAAAACAGGCCTGTTTCATCACAATTAAACACTTTTTCAGGTTTCATCCTTCACTGTCTAGAACCCTTGAATTCCTGCACATATATTTCAAGCTGCTTTGGGTCCACTGGCTGCCCTCACCATGGCCTTATCACACTATGTATCCACTACACTTCTAAATCTCTCAAACCAACCTTGGGGGGGGCTGTCCTTAAAATCACTCACATCATCACTAGTTGCAGCGTTTTTAATTAAATCCCTCATGCAACTTCCTAGCCTTTTCACTTCTGAATCACTTGAGAGAAGCTATCTCCTGCTATCCGTTTTTTCATTTATCACACCAATAAGAGTCTCTCAACATCTTCGCATCACTTGCGATTTCCTTTCGAAATACAGTGAAACCTTTGGCAACAACAGCTTCCTTGATTGCCTTTTTTTGTTGCCCACAATAGATGCGATGCTTGATTGGGTTTACTAAACAACCTGGCCAGCTCGAGACACGCACTGTCCACACTTCATACTATCATGATCTCTTTCTTCATCTCTAAGTAATTCTCAGCCCTTATTTCCCTGTAGGTTGGCACTAGAAGCTTTCTTGGGCCATGGTCACTTATTTTGCATGATAAAATCACCAAAAACACAGTAATAATACAAAATGTTCGACTGTATGCTTGATGTTACTGCGGAGGCTGGCTGGTAAACAATGGCCACCAACGGAACCATGTGAGGTTGGCTAAGCCATACATAGACGATCTCGGACGAACAGCATTGAGTGGGTTTTTAGCGGTATGAAGCGAGGGCAAAAACTCAGCGATAAAATGTACGTATTCGAATTAACATATGTAAGCCAACGGTATGCTGGGTCCCCTGTACTTGTTTTATTGATGCCTCAGACTGACTATTACTTGTTTACTGATGGCCTCGGACTTACAATGTAACTCTGTTTACAGAAGCTCGGACTTACACAGTTTTTTTTTTATTAAAAAAACTTGTTTTACTGGATGCCTCGACTTACAATGTCTTGTTTACTGATGCCTCATACTACAATGTACTGTTTACTGATGCCTCAGACTTACAATGTACTTGTTTACTGATGCCTTTACTTACCATGTACTTGTTTACTGGATGCCTTGGACTTACAATGTACTTGTTTACTGATGCCTCAGACTTACGATGGCCCCTGGACCAGAAATTTATAAGCCTATGTATATTAGAGCTGATTTCCTCTATTCTCTTATTCAATGTACAAATGATACCTCATCATATTAACAACTCCCAACTATGAAAAAAATATAAGTGTATTTTTGTAAGTGCTTTGAAACTATTTATGAGGTCTGAAAACAGGACTAAATGGTAATTTACTTTATTTCCTCAGGAACAAATTAAATCAGTATCATGATCAAACATGCTTCCTGGAATATTTAAGTTCATATCCTGAGGTACCCCTGTACAGTAAACACTACTTACATAAACATTTTAAAATATACCCGAAATGTTATAAATGGTGCAAAGGTGACATTAAAACAATATCAAAGATGATGACACAAACTCACTAGACTACCATTACATGTATTCTCCTCACTAAGCCAGGAATTCATTTAATGACCGGTCCCTAGAAACGGAACTTTGTCGCTTAAGTGGGGAGGGGCGTATACAGTAAATTTAGAGTTGATCATAGCTGGCATAAGTATCTTCCCTCATGATTGAAGTGTTAAAACATCATCATACACACCTAATGTCATAAGTGTTAACATAAATTAATTTTAAAAAAATGAAAAACAATGACATCCTAGAAGATCAATAAATTCTAAACATAAATATCACTGGGCATTTATACCACCAGTTTGCAGATGAGTGGTCACTTTGGGGGGCCAAGTTCAATACCACATGCAATAATAAGGTCATAACAGATAGCATTCCATTTTCGCTTTTTTTCAAAATCATCTAGCAAACACTTCAATACAAGCTTTTTTTTCAGTCCCCCATCCTAAAATTTAAACCCTTCAAGGTTTCGCTGTACAAGTATGGCCTTACGCACCAGGGTTTTTTGACATCCATATTGGGGATAAGTGCTGAATACGCTGGTAAAGTGTATGATAGAGTTATTATTGAAAGAATTAAGAGTAAGACGGAGAATAGGATAGCAGATGAACAAGGAGGCTTTAGGAAAGGGTAGGGTGTGTTGACCAGGTGTTTTACAGTGAAACAGATAAGTGAACAGTATTTAGATACGATACAGAGTTTTGTGGCATTTATGGATTTCGGAAAAGGCGTATGACAGGGTGGATAGGGGGCAATGTGGCAGAATGTTGCAAAGTGTATGGTGTAGGAGGTAGGTTACTGAAAGCAGTGAAGAGGTTTTTACGAGGAACAGTGAGGCACAAGTTAGAGTATGTAGGAAAGAGGGACATTTTTTCCCAGTAAAAGTAGGCTTAGACAAAGGAGTGTGATGTCCAGTCACCGTGGTTGTTGAATATATTTATAGATGGGTTGGAAGAGAATTAAAATGGCGAGGTCCTGGCAAGAAGGCGGTGGATGTTAAAAGATTAAAGAATCACACCACAAAGTGGAGTTGTCACATCTGCACATTCTGATTACACACTGTGCCTTGGGAGATTTCTGAAATAAAGATGCAGAGAATGGTGGATGAATTTGGTAGGTGTGCAAAAGAAGAAAATTAAAAGTGCATACAGAAAGAGTAAGTTATTAGGATAACAAAAAAGATTAGGTGGCTGAAAAGATAGAATATCAGATTGAGGGGAGAGAGTATGGAGGAGTGAATGTATACAGATATATGGAGTGGAACTGTGTCAGCGGATGGTCTATGAAAGATGGAGGGGGATTTTGGGGATCATAGAATAGATGAGGGCAAAGAGTGAGTGGTGCACTTAGGAGTCTGTTGAGACAAAGAACTTGTCCTTGAGGCCAAAGAGGGATGTAGAGAGTATAGTTTACAATGCTTTTATATGGGTGTGAAGCATGGGTGGAATGAATGTTTGCAAGATCGTAGGAGAAGGCTGGAAGCATTAATTTCATGTTCCTGAGGCCAATGTGTTGTGGTGAATATAATGCAGAGAAATCGTAGTTTGGAAGTTAGTAGGAGGTACGGAGGATTACCAAAACTGTTGTCCAGAGGCTGAGGAAGGGTTGTTGAGGTGTTCGAGATGTAGAGAGAATGGAGCGAAACAGAATGACTTCAAGAGTGTAAACAGGCTGTAGTGGAAGGAAGGCGGGTAGGGGTCGGCCTAGAAGTTGGAGAGAGGGGGTAAAGGAGGTTTTGTGTGCGAGGGCTTGGACCTTCCAGCAGTATGCGTAGATCGAGTTTGATAGGAGTGAATGGAGACAATGGTTTTTAATACTTGACGTGCTGTTGGAGTGTGAGCAAAGTAACATTTATGAAGGGGTTCAGGGAAACCGGCAGGCCGGACTTGAGTCCTGGAGAGGGGAAGTACAGTGCCTGCACTCTGAAGGAGGGGTGTTAATGTTGCAGTTTAAAAACTGTAGTGTAAAGCACCCTTCTGGCAAGACAGTGATGGAGTGAATGATGGTGAAAGTTTTTCTTTTTCGGGCCACCCTGCCTTGGTGGGAATCGGCCAGTGTAATAATAATAATAATAGTATGCCTAAATTCTAGCGCCTTCAAATCTAATGAGAGAAAGTTGGTAGGCCTACATATGAAAGAATGGGTCTATGTGGTCAGTGTGTGCAGTATAAAAAAAATCCTGCAGCACACAGTGCGTAATGAGAAAAAAAAACTTTGAGCGTGTTTTTGGTTTAAAACAGCAACTTTGCGCTGTATTTTCGTATGGAATTTATTGTTGTATTCTAGTTTTCTTGGTCTCATTTTATAGAAACAAAGACATATTACAGAAATTGAGATGTTTTTGGGACTGATTTACAATGAAAAGCATCTTGAAATTGAGCTCAAAGTAGCAGAAATGTTCGTTTTTTCCCAAAGTTCAAAAGTAAACAAATCATGCTATGCGTCCAATACACATCAATGGTGAGTCTAAAAATTCTTTTCACAAGTGCGCTGATTTTATTTATACCATTTCTACACTAATGCAGTAGTCTGCATAACAGTAAATCTTCTATTTCTTTGTGAGAATAAAAATTCAAAGTGGAAAGCACAAGAATGTAAGATGTCATGGGGACATGACTAATGAACAGAGGAAATGTTATTTTATTGCCAGGAATGTCTTTCTTGTTTATTCTAGACCCTATTCGGAAATTGGCATCTTTAAAATTTGTGTAAAAATTGGCAAAATTGCTAAATTCTGACCACTGTATTGGATAGTTGAAATCGGTAAATGGGTGGTTTCTTGTACTCATTCGATAGAAAAAAATGGAGTTCTAGCAAAATAGTTATGATTTTTGCCGACTAGTACACTGGAATTGGCCGAAAAGAGGGCTCAAAGTTGGCAAAATCGCAGATGCGTAAACATCGTCGAGACTGCTAACTTGGCGAGAGCATAATTCTGTAAGTTTTCCATCAAATTTCATACTTTTGGTGTAATTATGATCAGGAAAAGATTCTCTATCTTTTCATAAGAAATTTTTTTTTTTTTTTTTTAATTTGGGCCGACCTTTGAGCAAATCTCTGAGAGGGCCTGTCAGCCCTGAAAGGGTTAATTGTTAAAAGAAAAGTTGTTTGGCTTTGTTTTTTCTGTAATACAATTCACACAAAAGACAGTTGTCATTGCAAATCTATAGTTGACCCTCGGTAATTGGCCATAATCTGTTCCAGAATGTATCCTAAATCTGAAAAGGCTGAAAACCGAAATATTTCCCATAAGAATTAATGTAAAGATGAGCTAGTGCAAGTATGAGTAGTGGGGGGTTTGAAGAGGATTGCAATAGTTTAAAAAATGCAGTATTAGAATATGGGGCAGAAGTTTGTGGCTATAGAAAGGTGGGTGCAGGAGGAAAGAGGAGTGATTGGTGGAATGATGAAGTAAAGGGTGTGATAAAAGAGAAAAAAGGTAGCTTGAGAGGTTCTTACAAAGCAGAAGTGTTATTAGAAGAGCAGAGTATATGGAGTGTAAAAGAAAGGTGAAGAGAGTGGTGAGAGAGTGCAAAAGGAGAGCAGATGATAGAGTGGAAGAGGCACTATCAAGAAATTTTGATGAAAATAATAAAAAAATTATGGAGTGAGATAAACAAGTTAAGCCTAGGGAACGAATGGATTTGTCAGTTAAAAACAGAGTAGGGGAGTTAGTAGATAGGGAGCTGGAGGTACAGTGAACTCTCGGCTAAAGGATGCATTGGCTAGCACCAAAATCGGCTAATGGCTCACTTTGGCATAAAAATATGCCTCAGCTAATGCCAAATAACTCAGCTAAGGGCTTTCATCCCAAATGTGTCCACATGGCCTGAGTGGGCCCAGCCACTCACTCAATGTACCAGCCAGTGTGCCATTGTTTACAAAGCCAGTGAGGATGATTCCACGCATACCTGTGATATATTTTGTATTATTCCAGCGTTTTTAGTGCTTGTAACTGCTAAATAAGCATGCTGGACCCCAAGAAAGCTTCTAGTGCCAGCCATGTGGTAAAAAGGGTGAGGTGTACTATCGATTTAAATAAAGAGATGACTGCAAAGTATGAGAGTGGGGTGCATATCTCAGAGTTGGAAAGGTTATATAACAAACTCCATTCAACCATCGCTACTATCTTGACCAACAAAAAAGGCAATCAAGGAAGCTGTAGTTGTGAAAGGTGAAAGTATGCTTTCAGAATAGAGGTCGCAAATACAGTGAACCCTCGACACAATGAAATTAATCCATTCCAGAGAGCTTATCTTTAGGCGAATTTATCGTAAGTCAAATTAATTTTCCCCATAAGAAATAATGGGAATCTAATTAATCCGTTCCAGACACCCAAAAGTATGAAAAAAAATTCAAATGAAATCTACATTTTCCCTACACAAAAAAGAATGATACATGCATAATAATATTTATCAAAATTCAGAATAAAAGAACCTTACCTATATTGAAGATGTAGTGATAAGTGTGAGAAGGGAGAGGGGATATAGAGTTGTATAAAATGTTTGTGGGAATGTGATCCTCTTCCCTAAGGACTCTTAGCTACCAATTTCCTTTCCCGGGGTTACTCCCTACTTGTTTTAAATTGCCACCCGGGAACAACTTGAGATTCACTGGACCTCTGTTGCACCAAAACTCTATCCCATAGAGGTTCTGAACCGTTGCATTCCTTTGAAGATTTTCCTAAAATGGCACAAACATAGTCATCGTAAAAGTCAGCAGCACAGCTTGAATAGCTGGCATCAGGAGTGATTTTTTCATCATAAAGTTTTGGTGCCAACCACTTTGCACAATTTCCCTTAATCTTTGAAGATGTGCAACTTCCTCCATTTCCTCAACTCCACCCCTCCACTGAAGCAATTTCCTCAGTTTGTGCCTCTTGCTGCTGCAGATGCTCTTGCAGCTCATCAAGTGGGTTTAGTTGCATCATCATCCCTCCTCCAACCAACTCTTCCACAATCATCCTCCACTAACCTCAGTTTCTCAACATCTTCGAGTACATGGGTAACTCTGTTTCAAAATGCATACTTAACTTTCGCAAACACAGCTTTCCCTTGATTGCCTTTCTGTTGTGCCAAAGTAGTTAGCACAATGGTTGATTAGGGTTTGTTATACAACCTGGCCAGCTCGGAGACATGCACTCCACTTTCATAATTTGTGATTATCTCTTTCTTCACTTCTCTTGTAATTCTCACCCTATTTAGCAACAGGGTCCACTTAGCTGCTTTCTTTGAGCCCATTATGTAGCAGTGTACAAAGCCTAAAAACACGGAATAACAAAAATGTACTGAATGTATGCCATGTTATACTTTGTATCAATCATATCACATATTACTCGGGTAAGATAATTTCCAGTAGATCCTTCATGTGTTAGCTCAAATCACCGACCATTATGGTTAAAATAAGTGACCCCACTGACAGATCCATAGACTGTTCCAGACCCTTGAACTGGTCCTAACCCTTGACTGGTCCGAACACCTTTACCGGTCCGAACCCCTTGCCTGGCCGAGCCCTGGACTGGTTTCAAACCGGTTTCCGTTGTGCACTACCTAGCAGTTATTAATAAATAACAAGAGGGTTGCTAGTAGAATTGCAGTAAATCAACCATTTCCAAATCATTATGAAAGCTGATTGTAATCTGTGGTCAGTCAAACAAACGGGCTTTTCCACATGGATAAATGGTCATTTTTTGAAATTGTTCACGCCCCTTGTGCATATATCCAAGAACTAGCTAAAGCAGTATAAAAACAGGAAGTGTTTTTGGTATGCCCAAATGAGAAAAAATCTGTGACTAAAACCACAAGGGTATTAAAAGAGGTCAACATCAAAGCTGCTTTCCATAGAAAACTGGAAGCTTCTACAACAGATGGAACAAAAAAAAGTCCTGGGCTGAATGGTACTGCCCTTGATACAGCCATGGTAGTCAGAAACTGTAAGGCTGGAGATGAATGTCCTGGTAGGCAGTAAATGGGGGGCTGATAGTGCTGTCCTGGGAGACAGTAATGGTGAAGCAGGAGGTGCTGTCCTTGGAGACAGTAATGGAGAAGCTGGAGGTGCTGTCCAGGAGACAGTAATAGGTGAAGCCTTGGAGATGCTGTCCTGGGAGACAGTAATGGGGAAGCTGAGATGCAGTTCCTGGAGACAGAATTGGTGAAGCAGGAGATTTTGTCCAGGTAGACGGGATTTACGCATGAAGGAATACATATAGAATGAAACCCTCATAGCGGGTCGAGGAGCCATAGTAGGGAAACAAGAGGTAGTCAAAGATTAAGATAAAACCAATATTGCAACTATAAATAACCGCAGAAATAGCAAACAAGAGAACTCCACTAGCAATAGTGAGGATTATTATCCAAAAACAACATGTGGGAGCTCCATTTGTTGTGCTAGGGAGGATAGAAGTAAGACAGAGAAACATCACCAACAGGGAATACAGTCTACAGAACCCTAGGCAAACGGAAACCAAGGCCTGTGCACAAACCTATCACTCGGTAACAGCTGGCATGGTAATCTGGAAAAAACAGATTTGGCGTTCAACTATGACCACCCTAGAAAATGACATGCCCATATGACAACAGGAAAATGCAAACCCCTTCCTGTAAAGCTTTTTCCACCCTGAACTGTGTACTCATCGAGTACAAGTAGATGGAAAGACTGTTCTATACCATAAATTGCCAGGCATACCATCTAAAGGGGACAATAAATATACACAAACACCAGGCCCATGGGAAAACCTGGGTAGCCACTGCCACTCAAGAGGGAGAGGTTTTTAGTGCCAGGAAGGAAAAAAAAACAGGCAGGAAAATGGCAGAAATCGTACAACCAAATCCATCAATTCCTGAGTGGAGAAACCACAGTCGATGGCCTCCACTCCAACCCAAACAGATACAGATACTAATGCCGGAAAAAAAATCCCCCCCCATTACCAACAGATACCACCAGTCCGATAACATTCTTCATTCAAATATACAGGGGTCCTTACAGCCAGCAACAACAACAAAATACCTTTCATCCGTGGACTGCTTGCAGAGGCAAAGGCAATGTTTTCGGGCGCTAACCCACTGAGACCCACATAATAGAAGGATCACTTGTACAACGAAATATGGATGCCCAGGTTACAACCATACAGAGTGACAGAGTGAACAGGCAAAAGGGGGGGGGGGGATGGCCCTGTACATTGCAGAGTCAACTTGTTTGCACAGAACTTCTAATGTCTCAAAGGATGTATTGGAAGTTTTAGCATAAAAGGTCGAGAACCAAACCAAGTCATTGTGGTAGTCTACAAGCTCCGATGCAACATCCCAGCAATACCTTCCAGAACAGCTGTAAAAATTGACCCACTGTCTGGAAAAACCTTCCAGCTCCTGCACCCAAAAATCTTGCTCCTGGGGGATTTCAACTTAAGGCACCTAAAAGGGGAGGAATATAGCAAATAATATTGTTGCAGTAATAAAACCAGGAGGCAGCTCTGATGAAAACTCACACCACGCGAGTTTTTTAAATCTCTGCACAAAATTCAATTTAAACCAGCAAATAATAGAGCCTACTAGACTGGAGAATACACTAGACCTCATCTTCACTAACAATGATGATCTGAAAAGAAATGTCACCATATCAAAAACAATATACTCAGATCACAACATAATTGAGGTTCAGTCTGTATGCGCGGAGCCCCAGACCGACATAATGAGATTAGTCATGAGGGAGCATTCACCAAATTCAAATTCAATAACAAAAACATAAAGTGGGACAAGAAACCAAGTCCCAACCGATATAAGCTGGGAAGATATACTAAGCAACACAGACCCCAACTTATGCCTAGAACAGATTAACTCGGTGGCACTCGATGTATGCACAAGGCTTATTCCTCTAAGAAAAAGGAGGAGTTAGTGTAAAACAGAAAGAGACAGGCGCTCCCTTTACAGGCGACGGGAAAAGAATAACAGAGCGGCTAAAAGAGGTCAATATATCTGAAATGCGTAGGGAGACATGGTCAGAGAAATAGCAAGCATCGAAACTTAAACAAAAGAATCCTTTAGGAGTCAGGAATTGCGGGAAGAACTAAAAGCCATAAATGAAATCGAAAGAAACCCCAAAATAAATTTTTTTCCTATGCCAAATCAAAATCCCAGAACAAGTCCGTATTGGGCCCCTACTTAAACAAGATGGGTCCTACACAGATGACAGCAAGGAAATGAGTGAGCTACTCAAGTCCCAAATATGACTCAGTTTTTAGCAAGCCGCTAACCCCGCTGAGAGTCGAAGATCAAAATGAATTTTTTATGAGAGAGCCACAAAATTTGATTAACACAAGCTATCCGATGTTATCCTGACGCCAAATGACTTCGAACAGGCGATAAATGACATGCCCATGCACTCTGCCCCAGGGCCAGACTCATGGAACTCTGTGTTCATCAAGAACTGCAAAAGAAGCCCTATCACGAGCCTTTTCCATCCTATGGAGAGGGAGCATGGACACGGGGGTCGTCCCACAGTTACTAAAAAACAACAGACATAGCCCACTCCACAAAGGGGGCAGTAAAGCAACAGCAAAGAACTACAGACCAATGCACTAACATCCCTATCATAAAAATCTTTGAAAGGGTTCCTAAGAAGCAAGATCACCACCCATCTAGAAACCCCAGCAGTTACACAACCCAGGGCAACATGGTTTAGAAACAGGTTTGCTCCTGTCTGTCTCAACTATTGGATCACTACGACAAGGTCCTAAATGCACTAGAAGACAAAAAGAATGCAGATGTAATATATACAGACTTTGCAAAAGCCTTCGACAAGTGTGACCACGGCGTAATAGCACACAAAATGCGTGCTAAAGGAATAACAGGAAAAGTCGGTCGATGGATCTATAAAATTTTCCCCACTAACAGAACACAGAGAGAGGGAGTCGTCAACAGAGTAAAGTCCGAGGCAGCTACGGTGAAAGCTCTGTTCCACAAGGCACAGTACTCGCTCCCCTCTTGTTTTCCCCATCCTTCATATCCGACATAGACAAGGATATCAGCCACAGCACCGTGTCTTCCTTTGCAGATGACACCCGATTCTGCATGACAGTATCTTCCATTGCAGGGCACTGCAAAGCTCCAGGCGGACATCAACCAAATCTTTCAGTGGGCTGCAGAAAACAATATGAAGTTCAACGATGAGAAATTTCAATTACTCGATTATGGTAAACATGAGGAAATTAAATCTTCATCAGAGTACAAAACAAATTCTGGCCACAAAATAGAGCGAAACACCAACGTCAAAGACCTGGGAGTGATCATGTCGGAGGATCTCACCTTCAAGGACCATAACATTGTATCAATCGCATCTGCTAGAAAAATGACAGGATGGATAATGAGAACCTTCAAAACTAGGGAGGCCAAGCCCATGATGACACTCTTCAGGTCACTTGTTCTATCTAGGCTGGAATATTGCTGCACACTAACAGCACCTTTCAAGGCAGGTAAAGCAAAGCAAAGCAAACAAGTTTAGGTAAGATCCCAATGGGATGAGCTGGGAAGATGGGACAGATGAAGAATAGCTCTGGAGAGGAGTGTTCTTAGTAAGAGAAATAGAGCCAGGGCTTAACCCAGCAGCTAAGGCGATCGTGGGCAGACTTGAGAACAGGAATAGCAGGGACTGTTGCATTGGACTTGTGGTAGTTGAAGTCTTGAATCTTGAGTAGCTGGCAGCAGGCTAGGTCACTTCAGAGGGTAGAACACATATGGGAGTTATAGGAGTAACTGAGGAGGCAGGTTAGCAATGGAGCCATTTTCGAACTTTCTGAAGCTGCTTCTAGATAGGTGGTATAATTTAGCCTTGTTGCTGAAGGTGAAACGTAGAGGCTTGATGAACTCAAGAACTTGGGTGAGTGTGAAGTGAAGCGGTGATTCACATGCATACTTGACTGTTCCAGCACCAAGGCTTTTGTAGAGTTCAGTACAGGTCATGTGTCAGTATTTGAAGGAGAGGTGTAAAAGGTAAGGTTTTCCCATGAGGGTTTACTGGAGTCGTCGTTATCTTCCTCTTCTGGAGTGAATTCACTGGGAGAATCTACAATGGTGGTAGCAGGTGACTGAGGTCGACAGGAGCAGCTGTGAGGTGTAATGGTTGTGTAACAGCAGGCTGGGAGAGGTGGGAGACGGTGGTTGAGGCAACTTGATCAACGTTGTCAGCGGTGGAAGTGGTTATAGAGGTTTACAGGAGCAGTTGCTTGGGCAGGAGACAGGTCTGCAGGTGCAGTAAGTTCAGTGACGTTGGGAAGGATCTTGAGGATGTCTGCTGAAGGTGTGGAGTCCGGAAAATTGAAGGCAGGCATGTTGTTCAGACGAAATAGCTCGTTAATAGTGGTGTTGAAAGTGCCGGGGTTTGCTGCGTTTGCAAGGTGTGCATACACCATGCAGTAAAGCACCTTTGAGGAGCACCGTCGGGGAGTGGAGAGAGAGGGAGTTGCTGGGCGATGGTGCCTGTAGATTAGCCTGTAGAGTCTTGATGGCGTCGGTTTGTGGTTTGGTTATTGCAGCATATGTCGGTGAATTGGAGGTTTTCTTCAGATCTTTAGTTTTCTTCAATATGATTTCTTTCCTGAGTGGGCACTTAGCTGCAAGGGTATGATGATTACCCTTGCAGTTAAGACATGTTGGTGCTGTAGTAATGGTGCAGGATCTGAAATCGTGTCCATCATTCCCACATTTTGAACAAAAACTTTTATTCTTGATGGGGCAGTCCTTGGTGGTGTGATTATAGGAGTAGCAGGTCCTGCAGTGGGAGATGTATGTGAAACGTTCTTGTTCTATACGACTTGGGTGAATGTGGTAATATGAGATGGCCAGACCGTCAGAGAGAGCTTGTGCAGCCATGGAGATGTCTGAGAATGTAATCTTGAGCATAGATGCGGCGTTGGGGATCTTTGAGATGCTGTCTACCGAGGCCCAGGTGTTTTGTTCCTCAATAGATGTCTTAAGTGCTTCAGTAGAGAGAGAGGTGACGATATTGTCCAGTCTTTTCACAAAGACCGAACGTTTCGACTTCAAGAATGGAGACGGGGATATAGTGAATTGTTGTGCTTGTAGAGTCCTGATTGAAGAGTTGTCCATTAGTTTTAGTGCTTCCGTGTCGTCTGTGCAGACGACAATGAAGGAGTCTTTCAGAGAGTGGATTGCCGTAAATTTGACCTGCAGGCAGGTCCTAACAACGGTAGCTAAAGATAACTTCGAGGAGTCATTTATTGCACAATTCACAGGCTTGATTTTCACACGATTCGACAGCATTGTGAAAAGGATATGACGTTTGTAGAATATAAATTCTACACCCCGGCGGGGTCGAAGAGAGGCTTCTTGCGGTGTAGAGCGACTGTGTGATCGGACTGAAATTGCAGGTGAAATTGCCGACCTAGAAAATGTACAGAGAACTTTCAGGGCCCGGCGCAAAACGGAGATAAAACACCCCCAATTATTGGGAGCGCTTGGGGTTTCCAAAAACCTGTATTCCCGGAACCCCCGGAAGGAGACTCCCCATGATTATATACACCGGGAAAATTCTAGGGGGAATATTTCCCAAAACTTGCCCCACGAAAATCATCACTACGAAAAAAAAAAAGACTTGGCAGACGTTTCCCACGTCCCCCCCAAAAAAAAGCGGGGGGTGCCCCTAGAAAGTTTAGGGACCATCAATAAGTGTCGGGGGCCCGGGGGACTGTTCAAACTCCCTTTCCCCCCCACACATAAGGGGGTTTACCAACAGCCCCGGGCGTTTAAAAGGCTGGCCGGACAAGCCCCCTAAAGCCCATTTCCAGTCCCCGGGCTGGTGGCTCGTAGTTGGGGGGGGTTGCGGTGGGCAGAAACTCCGGTTTTGGAAAAGGCTCTGATCCCCCAGGAGGCCTGGTCAAAGACCGGGCCCCAACGGGGGCGTTCCCAACCCGGGGGAATAACCTCTCCTGGTTTAAACTCCGGGAAAAAGGGATGTACTGGTTTGTGAACCGGGCACATTTTCTGAAGGCAGGGCAGGTAAGGGCGCACTCGGGCCCAGACGGAAAGTGGACCGTTGGGGATGAATGTTGTTAGTTAAAGTTTTTATCATTGGGGGGGCCCAAAAATTTTTTACAAAAAATGCTTCTTTGGAGGGAGATTTTAAATTGGGTTAAAGACGATGCCTTCATTGGTCGGGGGTTTCCACTGTACTAAAAGGATGTGGAGAGACTGTTGTTGGTGGGGAAATAAACGAGAAAACAATTATGGGAAAGATAGTGTTCTGGGTCAAAAATTTATGTTTTAAAGGCAAGGCAGCGGGGCATGCAGATTATTAAAAAAATTTGCCTCCAAATAGTGTGCTGTGGTGAATTTAAAACCCAAGCAAATGTGGCTTGAGAGATTTAAAAATCATGTGGCTTTAACCCCGTGTGAAAAGGGCAGGGTTTTGAGGCTGCCAGTTCTAAAAAAAAAAAATGGCTAAAAAAATGAGAGGATTTTAAAGGTTTAAACACGGGACACTAAAAAATTAAAAACCCCCAACAAGTTTTTTAATTGAAACCCCAAACAGGCCTTTTTTGGGAAAAAAAAAATCCCAAACGGGACCTCATTACTCAGGAGGAAAAGGCCCCCCGGGGACAAAAGCCTATGAAAGACAAGCTAATCTCAAGCTTTGTAGTAAAGCTAGTTTGGGATTGGGATGGTGAAGCCTTTACTCATGTTTTCACTTTTGAAATCCCGGAGTGTTCAAAAAAAATAGTGTCTTATCAGTCATCAATAAATTTTGTAGGGGGAAAAAATATTTCATGAAAAAAAAGTTTTTTTAATTTTTTCGGCTGTCTGGAACAGGGTTAATTTTATTTCCAAATTTTTTCTCATGGGGAAAAAAAATTCGGCTAACGATAAATTTTGGGGTAAGGACAAGCTTCTTTGGGAAAGGATTAAAAATTGATGGTCAAGGGTTTCCAAATGTACAAAATTTTTAAACCAATGAATCCCTTTAATAGTCTTAAATTTTTCCTGTGGGTTCTCCAAAAAGGAAACTATGTATTGTCCAAAACAAAACCATTAAAATTGCTAACTTTAAAGAAAATGTAATGTAGTTACAGTGAAAGCCTTTGGGTCGGCCCCCCTGGATCGGATTGCGCCAAAATCGGATAAGCCTCACTTTGGCATTAAAAAAAAAAGGCCGGTTTAAAACCTAAAAAAAATTGGTTAGGAGCTTTCTCCTGAAAACGTGTCCGCTCGGAACCCTGGTTTGGCCCGGGGCCCGTCAAACCCGTTTCCCAGCCAGTATGCCCTGTTTACAAGCCCCTTGGGTCGATTTCCAAAATTTAATTGGAGTTTTCCTTGAGAGAGTTCCAGGGGGGGAATGCCCCCCCGGGCCCCGGGTTTTGACCAGGCCCCCCTGGTGGATCAGAGCCCGATCAACCAGGCTGTTATGCTGGTTGGGATGCAAAACCCCAAAGTACGAGCCCCAGCCCGGGGGTGATCAGGAACGACTTTGGTGCTTGGGCCAGTGCCAGCTTAAAAACTGCCAGGGGGGCTTGGGTTTGGGAATCCCCCTTACGTAAAAGTGGGAGACAGTTTAACGTTCGGGGGCCCCCCGAACTTTTGATGGTCTCTTAAACGTGCCCCCCCCCCCCCCCCCCCCCGGGGACACCCCCGCTTTCATTGGGGGGATGGTTTCATCGTTTTTGCCAAAATCTTTTTCTTTGTTTTTGAGGGGGATTTTCGTGTGAAAAATTCGGTACTTTGTCCCTTTTTATTTTCCCGGGGGTATTAATCATGTATCTCTCCCCCCTGCGTTCCAGGGAAAACAGGTTCAGGAACCTCAAGCACTTTCCAGTAATTTTGGGAAATTTTTTTCTCTGTTATGCGCGCCCTGAAAAGGGTTTTCTTACATTTTCTGGCAGCAATTTCACCCGCCTTGAAAGGGGCTGTTAGTGTGCAGGGAAAATTCCAGTTTGATAGAAAAAAGTGACCTGAAGAGTGTCATTTATGGGCTTTGGGTCCCCCGTTTTGAAAAGGGTTTCCCTTTTTCCATCCTGTCATTTTTTTTTAAATTTTTTTACCGGGAAATATGTTTAATTTTTTTCCACTGTTTTTAGTGATTGTAAACCCCTAAATAAGCCACCCTGGGGGCCCCAAGAAAAAACTTTAGTGCCCAACCCCGTGGTAAAAAGGGGGGAGGGTTCCCTTGAATGAAAAAGGAAAAAAATAGGGAAAAATACGAAAGGGGAGTGCGAAACTCGGAAATTGAAAAAGTTATACAAAAAAAACCCCCTTTAGCCATCACACTACTTGCCAAAAAAAGGGGGATCAAAGGGAAACTGTTGTTTCAAAAAGGTTTCAAGTGTGAAATTTCAAAAAAAAATTTCAAATACTCGAAGATGGGGGGACTGTTATTGGTGTTTTTTAAAGAAAAAACAATTATCAGGGTAGTTTTATCCAGTCAATAATTGTTTAAAAAGGGAAGGGAAAATGCTGAAGATCTCTTAAGAAAAAAGTCCCAAATAGTGTGTGTGATGGGAAATTTTTGGTTTGCAAAGGGGGTGGTTTTAGAGATTTAAGGAAAAATTTTGTGGGGTACACAGT
>NC_069452.1:27212528-27280028 GCF_026875155.1 Cherax quadricarinatus
GCCCTGTGGGGTGTCCGTCTGATGTTTTTTTGTGTGTATTGGGAGAAAATGACAAATCATCCCAATCGGGTGTACCCAAAGGGTATCTGTAGTGGCGGGACCAGTAGTTCCATATGTGTAGCAGGGATGGCAGCTCCTCCACAGCTGGTGTGTGTGATGGCATTCGGGTATCACCAGAATCTTTGCAGTGGGGTGGGGTTCTTGCACACTTTGCAGAGGTTCAGTCTCAGATCTGGCTGGGGGTAGACTGGATGGCCCCATCCTCAGTTACCATTAAAGGACTGTTATCAGTTTACATCGAAGGTTGTTTGGGTTCTGACTGCAGTCCTTGTGGGAAAACTGTAACCCCAACTTCTTTACAGTTAATACACTTAAATTTTTGGCTGTCAGGGCCTACTGTGCATTCTCTAGTGGAATGTTCCCAGCACACTTACCACACCAAGAATGTAGTATTCCACAGTCTACTGCAACATGGCCATAGTGCTGGCATTTGTAACACCTACGTTTAGGGGGTAGGTACACTTCGATGTTTAGGAAACGTAAACCATGCACCCAGATATTCCGGGGGGAGGGGCACAGGACCCACCCAACTGGCAATAATTTGGGATTTTCCTTTAAGTCTTTTAGGCTTGATGATATGCTCACTTAGAGTCAGATGGGATGGGTCCATGCAGAGAGGGTATCCAAAGATTATGATACTGACCCATTTTTTAAAGTGGTGAGTGTCTGATGGAGGTCGGAGCAGCTTAATATCCCCATAAGGTGTACTAAGTAGATCATTGATCAGCTCTTCATTCTGTTCCACAAACACAAAGTTGTGTGTGTTTTTCCTAAATTGGATCCTTGAGTTAGGATGCTTGTTTACAGCTTCCATTAGCCATGCACACTTAGCAGGCAGCGGGGTGTTGTCAGGGAAGTTCAGCTTAACACATTCTTCCTTTGAAGAAAGACTTCTTGCAGCCTCTGTGCACCAAGGACGTTTAGTATCACATTGTGTACGAGTCAAGTGAGTCTGACTACGTCGACGCTCTAGCCCTTTCTCACTTTTTCTCTTTTGTTTACTTTTAAAGGTCTGGAAGCTATCATCATTTCCATCACCTGCAGAAATAGGTTCCTCTATGACAGTTGCCATGTTTGCCAGTGATGATATCTGGTGTAAGACTCACAACACAAGAATTCCTCGCTATCTTTCCCATTATAGCTATGCAAGAGCAAATATTCACTACAAAGTCAGAAGTCCAAAATAGATCACAAGACACAAGTGCTCAAGTTCAATGAACACCTCCAACCATACTCAACCCAGACCACCACCACTCAATACGACACACACCCCACCAAAAACACACTCAGAGACCTCTTGTATGTGTTAATAATATGGTACATATAATGATATAATGGATGGTACAGGCGAGGTCTTACACCTTATCACAAATTACAAAGATGAAAAGAAGAGAGGAGAGAGAGAGACGAGAGAGAGAGAGGAGAGATGAGACAGAGAGAAGAGAGATGAGAGCGAGAGAGAAGAGTTAGGAAGACGAGAGAAAGTAGGTAACATTAGCTTAGATGACTTAACACACTTAAAAGAGTTAGAAACTTTCTTGAGTCGGCTACATGCCACCTAATGTACCACACTGAAATAATAATATAGCAGACATCACAATGAATGCTGAAACAACCTCTTAACCCCAACCATAGATTGCTAAACAGTATTACTAAAAAAAAAAAAAAAAAAAAAAAAAAAAAAAAAGGTAATGTTACAATGACAATGAGATAAATCACTCTGGTTGACTACCTTGGTCCATCCTGGGTAAACTCAACACATTACATGTTAGACATGTATGCAAGCATAAGTGTGCAGCTGTAGATAGATGAACCAGTACCTAACAATATCACTTACCACACGCGTTAATATGTATGGACAAGTGTTACCAAGTACACCAAGTGTACCTTTATCCACTTAGAATACACTTTTGTTGATGTAATATTAGTTGAGTGGGTACATCGCTGTCGTAATAAACACACTCAACTTCTCTAAGGTCACACACTTAGAACAAAACCAAAAGCCAGCTTCTGGACGTTACCAGCGTTTAATGTGTTACTATTATGTGTCAGTGCGTGTCTGCTAGTCATTAAATTGGTGTATCAGAAGTTAAAAACACTACAATCCAGTTGATCAATAGTCTAAAAACAATTTACACAATGTATAACTGAAGTATAAATGATTGCTAAATTGTTAACTATTCAATTTTAAACTAGGCGCTTGACCCATTAGATGTGATGGCAAGGGAACATAGATGTTAACAGGCTGACTCTTGCTTTAACACAGTTGTGAAAGGTAAAACGAATACTCAAGTAAGAAAGTATTCATGAAACTGAACATTATGCAGGAGTAAGATTGTTCACAGTAAAAATACAAAGCATAAGTTACACACTCACACCACAGATGAACACTGCAATTTGAAATATTACTGGGAATTTAGCAGTAAAGTTTCAGTCTGAACGAGAAAATGTATTAGAAAACACAACAATGACACTAGGACAAGCAACTTAATTATGTAACCGTATTTAATAGTTCAGTTACACTGAGCAGAGCATGTGTTACACTGATTTATCAAATGTAAGGAGTCACTACACTGAAGTACAACTCTGAGCCTTTTAAAGTCTTAATACAGCTTACAAATGACAATTAACTGTTGGGGGAAGCAGCACTTAACACTTCTAGCACACGTATGACAGATGAATGTTCACTGTGTACAAGCCAATCACCACAAGCTTACTATGTTTATAAGTGAACCTCTGGCATGTCCCGCTCAAAATGTCAGCACTGCAATGCTCGTCAAATTGTTCTCAAGCCACTACAGGAAACACATGTATGCCAGCAGCACTGCAGAACGTATACAGACATGCTGGGCCCTAGGACAGCTATTACTGCAGGCTGCCTTAGCTTGTTCTGGCTAGCTTTTAGTGCTGCCCTCAAGCTTGCTTGACTGTGCTCACCAAGCCCGCGCCAACCACCCGGACACCTGCTTGCAGCAGGCAGGCAGGCAGGCACACAGGAGACACTACTCGCAAGATGAGCGGAGTGCGGCACAGAGGACACGGGCACTCAAGCACCCATGTGGTCTGGCAAAAAACCGCCTCTAGACCACAAGCAAATAGAGGCGAACGACTGAGTTCCAAATCGAGGAAGAAGGGACAAGGAAAGGATATTCACCTCGCTAGACACAGGCAATATGGGTGTAGTGGCCTGCAGGTCGCAGTGCAATTTTCAAGGTCATTCACTGGGCCCACAGTCGTCTCGAGAGTTACCAACCCTGTACTACTTGTTAACTCCAAACCCGCAGCACTTAACACATCTAGCACACGTGTCTTGGAATGACAGACAAATTTTCACTACATAAGAACTAGTTCTCACAACACCGAAGGTACGGCCGGAACACTGTAGAACGTTCACAAAGGCATTCTGGGATTCAGAACAGATGTAGCCTTGGCCTTCACTGGCTGGCTTGGAGCGCTGTTTGGCCCGGATCAGCTAAACTCGCCCTTATCCATATGTAGATAATGGCGACGAGTTAAGGGATACCGGTGAATAGGAAAGTCGAGGAAGGGACATTCACCTCACTAGACACACGCAGTATGGGTGAAGTGGCATGCGGGTCTTATAGTGCCATTTTCAAGGTCACCAGCAGCCAGACATTCCTCACTCATTTTAAGCCTACGTAGGTACTGATGGTAGCACAATGTCCTAAGTCAGCGTAATTCCACTCATGCAAATAGTTACAACAAATCTGCAGCACTTGCGGAACTCACATATTCGAGTACCAGCGGGGCAGCATAATACACCTCTACACTGCACGTCGTTGATAGAGGCGAACGGCTGAGTTTAAAGGAGGAGAGTTGGGGATACAGGAGAACAGCAGAGGTAACTGAGCACACACATTCGCCTTTCTTCACATAGTCAATATGGGCGAAAGTCTCAGGCAGGTGATGCAGTGCCTCGCTCAAGGTCACAGGCTGAGGCAGACACAGCATCAACAACACGGCCACTTGATACTGGAGTTCCGCAGGGAAGTGTCCTTGGTCCCCTGCTCTTCCTCATATACATCAATGATCTTCCAAACATATCCCAACACCTGAAATCCATTCTCTTTGCTGACGACACGACTTATGTCATCTCTCACCCTAATCTTGCCACCCTCAACACCATTGTTAACGAGGAGCTGATCAAAATATCGACTTGGATGACAGCCAATAAACTTACGCTTAAAAACTGAAAAAACCTACTGTATTATGTTTGGTAGCAGAGCAGGAGATGCACAAATTAACATTAAGATCGACAACACTCTAATTACCAGACATAATGAGGGCAAATTCCTAGGCCTATACCTTGACAAAAAACCTGAATTGAGCACCCCATACCAACACATAACCAAAAAGTAAACCAAAATGGTTGGGTCCCTCTCCAAGATACGATACTACGTGCCGCAAAATGCCCTTCTCACACTATAAACCCAAACACTTATTTATCCATACCTACCTATGCTATTTGTGCTTGGGGATCAACTGCAGCAAACACACCTAAAACCAATATAACCCAACAAAAAGCTGCAGTAAGAATAATCACTAAATCCCATCCCTGGCAACACCCCCCCCCCCCCACTCTTCATAGATCTAAAATTTCTCCTGTTCAGTACATCCACACTTACTTCTGTGTAATCTACATCTACAGGACCTTAAACTCCAATATCAACCTTGACCTAAAAAGCTTCTTGATAGTTGTGACAGAACCCAGAGGCATAACACCAGACACAAACATCTCTACGACATTCCCCGGTCCGACTAAACCTTTTCAAAAATTCAATGTATGTCAAAGGCCCTAAAATCTGGAACACCCTACCTGAGAACTCTAGAACTGCAGACACATTCATCACCTTCAAAAACTACCATTAGAAAACATCTTTTCTCCCTGATACACCCTGTCAACAACTACAAAGAATACCCTGGTGGTTCACACTTAAAACTAATTAAACCCATTTGACCATAAACAGAAATGTTAATCTCAATCTTAAAATAATGAATCCTGTGATACTCCAATACTAAAAACTATGTACTGTGCCAAAACAAAAGCATTCACAATTGCTAAACTCACAAACTAATAATTTAGTCACTTACCCATAAACCAACTTACCTCATAATTTGTAATATTTAAAAATTAAGAATTAAACTAAGTCTGCCCGAAATGCCTAGCCATGCTAGGTGTTCTAGTGGTACACTCTGTAATCATTATTTTACTACATGTAAACCACACAATAACCAAATTCTGTAAACTCAGCATTGTAATCCTTACAGAGAATAAAACTTTGAATTTGAATAGGCCTTTTAGAATACTCAGTGTAATATCCAGAATTCTAGAGAGGGCAGTGTACTGTCAAATAGTGAAGTACCTTAATAACAACAACATTCTCCATAGTTACTAAACAGGTTTTAGAAGATCTTACTCAACCGACACTTCCCTAATTAATCTGATGGATTACATGAGAACTAAAATGTCGATCGGGAACCTCATAGGAATGGTAACCTTAGACTTGTAAAAGGCCTTCGATACTATCAACCACAACATATTATGTAAGAAACTTCAAGTTATAGGCATTGGTTCTGTAGACTGGTTTAAGTCCTACCTTAGCAACAGGAGACAAGTTGTCAAAAGCAACAAAACAGAATTAGAACCTCTGCCGATAACATGCGGAGTCCCCCAATGTAGTATTCTGAGTCCCTTATTATTCCTTTGTTGTGTTAATAGCATGTCCATCAGTGTTAAGTGCAAACTCCAACTGTATGCAGATGGCAGTGCTCTGTTAGTGCCAGGTAAAGACCCACAAGATATAGCTAACACAGGAGCTGGAGTCCTGCAGCAAATGGTTAGTAATCAACACATTATCGTTACACCTCGAAAAAACTGAAGCCATACTCTTTGGCACGAAACAAACTGAGAAGGGTAAATAATTTTAATGACCAGTGTAATGGGGAACCCATCACTTCAGTTTCCTCAATAAGATATCTAAGAATCCATGCATGTCAGGAGAATTGATAGAGAACAGTGTAGTAAAGAAAGTGAATGCCAGACTGAAGTTCCTCTACAGACAAGCACAGTGTCTACCTACTTAGGCTTGCAGGACCCTATGCTAGTCCTTATACAATGTCATATGGATTATGCTTGCTCATGGTACTCTGCCTTGACAATAAAACTGAAAGATAGACTGCAAATCACCCAGAACAAAATGGTAAGATTCATCCTTGGCCTGGATCCAAGAGAACATGTAGGCCAGGATGAATTACAACTGGATATGCTAAATGTTGAAGAGTAAAAACTGAAGTTAAACCAAATTTATAAAATTGCTCACAAACAATGTCCAGAATATCTTGCTGCCAATTCTGTCAAGGCTGAGAACCAAAGCAATCATAGTACTAGGGGACAGAGCACAATTTTGTAGTACCCACAGTTAGTGGTCAGGCTTCAAACACCTTTTATTGTATATCAATAAGTGAATGGAACAGATTGCCCGCATATATCAAAGTCAGTCATAGTATGAACCAGTTCAAGAAGAGAGCCAAAAGGTGCCTAACGAATATGGCTACAGAAAGGGAGGAGAATGATTTTTTTATTTTTTTTTTAGCTAACCTGGAGGTTTACCTGGAGAGAGTTTCGGGGGTCAACGCCCCCGCGGCCCGGTCTGTGACCAGGCCTCCTGGTGGATCAGCGCCTGATCAACCAGGCTGTTGCTGCTGGCTGCACGCAAACCAACGTACGAGCCACAGCCCGGCTGATCAGGAACTGACTTTAAGGGTGCTTGTCCAGTGCCAGCTTGAAGACTGCCAGGGGTCTGTTGGGAATCCCCCTTATGTGTGCTGGGGGGCAGTTGAACATCTCGGGCCCCTGACACTTATTGTATGGTCTCTTAACGGCTAGTGACACCCCTGCTTTTCATTGGGGGGGTGGTGCATCGCTGCCAAGTCTTTGCTTTCGTAGTGGGGTGATTTTTGTGTGCAAGTTTGGTACTAGTCCCTCTAGGATTTTCCAGGGGTATATAATCATGTATCTCTCCCCCTGCGTTCCAGGGAATACAGGTTTAGAAACCTCAAGCGCTCCCAGTAATTGAGGTGTTTTTAATCTCCGTTTATGGGGCGCCGTGAAAGTTCTCTGTTTCATTTTCTAGGTCGGCAATTTCACCTGCCTTGAAAGGTGCTGTTAGAGTGCAGCAATATTCCAGCCTAGATAGAACAAGTGACCTGAAGAGTGTCATCATGGGCTTGGGCCCCCTAGTTTTGAAGGTTCTCATTATCCATCCTGTCATTTTTCTAGCAGATGCGATTGATACAACACACATGTAGTCTTCCCTTATTCCTAGTATATCTCCTTTAAAGTGTAATAATAAGATATTATCACCATTATGTTATAACAGTTTTTTTTTTATTTATTTAAAACATTACAAGGTGGAAATTATATTAAAATGTACACAAAATGAGTTAAATAAAAAATTCCCAATTCACCCTTACAAAAATGATTACAACAGACAAAAGTGTTCTGACACCCTAACACCACACACCATATACACCCAGTTATACCTGAGTTATATACCTGTGAAGGCTTAAACTTTTGTCACAATTTCACCCCCCCCTCCCGCAAATTATAACCATCACCAACCTGAGTGATGCAGTAACATCTTAGACACAAAAATATTAATAACAATTAAATGGGATACATGTCTTTAAATTAACACAATGACACCTCAACCTGTGAAAGAAAATACCTCAAAAGATTAATTTTCTAAGAAGGTTGCAACAATGAATGTCAACTCCCAAAGGCAACATATGTGCAATTATCTTAGCATGTAAACCCTATTCATTCAACATAGTATATATATATAATAATATATATATATTAATATATATATAAACTTAATATTATGAAAACATCACAGAATACAAAGGTATAAAGTATAAAACCCCAGCCATGTAGCGACTACAGGCAAAAATTCCACATACTTCCCTAACACAGGTAAAACTAAAAAAAAAAAAAAAACTTTTTGTGACAACTGCACCTAAACACAACTCACATCATATGACTTAAGGCTGCTATGTACATAGATAATAACATAATAAATTTGAATGGATCACAGTTGATAAATCCTCCTTAACATATCAGGCGTTAGAGAGTAATTCTCATTGTACAAGTCCGAGTCCAACTTGTATATAGTTTCATCTTTCTACATACAATAATATGCGTATTATCTACACATAATACTACAATACACTGAACAAGCAACTGTCCATCACTTCCAACACAATATACTGCCCTACCCTCACTCTGCACAGTGATGTAGGCAACCCCCCCCCCATGAATACCTTATCCATCATTCACTTCTACCTTGAAGGAACATGAGTACTATATGAATAGTGAATAGTCCATGACACACAAGAAACTGGACCACTCCACAGGTGCTTGCATCCGTGGTCCATACATTATTCACTCACGCATCACTCATCCAACATACACACAAACATTTGTTGTCATCCATAACCAGGGAGGCGACCCTGTTTTCACCCATGACTTCCCTACCCCAGCAACACTTTCCAGTCGTACCCTCCCCTCCCTCGTATATTACAAGTCTAATAAAACCTGTAACGTAAGTTGCCTATATCCCCCTGAAAAATCCCTCACCCACCTCCTCCTATAAATTTCCTTATTTCTACATACCGTTTTATAGAACGTTACCGCTAACACCCTCCTCTTCACCTCACTAACCTGTTTCCCCCGCAATCCCCACACCATACGTATATATATATAATCTACCATAATGTACCCCACAGCTCTGATTACACTTTCCTCCCAACCCCCCACGTCGAGACTTAATGCTCTCAATACAGAAATTCCTTGACCTCCTATCCTATATATCACTTTATTTAACCACCCCTTGAGTTAGTTTAATATGTTTATTATGCACCCCATACCCATCCTGTGGGCGGTAGTCAAAAGATTACAGAGGTACATAATTGGTCCAGGGACTGGGCCTCAAAGTTTTGATAGCTGAGCAAGTTACAGAGGTAATGAATTCACAATTTACAAAGGTAATGAACTCTCAATTTACAAAGGTAATGAACTCCAGGTAGGTCTAGTCACAATCATGACAAGTTACAAAGGTATTTACAGATTACAGAGGTACACAATGGGTCCAGGGACCGGGCTCCAAAGTTTTGATGGCTGAACTAGGTACAAGGTAATGAACTCACAAGTTACAAAGGTAATGAACTCACAAGTTACAAAGGTAATGAATACTGTAAGAATGGTTACTTACGTTTGTACATGGCTGCAATCATGAACAAATTTTAGAGTAATGAGCAATTCACACTTCCACACCCGGTCACAACTGTAGTGAGTTATTGGTGCAAATGTTGATTGCTGAGTCTCTCTCACACACACACACACACACATACAAATTCATACACACATACACATAAACACACACACACACACACACACAAACTCATACACACACACGCGCACACACTCATACACACACACACTCATACACACACACACACACTCATACTCACACACACATCATACTCACACACACACACTACATCATTTGAGGCATTTAGCAGTTCTGTGCAAACAAGTGACTCTGTACATTGCAGAGTCACTTGTTTGCACAGAACTGCTAAATGCCTCAAATGATGTAGTGGAAGTTTTAGCAGTAAAGGTCTCGAACCAAAACCTAGTCATTGTGATAGTCTACAAGCCTCCGGATGCAACATCCCAGCAATTCCAGGAACAGCTGTTAAAAATTGACCACTGTCTGGAAAACCTTCCAGCTCCTGCACCCAACATCTTGCTCCTGGGGGATTTCAACTTAAGGCACCTAAAATGGAGGAATATAGCAAATAATATTGTTGCAGTAATAACACCAGGAGGCAGCTCTGATGAAAACTCACACTCATGCGAGCTTTTAAATCTCTGCACAAAATTCAATTTAAACCAGCAAATAATAGAGCCTACTAGACTGGAGAATACACTAGACCTCATCTTCACTAACAATGATGATCTGATAAGAAATATCACCATATCAAAAACAATATACTCAGATCACAACATAATTGAGGTTCAGTCATGTATGCGCGGAGCCCCAGACCGACATAAGGAGATTAGTCACGAGGAGCATTCACCAAATTCAACTTCAATAACAAAAACATAAAGTGGGACCAAGTAAACCAAGTCCTAACCGATATAAGCTGGGAAGATATACTAAGCAACACAGACCCCAACTTATGCCTAGAACAGATTAACTCGGTGGCACTCGATGTATGCACAAGGCTTATTCCTCTAAGAAAAAGGAGGAGTAGATGTAAAACAGAAAGAGACAGGCGCTCCCTTTACAGGCGACGGAAAAGAATAACAGAGCGGCTAAAAGAGGTCAATATATCTGAAATGCGTAGGGAGACACTGGTCAGAGAAATAGCAAGCATCGAACTTAAGCTAAAAGAATCCTTTAGGAGTCAGGAATCGCGGGAAGAACTAAAAGCCATAAATGAAATCGAAAGAAACCCAAAGTATTTCTTCTCCTATGCCAAATCAAAATCGAGAACAACGTCCAGTATTGGGCCCCTACTTAAACAAGATGGGTCCTACACAGATGACAACAAGGAAATGAGTGAGCTACTCAAGTCCCAATATGACTCAGTTTTTAGCAAGCCGCTAACCAGACTGAGAGTCGAAGATCAAAATGAATTTTTTATGAGAGAGCCACAAAATTTGATTAACACAAGCCTATCCGATGTTATCCTGACGCCAAATGACTTCGAACAGGCGATAAATGACATGCCCATGCACTCTGCCCAGGGCCAGACTCATGGAACTCTGTGTTCATCAAGAACTGCAAGAAGCCCCTATCACGAGCCTTTTCCATCCTATGGAGAGGGAGCATGGACACGGGGGTCGTCCCACAGTTACTAAAAACAACAGACATAGCCCCACTCCACAAAGGGGGCAGTAAAGCAACAGCAAAGAACTACAGACCAATAGCACTAACATCCCATATCATAAAAATCTTTGAAAGGGTCCTAAGAAGCAAGATCACCACGCATCTAGAAACCCATCAGTTACACAACCCAGGGCAACAGGGGTTTAGAACAGGTCGCTCCTGTCTGTCTCAACTATTGGACCACTACGACAAGGTCCTAAATGCACTAGAAGACAAAAAGAATGCAGATGTAATATATACAGACTTTGCAAAAGCCTTCGACAAGTGTGACCATGGCGTAATAGCGCACAAAATGCGTGCTAAAGGAATAACAGGAAAAGTCGGTCGATGGATCTATAATTTCCTCACTAACAGAACACAGAGAGTAGTCGTCAACAGAGTAAAGTCCAAGGCAGCTACGGTGAAAAGCTCTGTTCCACAAGGCACAGTACTCGCTCCCATCTTGTTCCTCATCCTTATATCCGACATAGACAAGGATGTCAGCCACAGCACCGTGTCTTCCTTTGCAGATGACACCCGAATCTGCATGACAGTGTCTTCCATTGCAGACACTGCAAAGCTCCAGGCAGACATCAACCAAATCTTTCAGTGGGCTGCAGAAAACAATATGAAGTTCAACGATGAGAAATTTCAATTACTCAGATATGGTAAACATGAGGAAATTAAATCTTCATCAGAGTACAAAACAAATTCTGGCCACAAAATAGAGCGAAACACCAACGTCAAAGACCTGGGAGTGATCATGTCGGAGGATCTCACCTTCAAGGACCATAACATTGTATCAATCGCATCTGCTAGAAAAATGACAGGATGGATAATGAGAACCTTCAAAACTAGGGAGGCCAAGCCCATGATGACACTCTTCAGGTCACTTGTTCTATCTAGGCTGGAATATTGCTGCACACTAACAGCACCTTTCAAGGCAGGTGAAATTGCCGACCTAGAAAATGTACAGAGAACTTTCACGGCGCGCATAACGGAGATAAAACACCTCAATTATTGGGAGCACTTGAGGTTCCTAAACCTGTATTCCCTGGAACGCAGGAGGGAGAGATACATGATTATATACACCTGGAAAATCCTAGAGGGACTAGTACCGAACTTGCACACGAAAATCACCCACTACGAAAGCAAAAGACTTGGCAGACGATGCACCATCCCCCCAATGAAAAGCAGGGGTGTCACTAGCACGTTAAGAGACCATACAATAAGTGTCAGGGGCCCGAGACTGTTCAACTGCCTCCCAGCACACATAAGGGGGATTACCAACAGACCCCTGGCAGTCTTCAAGCTGGCACTGGACAAGCACCTAAAGTCAGTTCTGGATCAGCCGGGCTGTGGCTCGTATGTTGGTTTGCGTGCAGCCAGCAGCAACAGCCTGGTTGATCAGGCTCTGATCCACCAGGAGGCCTGGTCTCAGACCGGGCCGCGGGGGCGTTGACCCCCGGAACTCTCTCCAGGTCTCAACTCTCTCCAGGTCTCACACAACACCACACACACACACACACACTCACACACTCATACACACAAACACACACACACACACACACACACACACACACACACACACACACACACACACACACACACACACATGCACATATGTGGTAATGCTTTATTTACAGCTAGCAAAGTCAGGGTATTTCTCCAGAATGGTCTGTAATATACCACTGTGGATAAAATACTTAGCCATTTCTTGAACACTTCTGAGTGAGTTGTTTCTAAATTCATTAATTTTATCGCACTCCAGTACATAATGACGCAGGGTGTGACAATAATCCATCTGGCAACATCCTCAGTCCATCACAAAAATATACTACATGAAAAGCCGACTCCTCCCCACCACATATCCCGCACACCCCCCCGTCAACCACTCGTCTGTCCTGTAGAACCACACCTGACAGTAAAATGCCGTGCAGAAAACGATACATTACATCCCGAACACGAGGTTGCAACCTCATCCTACTCAACCTATTCCATATACTTCCCCATGCATACATGGGGAAAATTCCTCTACAGGCGTACAACCCTCCCGGCTAACATCTACACAACCTACCTATTTTTGACCTTTGCTGGCTCTCGATCCCTCGCCAGAGCCCTCAACACAGTTTCACACTCATGCAACTCAACTCCTGCATACATCCGTTGCAATCTGTTGTGGATCTGGCCAACCCCCCCCCCCACCCACACTTTCCCTCATCACCTCCCTTTTAATGAAGACACATTTGACCCTCCACTTTAAGTCCAGCAATCCCAGCCCCCCCTGACTTACAGGTAACATTACCACATCCCTTTTAAGCCAATCACAGCCCGAACCCCACAAGAATTTAAAAACCCTCCTAAGTATGTTCGTTATTGCCGGCCCAGTTAATGGGAACACGGCTGCCACGTGCCATACTTTGCTATACAGTAAGATGTTAATAACAATGGCACGCTGCACAAGGGTCAAATGATAAGGTCGCAATGCACCCAAGCATCCCTGAATCCTGTCTACCATCCTAATCGAGTTTTCCATGCGTGCCACAGTTAGATCGTCTGCATAAATAAGAGGGCAAATTTTTAACGAATTCACCTGCCTCCTCACAACTGCACTACCCCAATCAACCCTTCCTGCCCAAGCTCCTAACCCCATGACCATGGATTTGTCTGAATTTACCCTCATACCAGTTGCCCCTGCGAACATTTGTACTACCTCATCTAATGTGTCCATTGACATCCCCTCCCTGATCAGAACAGTAGTATCATCCACATACCCAATTAAAACTGGCCAAACCCTCGAAACCCCACACCCTGGTCCCTCTACGTGACACATACGCTGCTCCATCAATCTATAAAAGGGATCCTGTATACACGCAAACAATAATTGTGACATAGGACACCCCTGCCTAAGTCCCCTACCCATTACAATCTTCCCACCCAATCGACCATTAATCTGTTCCCTCGCCATTGCACCTCGATAGAACACCTCAACCCAACCCACTATTTCTTCCCCAAACCCTGACCCTGAGGATGGCTTTCAATGCTTTCCGATCCACTCTATCGTATGCCCCTTGCCAACCGAGTGCCACCAAAACCTCTCCCCTTGCCCCCCTTTTGCCTCCATGAAATCCCTAATTAACCCGTGCCCCTCCACCATAGACCTCCCTGGCAAACCAAACTGAGTTTTCGATACTACCCGCCCCACCACACACTTGAACCGATTCCCCAAAATCTTCGCAAACAATTTGTAATCTGCACATAACAACGAGATCGCCCAGTAATCCCGAAGCACATGCTGCCCCTTACCCTTCGGTACCAATACAATGACAGCCATTGCCTGCTTCTCTCCCAGCTCACCTCTCTCCTTCATGCAATTTAATAACCTAACCAAAAAATGCCTCATTAGCTCCCAATGCTGCTGATAAAACTCTGCCGGGAGTCCATCAATTCCCGGTGCTTTGCCCTTTCACATTCCACTTAAAGCCCTCCAAATTTTCCCCTCAGTTATTGCCCCACCCAGTGCTTCCCTATCACTGTTACGCAACTGACATACCACACTCCCACACACCTGTTCTAAAACCCCATCCTCTACCCCTTCTCGTTGCCAGTACTTCTCATACCACTTATCTGCAAATGCCCCCATTCCTTCCGTAGCTTGTATGACCTGCCCCTCCCTGTACCCCACTATCGACTCATTAACCTCCAACCATGGAATAGCCATTGCCTGCTGTCTTTGTTTTTGTCTATGCAATACGCACGATGAAGGTCTATCTAGCCCCATAACACCTCCCCCACCCCCGCCTGTACCAGCACTGCTTGGAACCTCTCATCCTGTACCTCACAGCCTCCCTTTAATTGCCATTATATCATCCATAGGATAAGTTCCTGCCACCGCACCCCTCGCATAACAACCCCGTAACCTATCCTCCAAATAGTTAGCAAGCCCATATTTTAAAGAATTGATACATTTCCCTTCTCTTATGTAATATTGCTTAATCCGTTCTTTAGCCAAACCATCCCACATCACCACATCCTCTACCCCATTTACTCTGCACTTAACCCCCTTCCACAACATTGCAAACCCCTCTAACCCTTCCTCATCGCCTAACACACTTGTATTCAACTTCCAATAACCCCTAGATATACCTGCTAGTGACTCTCACCCCACCTCTGCTACTACCGCCCGATGATCCGAATAAGCTACTTCTATTGTACGGAAAAATGTTAACCAAACCCCTTGAGATATATACAGCCTATCCAACCTAGCCGCATAACCCCTTCTTACAAAAGTGTGCTCTGCCTCCCACACCCCTCCTCCAACCGCATCCTCAACTGAATATCCATCAAGAGATCTCGCAAGGCCGCTGACACGTGCCCAGCCCCTTTTGGTTCCACGTCAGCCCTCCTAATAACGCAGTTCCAGTCCACACCAATGAAGGCCACTGCAGGTAAACCATGTAAGAAGAAAACTAGTTCTTCACAAACAAAATCCCTTTTTACTCTCACATCATTTTCTACTGGTGCATACACACTTACAAAGGATACCCTCTGCCCCATCCACCACCCATCCACGTGCAATACTCTTCCCCCCTCCCCCCCACTTCTTAGCAACACAAACGGGCTCGCCTCCCTGATCATGATACCCACACCACCTTTCAGACGTACAGATGGCAGAGTCACCACCTGAAACCCTGCCACTTCCAGCACTTTCCTCTCCTTGAAACTGTGCTCCTGAAGAAACACTACATCTACTCTATATTTGAGCAGAAGCATTCTAAACCATTCCCTTTTTACACCCTGGCACAGTCCATTCACATTCACAGTCATACACCTGAGGCCGCTATTAAAGTTTCCACCTCTGCCTCTTTTCTCTATTCTTCCCAGGTCCACCTGCACCTGGGTTCCTACAAGTCTTCACACCACCTTCCCTCCCATCCCCTTTCTTCTGGTGTCTCTTGTCTTGGCTACCACGACGAAATTCATCCACCCTCCCAGGTCTCTGCGCCGGCGTCAGGACATGATCAGAGTCTGATGCCACCGCTCTCTTCCTCGTGAGAACCTCGTCCTCCATGTTATCGTCTAAGGAGGCCGCACGATGGACCTCAACCTCCACTGTGCTTCGTCCCTCGAAACACGGCGACGGTTCTCCCACACCGCTCGCCACGTCTTCCCTGCTATGTATTTGAATGTCACATTCCTCCACTGTCAACTCAGTGTTTTGCACCACTGCAGGTTCATCCTCCACCTCTACAGGCGGTGACAAAGTCCTCAATACCTCCACAAGCTCTTCCTCAATCGCCTTTATCTCCTCCTGCACACACACTTCTGTACTCGGCCCCTTCAAAACATCGGTTTCTTGTGGGACACAGCTTGCCTCACACACGCCAGGCTTCTCGTGGGACTCCATCTCACTCCACAATCGCCCACACTGGTGCTTGTGCGTGGGGCTCGTAGCAACAGTGTCCACATTGGTAACAGGTGCTGCACTAGTTTGTGCAGGCACCCGCTGCTGCTTCACACACACAGCCACCAAATGATCGTATGCTCCACATAACCTGCACGTACGTCTCTGTCCAGCGTATGTTACAAAAACCTGTGTTCTAAAGTCCTCCAGTACGACATAAGACGGCATGGAATGTCGTGGGTTATCTTCAGGGTAAATGTTCCCTCTAGACTGCCCATATAAGCACCTGCTGCCCACTTGCCTTGCTGTGCCAGATGTACGGCTCCATACGCCTCAAAAACACGTCGTATGTCAGCCTCATCTGCCTCGAATGGTACATTAGGGAGCTTGACCCACGTGAAGTGACGGAATACGTCAATCAAACGCACCTTCACAGCTGGAGTAGCATCAAGACTCACGTCTTGAAATCTATGCACCAATGACTCGTACACAGATGTGGAATTCAGTTTAACGAAGATCCTGTATGCACCATTCAGGGCAACACCATAAACTTCATCGTCCTGGATCCCATACGTCTCCCTGATGATGGTCGGGAGTAACACCTACGCTGAAGTGGGTGAAATTGCCCCACGAAGCAGTTCTATGCCGATGGTATTTACTAGGTAGCTCGCCTGAAAACAGCAGAGGGGTGCAGAGCACAACCGCACTCAACCGTGGTCAGGCAGCGAATGAAAAATAGTGGAACGCTTCACGATTTTGCGTGTCATCCTTGCGCAGGGGCCATGCTAATCTCTGTATCATTCCAATTTTAGTATATGTACTGCCGAAGCAAGTACAAAATATAACAGTAAAGTAAAAGGACCCCAATGGAAATACCCCACTCTGACTTTTTTAGGTTATCCCAGGTACTTTACACATATGCTGCTATGTATGATAATCTATGTAACTCTATTTGTCTATACCTGAATAAACTTACTTACTAATTATTTCAGAACAGCAATACCACAGCAGAAAGGAAGACTTGAAGAATGTCTGTGTTTACACCGAAACTTAAACAACCACTCAATCAACTACAAAGACGCAAGATTCATTGCCAGGGAAGAAGACACTTAGAGACACAAGATCTTAGAATCATCTTTTTTCTTTATATCCAACAATTTCAACCCCAACAACGACTTTTACAACATAGCTCAACCCCTTGTCAGTAACTTCATCATTATCCTAAACAGCAACAAACCTACTTGCCCATTCTAGCCCATAATAGCTAAATTCAAATCCAAATACCTACAAAAACCTCTCACAGTGATAAACATCTACAGAGTTCCACAATCAAACATTAGCCAATTTAGTCAAAACCTAGGAAGTATGATAACTGATGCACGCGTGAACAAAGATCACTTACTACTCTCAGGTGACTTCAATATAAATCTCCTGCAAGACCAGGACCCACACGTTACTGAATTCACAAACACAAAGAGTAACTGCATGTTGCTACCAACAGTAACAAAACCTACAAGAGTTACGGAGACTAGTGTTTCCCTACTTGACCACATCTGGACCAACACCATATCCCCTTTAAAATCAGGCATAATTAAAAATAATACCACAGACCACTACCCTACTTTCCTCATAACAACTCTTGGTAAAATACCCCAAGACACTACTAAAGTCACCTTCAGACTTCACAATGAGGCACCCATTAATAACTTCACAACAGCATAACAAACATTGACTGGCACACTGAGCTAGAAATCTATACAGATATTGACGAATGTTTTAATAATTTTCTAAAAAAAAACCCAATACCTCTATAAAACAAGCCTGCCCTAAAAAAACTAAACAGATGACAGCTAAGGACTGAACAGTCCCTGGCTAACACCCCGCATTCTCAAATCCATAAATACAAAAACACCAATAAAGAAAAACAGTACAGAATGGGTCACATAAACCCGAGACCAAACAAAACGTTACTCGTTTAATCCTAACCAGCCTGATAAGAAGGGCAAAAAAAAATTGTATTATGAGAACAGATTATCCAACTTACGAGGTGATATAAAAAAGACCTGGAAGACCCTATCAGAAATTCTGGGAACAAAAAAGATATCACGAAATAGCGAAATAAAATTAGCAAAATCAGATGAACCCCAACTCCCACCAAAAAGAAACAGCAAACAGACTCAATGATTTCTTCTCCACTATAGGACAAAACCTTGCCAATAAAATCCCAAGCTCAGATACCCACCAAATGACTACCTCACTGGCAACTACCGAACACACTGTTCCTAGCTCCGACTAACCATACGAAGTCTCCCTTACTATCAACGCACTAAAAAACAAGGCAGGAGATTTAAATACCTTACCACCCTTTATATACAAAAAAGCGTCACAAGTACTATCACCAATCATTGCAACACTCTTTAACAAATCCACTGAATCCTCCACCTTCCCTACAGCTCTCAAAATAGCAAGGGTCACCCCGATCCATAAAGGAGGAGACCAAACAGAGTTGAATAACTATAGGCCAATATCCAATTTACACCCTCTCTCAAAATCTTCGAAAAATTAATTCAAAACGAATCTACTCCTACCTCATCTCCCAAAACATTCTCACCCCTGCCAATTTGGATTCAGGCCTAATAAAAATACTAATGATGCTATTATACACATGCTAGAACATTTATACACTGCAATAGAGAAAAAAGAAGTCCCACTGGGGATCTTCATTGACTTACGTAAAGCTTTTGATACAGTTGACCATGACTTGCTCCACGTAAAATTGTCACACTATGGTATTAGAGGGCACTCCCTCAACTACCTCAAGTCATACCTCAGCAACAGAAGCCAATATGTGTACGCAAATGGGGCAAGCTCTTCCGCTCAACCAATTACAGTTGGTGTCCCACAGGGAAGTGTCCTTGGCCCTCTTCTCTTTCTCCTATACATAAATGACCTACCAAATGCTTCGCAATTACTCAAACCCACACTTTTTGCAGATGACACTACATACGTCTTCTCTCACCTGAGCCCAGTCACGCTAGCCAATACTGTAAACACCGAATTACAGAAAATATCTACCTGGATGAGGACTAACAAACTTACATTAAACATTGACAAAACCTACTTCATTCAGTTTGGAACAGAGCTACAGATGTACCTCTTAACATAACGATAAACAGATCACCTATCACAAAGCTAACAGAGGGAAAATTCTTAGGAATCCACCTTGATAATGGACTCAAATTTCATACACATATACAACAAATTTCTAAGAAAATTTCCAAGACCGTAGGCATACTATCGAAGATATGGTACTATGTTCACACAGTCAGCCCCTCCTGGCCCTTTATCACTCTCTTATTTACCCCTATCTCACCTATGGAATTTGTGCATGGGGCTCAACAACAATTAACCATCTCAGACCACTAATTACCCAACAAAAGGCTGCAGTTAGAATGATAACAAATTCTCACTACAGGCAGCACACTCCACCAAATATCAAAACACTCAACCTACTCACCAAACAAAACATCCATACTTATTACTGCACCTATTACATACATAGAACACTTAACTCTGATATTAACCCTCCCCTCAAACATCTCCTTGCCAACCTCAACAGAACACATGACCGTAACACAAGGCACAGATCACTCTTTGATGTTCCTCGTGTCCATCTAACGCTATGCAAAAACTCAATGCACATAAAAGGCCCTAAAATCTGGAATTCATTACCTGTTAATATAAAAGAAACACTACCTGTTTATAAATTCAAGTCTCTTCTCAAAGATCACTTACTCACTCAAAACCAAATAAATACTGAATAACTGAACCTTATAGATTGTATATCCTAAATGTTACTCACAGTTATATCACACAAATGTTAAACCTAGGACCCAATCTAACTTTATTTTTTTTAAATTCACTACCAAACAGAATACTCCATTCGACTGAATGTACAGCAAGCATGCAACCATAGGGACCTGTCTTTGTAATACTCATTTGTGATTTATAGTTATCTGTTTACAATAATGTTTTATCACTGATTTCATCATTGCTTAGTAAATCTTAAGTTAATTTTAAGCCAGCCCGTAATGCTATGCATATAAGTGGCTTTGGCATGCTGCTCTTACCTGTATTTTTTTGTACCTCTGTATGTATGCTAAAATTACTAAATAAATAAATAAAAGAATATAACCAAGTAGCCTCTACTCAGGTAGATCTTTTTGTTACTAGATAACACTCACTGTGTGCCAGAAATATTCTCAATAAAACACTGAATTATTATGTGTTTGTGTCTATTTTAAACTATTTATCTTCATCGGGAAGTTGAGCTGGATAAAGCGTAACTGAGAGTCACCCTTAACAACCCAACAACAACAACAACAAGTTGGAACTGGACAGGTATTAGACGGAGTGTTGGATAGGTATTAGACGGAGTGTTGGACAGGTATTAGGCGGACAGTTGGACAGGCATTTGGCGGACTGTTGGACAGGTGTTAGACGGAGTGTTGGACAGGTATTAGACGGTGTTGGACAGGTATTAGAGGGACACTTGAGAGTGACTTGAGGTGTAAGTAAGTTTTGTTCTCTCAGGTTTTTAAGATTTAAGTCTGGTTTTATTTACTATTTTATAACTGTTATTGAATTTGTGTTATAATAGCACTTAACAGTTGTGTCTTCCTAGTAAGTTTTTATTCAGGTACACATATATACACTTACATTATCATACATAACAACATATGTGTACATTACCCAGGATAACACATAACACTCACTGACTTATTTACATAAGAAAGGAGGAACACTGCAGTAGGTCTGTTGGCCCATACTGGGCAGGTCCTTCACAACCCAGTAACTGACCAAAGTCAGTCAGAATGGAGCACTTCAGAGGGATGGAGCACTTCAGAGGGATGGAGCACTTCAAAGGGATGGAGCACTTCAGAGGGATGGAACACTTCAGAGGGATGGAGCACTTCAGAGAGATGGAGCACTTCAGAGAGATGGAGCACTTCAGAGAGATGGAGCACTTCAGAGAGATGGAGCACTTCAGAGAGATGGAGCACTTCAGATGGATGGAGCACTGCATAGGAATAGTAAGATTCATCCTGGACCTTGGACCAAGGGAACATGTAGGCCAGAATGAATTACAACAGTTGGATATGCTGAATGTTGAAGACAGAGTAAAACAACTGAAGCTAAATCATGTTTATAAAATTGCTCACAGTGTCCAGAATATCTTGCTGTCAGTTTTGTCAAGGTTGGGAACCGCAGCAATCATAGTACTAGGGGGAGAGAACACAACTTTGTAGTACCCACAGTCAGTGGCCAGGCTTCAAACACCTTTTATTGTACAGCAATAAAGGAATGGAACAGACTGCCTGCACATGTCATAAACCAGTTCAAGAAGAATGCCGAAAGGTGTCTGATGAATGTAGCTACAGAAAGGGAGGGGAATGATTTTCTATTTTTTAGCTAACATATGTGTAAATTTTACCTTATTCCTAGTAATGACCCTCGTATTGTAGATAGTTTTAATGACCCTCGTGTAGTAGATAGTCTTTTTAGTATGATAAGATGTTATCTCCATTATAGAATAATAAGATATTATGACCTTTATATTATAATGATAAGGTAAAAGGACCCCAATCAATCAAAGAGGCCCAATGGATATTCATTGTTCTCAATCACTGCATTATGATGTCTTGCATTTTTATAATTGCATGGTTTGTGCTTTTACTTGGTTTGAATCCAAATTGGCAAGGGTTGAGTATGTTGCATGATGATAGTAAAGAGTATAATTACTTGTGGATTAATTTTTCGAAGATTTTGAATAACAATAGCAGGTTAGATGTAGGTTTGTAATTATTTATGTTGGGTGGGTCTCCTCCTTTGTGTATTGAGGTAACCCATGTTTTAAGTATTACTGGGATTGTGTTAGTTTCTGATGGTTTGTTGACCACTGTTGCAATGGTGGATGAAAGCACATTAGCTGTTATTTTGATCATTAGTGGTGGTATTTGTGCTAAGATTCCTTTTTTATTTTTCAGTGAGTTTATTATCAAAGATACCTCAGATGGATCAGCTGGAATAAGGTAGAGGGAGTTCAGAAAACTTCCAACAAGGTAATCACTTGCTCGAAGACTGGTAGAGAAGAAATCATCTAATATATTGGCTGTTTCAGTAGGTTAGATATATGTTTGGTTTATTGGTTTGGTTAGGCCAGTATCTCTGGTTTTGGTGTTTTTTCTAGAACAGAGGATTTGTGGAAGTGTGTTCTAGGTGTTCTTCACATCACTTCTCATTTCATTAACCTTCTAGCACAATAGAGCTGTTTAGACTTCCTTATTAGTTTGGTAATACTGATGCATAGTGTTTGGTTTGTTCTTTAGTTATTAAGCCCAATTCATACTGTTTTTCATAGTTATATTTTTATGAATGGACTTGAGGATACTATTTATTACCCAGGGGTTACCCAGTCTTTACTCTGATTTGCTTAATTTTAGTAGGGTAAGGTCTACTGTAAAGACTTTGTATTATTTTTTGTAGAAGAATCACCAGTGCTCCTGTCACCAGTAATGTATGTGTGTGCCAGTTAATGTAACTTACTGCTGCAGTGAAGTTATTAATGATGTCTCATCATGGAAACAAAATGAGATCATATTAGTTTCAAGTGGTAGCTTATATATGTTGGTTATGGGGAAGGTGGGGTAGTGATTAGTAGCAGTGTCTGTGATTATCCCTGCTTTGAGAGGAGCTATTGTGTTAGTCCAGATATGGTCAGTTGAGGTTACACTGCTCTTGTTGTTTCTTGTTGGTTTAGTTATTGCTGGTTATAGTTTGTTTAGTTATAGCTGTTACTTGAGAGTCCTTGGCTAGAACAAGGTTAAAGTTGAAATACTGATCACAATGGGGTGATCACAATGCTATGCTCTGTTTTTGAGAGAATACTAAATTGAAAGAGAAGAAATTGAACCTTTCACATAACAACTAGTTGTGTGAAGTTCTGGGATAGAAGAGGATGGTCCATGTGTGACAAAATATTAGTCTCGAGAAATTGCACAGTCTGTTCTATGGGGATGTGAGTGATCAGAGTGATCTTATTTCTTGTTCATGCTAATACAAACAAGTCTGGACAACAGTTTCCTTGGGTTCTTGAGTAGTGAAATTCTTACAGTTTTTAATAGTTTTGTTAAGTATCCAGTAAGTTTTCCCTGCTAGTTTGTATGGTGCACTTCCTATTGTAGATGTGATGGGATAGAGAAGAATGATTCACTTTTATTACTGTAGGAAGATCTTAAATGAGTACAAGGTGAGGATTAGAGGGCAGTTGGCAACAGATTACAAGGTGAGGATTAGAGGGAAGTTGGCAACAGAGTACAAGGTGAGACTCATGGAATAGCAATGACACAATTGCAAAGAAACCATACCATGGGCGGGTTAAGAACCCATGATCAGAGAGTCATAGAACTCCACACCAATGCATTAGCCACTGGACCAGCAAGTGACAATAAGAGTCATCCAACTAGGTATATTTATACACCATAGGAAGGTTAGCATAGGCACCACTGTGACTACAAATGCAAGTTTTTACAGACAAATCTCCAGCTAGTATGGTGCAGGTTCTAAACCTGCCTCTGGTATGGTATGTTTGCAATCGTGTCATTATGATTTCATGAGTCATGTTGACAAAAATATTCTATTTTTGTCAATTTTCCTGAGGACTGGTAAGGTCTCCCTAACCCCCTGCTCTGTTTTATGGGTTTTTAATAGTTCTGATTCAATTATTGGGATGCCATAACCCATGACCAATAATTCCTGGTTATATTTTGTTATCCAAGAAATAGAGTAAATCTTTATTTTTTGTGTGATTATGAATTTAACATGGAAAGCAAGTTTAATAAAGAATGGTGCTGGGAATGTGAATAATGAACAGGGAAAATTTTGTTTTAGTGCCAAGAATATCTACATTGAATATTTTGGACTGTGTTTATAAATTGTCATTTTTTATTTTTGTGTAAACTTGGCCAAATTACCGATTTCTGTGCACTTTATAGTGTAGGTGTAATAGTTGAATGGCAGTTCTTTGTGCTCAAACACTGACTTTTTAGGGTCATCCCAGGTTCCCTACCCATATGCTGCTATGTATGATAATCTATGTAACTACAGTGGACCCCCGGTTTGCGATATTAATCTTTTCCTGAGAGCTCATCGTAAGTCAAAATTATCGGAAAGCAAATAAATTTTCCCCATAAGAAATAATTGAAATCAAATTAATCCGTGCAAGACACCCAAAAGTATGAAAAAAAAACTTTTACCACATGAAATATTAAGTTTAATGCAATAGAATAATTACAATAACAACAATAACAATAGAATAATTACAATAGAATAATTGACACTTACCTTTAATGAAGATCTGGTGATGATTGATGGGCTGGGAGGAGGGGAGAGTGTTGAACCTATTGTTTAGAAGGGGAATCCCCCTCTATTAGAACTTGAGGTAGCTTTTTCCTCCTGAGTAATGTAGGTCCTGCTTGGCAATTTCTTCAAAAACAGGCCTGTTTCGTCACAATTAAACACTTGTTCAGGTTTCAATCCTTCAGCCTCTATGTACTCCTTAAATTCATGCACATATTTTTCAGCCGCTTTGTGGTCTGAACTGGCAGCCTCACCATGCCTAATCACACTATGTATGCTACTACGAGGTAGTGAGGCAGACAATAACAAACTGATGCTGGTAGTCACTGGTGTGAGTAGTGAAGCAGACAGTAACAAACTGATGGTGGTAGTCACTGGTGTGAGTAGTGAGGCAGACAATAACAAACTGATGCTGGTAGTCACTGGTGTGAGTAGTGAAGCAGACAATAACAAACTGATGGTGGTAGTCACTGGTGTGAGTAGTGAAGCAGACAGTAACAAACTGATGGTGGTAGTCACTGGTGTGAGTAGTGAGGCAGACAATAACAAACTGATGCTGGTAGCCACTGGTTTGTTCATAAGAACAATGAAAATGTACATGTCCAGGATGAACTTCCCACCAGACAAACTTGTTATTAACAAGAGTTGGTTTATTTTATCAAATCCACGACTGGACTGGATAGCTGTTTGATAGTGCATTTGGTCCACTTCATGGTTATTTTAACCAGACATCCCAATAAATGTTGAGCCTTTGTCCGGCCAAATTTTTTTTACCTTTTTTTAGCAAACATCTGCTTTATGGAGGTCCATTTTATAACATTTACTGAACTAGTCATTGCTCACATTAATGTTTGGAGGCAAAGGAGGCCTACTGGACATCAATGTTTGGAGGCCTACTGGACTTTCCATGCTGTAATGTATGAGCCATTATTTCTACCTTTACTTGATACATTTCCCTCATCCCTACTATCTGTATGACCATGTTCTTGATATTCTACCTTCACCTGATACATTTCCCTCATCCCTACTATCTGTATGACCATGTTCTTGATATTCTACCTTCACCTGATACATTTCCCTCATCCCTACTATCTGTATGACCATGTTCTTGATATTCTACCTTCACCTGATACATTTCTCTCATTCCCACTATCTGTATGACCATGTTCTTGATTTTCTACCTTCACCTGATACATTTCCCTCATCCCTACTCTCTGTATGACCATGTTCTTGATATTCTACCTTCACTTGAGAAGTTCACTGCATAAAAATAACATATTGTGTACATCTGCAAAGAAAAGAATTTTTAGTTATTACCTGTCATGTGTTGCTACAGTTTCACACATCAATGTTTACTCGAGATGAACAGCAGCATTGAAGCTCTCTGTTTACACTCCATATTTAATACCCCATTAAAATTGTACAGTAGGGCCCCATTTATATGGCGGGTTAGATTCCAGGCTATTGCCAGAAAGCAGACATCACCAAAAAACAGACATCGCTGGAAAGCAGAACACCATTTTTTCCATTTATAAATGTATATAAATGCCAGACAATAAGTTTACACTAAATTATATTAAGTTAGTAATAGACCTAGGTATTAAAAAACACAAAAAGTAAAATACATACACAGTACATTCATTACTTATCTTAAAGTATTTGTAATCTTAAAGTAAGGTGAGAGGTGAGTAGTACTTATTTGTAAGAAGTCAGGTATAGGTAGCCTTGACTCCCCATCTCATACTTAACATACAATATATAAAACAGCCCAGAGAGTTAAAATACACATACGTTAAAATACACATATACCTTAAAATATGTGTAGTCTTACTGTAGGAAGAGAGGTGAGTAGTATTTATTTGTAGGAAGTCAGTGTAGGTAGCTGATAGGTGTAGCCAACCTGGGCTACACCTACTGGCTACCTACATTGTGACCCAGAGCCATATTATTAGCATTGACGTAACTTGTTCACTGAATTTAATTGTTTCTAACTACCTTTAGATGCCATCATAAATGAAGGGAGAAGTAATGAATAAGTCATGCCAAAAATTGTAAACAAAAGCGGAGTGGGGGAGTGTCTGGGTTAAACGCAGATTCATATACGTTTTCTCTGGTGCCTGACCAGAGAAATCGTAATGTTGTCCCACCACCTGGCTATCACACAGGTCCACAAGTATTATTATCAGAGCACATGTAAAATATGCAATAAATGCCAGACAACAAGTTTACACTAACTTATATTAAGTTAGCAATAGAAACTGGCATTAAAAACACAATAAAAGGTAAGATACACAAAGTGTATACTTATTACTTACCTTAAAATATAATATTAATGTGAGAGGTGAGTGGCAGGGTATTTATTGAATAAAATCAGAATGGCACACCATCATCCTCTAACTTGGCACTTAAAGCAAGAGGCTTATGACTCCTCTTTTTGTCATAGCTAAGCTTAGACGCCATCATCAATGAGAGCCAACTAGTCAACAAAAAAGTAAATGAGAGAGAGAAAGAGATACAGAGTTCCGACAATGTAAGAACACAAACTGAACAGGTTGTGGGCAGTCACATGGTCAGGCGAAATAAATGCGTATTAATGTGTGTCTACTTTTAGTTCATTCACATACTTTTGTAAGAGTTTGTAAAACTTTTACCTTACAATATTTTGTATTATAATAATAATAATTACCTCACAATACAAATACTCTTACTTTGTGCACAAATTAGTTCAGAATAAACAAACAGCAACACTCCCATTCTCATGCAACACACCATTTTTAGAGTGAATGAAGATATTATTACTATTATCATAATAAAAAAGCACTAAACCCACAAGGATTGTGAATTGCTATATTTAGAGTGAAGGCATATGAAATGAATATCTTTCTACAGTTATCCCCCAGTTTTTGACTAGAGAAAATGTAATTCTTCCGACACTACCTACACAGCCGCTTTGTAAACAAATCTCATATGTCAATTTTTATTCTGTTAGTGTATGTATCATGTTTATATGCTGTGAAATGTGTTTGTTATATAATTTTGAGGAAAATATCATAGATGAATTAATGAAAAGGTCAATATTAATGTAAAATAAGACATTTGATGTGCCAAGAGTGATTATTATTATGTAGTATGTATTGGCGTCATGAGTAGAGAGATTCTTAGCGATTTTAATATGTACCTGCACACCAGCACAGAGTGTAAGTATATTTAGGTACACCTACCATCCGACTTACGACCTGCTCGATATACGACCATTCAACTTACGACCGTGTTTTCTATGCCAAATTTCTGGGAAATAAACAACTGTCTGTGTTGTACACAGTGTTTATCCTAAACCTTTCAGTATTAAATACAATACTAACAGCATAAAAGTAAAGTAAAAAATTAAATACCAAAATAAAAAATAAAAGTCATTACAAAAATGTGATGTTGATATTCAGTAGTAAGGTTCAACTTACGTCCATTTCGACTTATGACCGGTTTGTCGGAATGGAACTTGGTTGTAAGTCAGATGGTACCTGTACAGGTACACATAAGTATAATTATCAGAGTACATATAAAATACACAATAACTTTAACCCTTTCAGAGTCGAGAGGCCCTCTCCTAAACTCTTTCTCAGGGTTGAAAATTTTTTGGAAAAAAAAATGACTTTTTCTTATGAAATGATAGAGAACCTTTTTCCGATCATAATGACACCAAAAGTATGAAATTTGATGGAAAACTTACGGAATTATGCTCTCGCGAAGTTAGCGGTCTCGACGATGTTGACGCATCGGCGATTTTGCCTATTTTGAGCCGTTTTCGGCCAATTTCAGTGTACTAGTCGACAAAAATCATATCTATTTCACTAGAACTCCATCTTTTCTATCGAATGAGTACAAGACACCACCCATTTACTGATTTCAAGTACAGGAGGGCCCCGCTTTACGGCGTTTCGCTTTACGGCGTTCCGCTAATACGGACATTTCAAATTATGACCAAAACTCGCTATACAGCTCCCCCCACCTGTCTTTCTAATACGGTCACAGCAGCCCACCGAGTTTGTTTACATTCTCCCTGAGCACATCTCCTTATTATGTCTGGAAATTTTCCAAAATTTCAAGTGTTTTAAAGTTATTTTATATTTTATATGTATTGTACTTGATAATTAAACTTGTGTACACCTGTACCTAAATAAACTTACACACTGTGCTGGCATGTAGGTACACATTAAAATCACTAAGAGTCTCTCTACTCTTGATGCAATAATAATAATAATAATAATAATAATAATAATAATAATAATAATAATAATAGTAATAATAATAGTAATAATAATAGTAATAATAATAGTAATAATAATAATCTCTTGTGCGCATTAATGTCGCATATTACGTTAATATAGACATTTCCCTTAATCTATCTATGAATTTTTTTCAAAATTATATAAGAAACACATTATGTAACACACAAACATGATACATGCACCCACAGTATAAAAATTTATACAAATATATACGAGATGTTTACCAAACGGTTTGTAGAAGTGTCGGAAGAATTACGTTTTCTCTAGCCATCACCTGTTACTAGGGATAACTGTAGAAAAATATTCCTTTCGTATGCCTTCACTTTATAAACTATAATTCTGTACTAACTTGTACACAGTGTAAGAGTATTTGTTTCGTGATTTAATTATTATAATAATAATAAAAAATATTATAAGGTAAAAGTTTCACAAACTCTTACAAATGTACATGAATGAACTAAAACTGGACACGTATTAATACCGTCTATTTCGCCTGACCGAGTGATCGTCCACAACCTGTTCAGTTTGTTTACGCTGTCTGAGCTCGGTGTATCATTAAATGTTGTATATTACGTTAATATACACATTTTCATTAATCCATCCGTGATATTTTTTTTCAAAATTATATAATAAACACGATACATAACATAAATACATAACAACATATGTGTAGAGAACCTAGGATAACCCAATTAAGTCAGAGTGACTTACTTCCATTGCCTTCACTCAGAGCATCATTTCTTCTCAAAATGATGTTACATGAGAATGGGAGTGTTCTTCTTTATTTATTCTACCGTATCAATGTAGAGACAACCTGTACACAATGTAACTTGTACACAAACCAGACGTGTACACTGTTTACAAAACTTACCTTCGCCTGGTTTGTTTACATAACTCTGCGCCTGTACTCTCTCATGCACTCATTCTTTCTCTCTCTCATTTATTCGTTTTATCTCATTTACTTACTCCTGACCCTACATTAAGACTACAAATATTTTAAGGTAAGTAATGAGTGAACTGTATATACATTTTATCGCTCTGGGATGCTTAAATATCATAGAATAGTATGTGTGGGTGGGTTGGCCTGGTATGGTAGCCTGGCTGACACCATACATACCACACTTGATTTCTTACAATAAATACTACTTGTCTCACCCTAGATTAAGACTATAAATATTTTAAGGAAAGTAATGAGTGCACTGTGTGTGTATTGTACTTTTTTATTGTTTTTTGATGCCTGGTTCTTTTTGCTAACATAATATATGTTAGTGTAAACTTGTTATCTAGTGTTTGTATGCATTTGTAAGTGGAAAAAAAGGGTGTTCCACTTTACGGCGGTTTCCGCTTTATAGCGGTAGCCTGGAACCTAACCCGCCGTATAAGTGGGGCCCTCCTGTATCTAATAAAGTGGTCAGAAATTGGCAATTTTGCCAATTTCACACAAATTTCAGAAGATGCCAATTTCCAAACAGGGTCCAGAATAAGCAAGACACATTCCTGGCACTAAAATAACATTTTCTCTGTTCATTAGTTACGTCCCCAGGCCCCTCTTACATCTCTTTTGTTTTCCACTTTGAATATTTATTCTCACAAAAAATAGAAGATTTACTGTTATTCAGACTACTGCATTAGTGTAGAAATGTTGTAGAAATGGTATAAATAATATCAGTGCACGTGGGAAAGAATATTAGACTCACCAGTTGACGTGTATTGGATGCTTGGCATGATTTGTTTACTTTTGAAATTTGGTAAAAATCGAACATTTCTGCTACTCTTAGCTCAATTTCAAGGTACTTTTCATTATGAAACCAATCAAAATCATCACAATTTCTGTAATATGTCTTCCATTCCATAAAATGAGCCCAGGAAAACTAGAATCCCACCATAAATACCATAGGGAAAAATTCACCGCAAAGTCACTGTTTTAAACCCAAAAAAAACATGGTAAAAGAGTTTTTTTTTCTCTCATTATGCATTGTGTGCTGAAAGGATTTTTTTAAATGTGCACCCTGACCATGGGACCCATTTTTATATGTGGGCCTCCCCGCTTTCTCTAAATAGTTTTAAAGGGAGTTTGAATTTCGGGTTGTGTATGTCAAAAAACCCTGGGGTGTAACCCATCCTAGTTCATGGGAAAACCTAAAAGGGTTTAAAAAAAAAAATACTTGAGTTTTTGGGGGAAAGTTTCCGGAAAATTTTAGATGAAAGTCAAGAGAATGAAAAAAGAAAAAACCGTGGGGGGTTTTATGTGTATTTAAAAGCCCGTTTGGCTGTATAGAAAATTTTTGGTCATAATTTAAATTTACTGTATTAAGGGGAATGCCTTATGACAAAAATGCGCAAAAAGGGGGGCCCCTTCGGTTTTTAGTATTTGATATACAATCTGTTTTTTACTTGTATTCTAGGGTAATTTGAGGTATGCTTAAGGAATTTTACCAGGGGGTTAGTTTTCTTTTTATTTTCTCACTGGGATACTTTCAGTGGGGGACTTTTTGATTTAAATCTGTGAAGACCTTTTTGGGGCACTCTCTACAAATTGAAGAAGATCCCCTTTCCATGAGCAACTTTACAAAACAGCTTAAAAAGGAATTGAGGTGGCAAAGATGGGATTCGGTTTTTTTTTTTTTTTTTGGGACCTGCCCGAGGAAAACAAGAAGATTGTAAGTTTCCCCCTTTTTGGTCCTCGGGGTCAAAAAAGGGGAAACTGGTCAGGGGCGGGGACAGCAGGGAATAAAGTTGACGATCAAGAAAAACGGGAATGGAAAGGTAGAAAACGATGAAGAAAGAGCTCCCGTGGAAAAACATCAAATTCTTTTCTCATTTGCTCCCCGGGACAAAAGTGATTTGGAACTTGGGAACGTCACAAACAAAACGACACCAAGGAAGGAAAATTTAATGTTGTTTTTGGGGGATAGCCAAGTTAGGTATTTGGATGGGCTTTCCTGCTTAAAGGGGAAGGATAGGGGGACAAAAGGGTTTTTGTTTTCCCTTGGGCGGGTTGGGGGATATTGTTGGCCGTTGGATGACTTAATGAGGGGAAATGGGAGAACCCTATTATTGCCCTCAGTTGGGGGAAAACGACGTTGGCAGACGTGGGGGTGAAGCCCTGATTAGTGGGTATGGGGTCAACAAATAGAAATAATTAGGGGGAAAGGGGGGGGGGAAAACCCTGTATTTTTGGATTTTCCCAAAGGAAGGGAGTTGGAAATGAATGGTTGCCCCAGGGCAATTGGGGGTAAATTTGGGTTTTGGTGGCAAATACTGAAAGGGAAAATGGGGGGGGTTAAAATTTTTGACAACGGGGGACCTCTTTTGGGCAGAAATGACATGAAACCAGGGTTTGGGGTTCATTGTCTAGGTCTGGGATGGGACAGGGGCAACTGCAGTGGAGGGAGTTTGGTTTGGATTTTAAAAACTGGGAAATATTTTAGTGGTAGGGGTTTTGGCGGGGAAAAACAGTGAACCCCCAAAGCGTAGTAATTTGAGTTCAAAGGGAACTAGTAATAAGCAAAAACGAGGTAGATTTTGAAAACCGTGACTTTGGGGTTTGGATAAGGACAGTAATGGGTTTTTAGTGGAAAAACAGAAAATGAGGGGAAGGGTAAAGAAAAGGAGAGTCTTTAATGTTTATTATGAAATGCGTTTTTGCTGGGAATAAATGGAGGGAGTTGAGATTGTTGTAGTGCAGGTAACATTCTTGTATTTGCCTTAACTGAGGTGGTTTAATTCAAAAAGTGGGGGACATCCCTGGGGAAATTGTCACATTCAGGGTTTTTAAAACCCTTTCAGGGTCCGCCCGTAGTTTTACGGCGGGTCGGTGGTGCCCAAAACCCGGTAGATCTATGCCAAAATTCTAGCGCCGTAAAATTTAGCGGGGAAGCGCTCATGGGCCCTTCATTGAGAGAAGGGGGGTCTGCGCCGTGGGTGGCCATAAAAAAAAAATCTGGGGCCCCTGCTTAGAAATTGGGGGAACCGGGTCGTCACCCTTTTTCACCATTTTTTGGGGGTCCCCCCAAAAAAGGCCGCCCCTCACCCCCCGGAAAAAATTGGGACTCTCCTCTTCCTGTTTTTTTTGTTCGGGACCCGGAGGGAAAGTGGAAAGGGAAGACAAAATTCTACGGCTTTGAAAAGTTAGGGGGCCCGGAAAAAATGCCAGGATATCGAAATAGTGAGAAAACCCCGACGATCCTCGCCTTCTCCTTGGTGTGGGCATTCGTGATTTCCGGTAGGGGGTTCCTAAACGAAGAAAAAAACTATTTTTTCCCCGTGGCCTGGCCTCTGATTTCAGAATGACGAAGATTCTGAGTGGTTTTGTGTTTTATTGGGGCCGCGATCGTTCGGTAGTGATAGTGGGGAAAAAAATATTCACCGTGAAGCGTGGGTATGTTGCCGCCGCATGCGCTGGGTTTAGTGTCCCCTATGCGGGTGCCCGGGGGAAACGGGTAAAACCCCTTTGTACATCCTGGAGTACCCCCAGGGCCCTTTCCCCGTTTTAGGTAGTGTTGTGAGGATGATGTGGTACATTGGCATGGAGGGCCCAGGGGCATCAGTGGATGGTGTTGTGGGGCGGGTGGGGGTTTGTGGGGGGCAACCATGCGTGATCGCTGCGCCACGCGGGAACCCACGCTGTGATCGTCAGTTCAAGGACAAAGCGGAGCGTAAAACCCCCCACCCCCGCCACCCCACCCGTAAAACCCAGCCTATGATGTCCGTATCCACCGCAAACCGAAATTGGGTTTGGCAGAAAAAAATCCCAATTTTTTTCCCGCCCCACTTTGATGACTCGAAAAGGGGAATTCTCCCAACCTTGCCCCCCTTGGGAAAAAACCACGGCCAATTGACGGGGAATTCTTTGAATTATTTTTTGCCTGCCAGATGGAAACTATTGTCGGGGAAATTTAAGTATTTTCGTACCCCTGGAAAATACGACCCTTTTTCACCACAGTCAAGACTACACGGGTGGAAAGAGCCGACTGTTGCAGAAATGTATTTGCTTTTTGCAAAAATAATGCTTATGCCCCCGTCAATAAGCATAATAAAAAAGGGCATCTGGTCCACAGACGGAAAATTTGTACCCCACCCTTAGTGAAAAATACCAGTGAAAGGTTTATTTACTTTTAAACGTTGTTGAACTTCCTGAAAAACCAGGCCTGACAAAAGGGGCCCAGGTTATAAAAGATTGGGAAATGTTTTCATGTTTTCTCAAAAAAAAAAATTTCGGGGATATACTTTTACCCATTAAAGGAATCCTTGTAATTGACGAGTCTTTGATTTTGTTAAAAGGTTGGCTGTTTTCAAGCAGAAATATACCGAGCAAGGGAACCGTTTTGGTTTTAAAATTGTTTTTTAATCTGTGATTGTGACAGGGGCCCTGGTGTTGGATTTTGTTGTTTTACAGGGGTTTGAAAAACATTGAAAGATACCAAGATGTTATTGGGTATATCAGGTGACGTGGGGAAAAACAGATGGCCCCTTATTTTGGAAGGGGGCCAAAACTTTTATATCCCGGTAAGGGTACACAACCCCTTTACCAGTGTTTTAGGGGAAAGTAAAAAGACAGATTTGTTTTGGCACAGTGCGTTTAATCTTTAAAAATTTTTCCCCAGGCTAAAACGCAGGTGTTGGGGTTGATGACGTCCCAGGTGTTTATGCCAATAAATTTATGGCTTTTGGGTTGGCATGAAAAAACGAGTTTGTCACTTGTTGACACCATTAAAACCGTAATAAAAATGAAAGCCCGTGGCCAAAGTTAAATCGAGTGACAATGAACGTATTCAAAAAACCGTGCAGTGATTGATTATCAAAAAAACATGCGCTTGGTTGCCCAAGTGTGACATGCGATTGGTTTTTTTGACGGGTTGTAAGATTTTAAAAGTGGTAATGAAACTTTTCTTCCATCTCATGGACATTTCAATGTGAATGCATATAATATGTCCCAAAAAAAGGGAATGGTAACGGGACCCCCGTAGGGGTGAATTTTTTTTGTTGTCGAAAAATCATAATGAAGTCCCAGGAAAAAAAAAACCCCCCAATAAGCTGGCCCTCAAATTCATCACAATTCCCCAAGCGTTTGAAAAGAGAAGGTGATCTTTTTCTTTAATACAGTTTCCCTTCAATCAAAAGAAATTTGCTCAAAAGAGATGATTGTTGTGCCAAAAAAAAACGACGGCAAAAAAAGACGAAAAGCACTCGGTTTATGTGGGGGAAATTTTAGGTGCCTCGGTGTTGGGCCTTGTTTCAAGGAGTTCCAAAAGCCCAGAGTTCAAAAAACCATGCCCAAGTGATTGTAAAAATGTAAATATTGTTTGAACATTCGTTTTTTTCAATATTTGTGCATGTTTATTTTTAATTTAAAAAACCAGTGGAAAAACCAAATAATATGAAAATAATTTGTGCGGTTTTTTTGTGTTAAATACAGGAGTTTATATATATAAATTTTATTACATTTTTGGGTCTTCAGGCCCCAAATGTTAGTGGGAAAATAGAAAAAAATTTGGGAAAAAGAAAAAAAAAAACAACTAAAACAACAAAAAAAATATAATACGGTATGGGGAAATTTGGGGCGATGTTGCCGCCACCACATCATTTTTTACAAACTTTTTGGGACTGTTTCTCGGAAAGTACGGGTTTCAGGATTCTAATTTTTTTTGTTTTTTTTCCCTTTCCCCAAAAATTTGCTCTTTCCCCCTTTCAGGGCCCAAAGGGCCCAAAAAATCTGAAGTAAAGCCCAGTGCCCCAAGAAATTTTGAAAAAAAAAAAAAATTTTTTTTTCTTACAGAATTTAAAAAGGGATATTTTTTTGGGAAAGGGAATAAAACAAAAAAAATTAGAATTGATCGTTCTTACCCAGATACGTGCCAAGAAAAAAGGGTTTGTAGAAAATTGTTGGGGGGCGGGGAAAAATCGAAAGAAATTTCCCCAAAACTTGGATTATATTTTTTTGTTGTTTTAGTTTTTTTTTCTTTTTTTTTTCCAATTTTTTTCTTTCCTACTAACATTTGGGGCCCTGAGAGACCAAAAACTGTATATAAAAGTTTTATAATTATCACGTATTGAAACACATAAACCCACTAAAGTTATTATAATTTTTTTTTTTCCCCTGTTGTTTATTACAATAAAAATGCAAAAAATTTTATAAAAATAATGTTTTATCATTATTTACTATTTACAATATGGACTGGTTTTTGAATGCTGGAGCTTGTGGAAAAAATCCCCTTTAAACAAGGGGACCATGACAGAGGCACCCCTTTCCTTCCCCACACATAAAACGAGTGGGCTTTTGGGCTTTGTTGCCGTCGTTTTTTTTGTGCACAGGAAAAAATGCTCTTTTGAGCAAAAATTTTTTTTGAGTTTAAGGAAGCTGTATTAAAGAAAAGATCCCTTCTTTCCTAAAAAGCTTGGGTTTTATTGTGATGAATTTTGAGGGGCCCTGGTTTTATTTCAGGTGTTGTTGGGCCCGGTACTTCATTAGAGTTGTCTGACAACCGACCCAAAAAAAATTTACATACGGTGGTCTGTTTTCCAAGGGCTTTATTTTTTTACATTTTATTGCTTCAGCCCTTTTAAATGTCCCTGAGATGGAAGAAAGGGTTTTTATGTACCATTGAACTCTTACGAAACAATCAAAAAAAACCAATCTGCGTCACACTTGGGAAAAAGGCCCTGTTTTTTGTATAATCAAACCCCCTGTCACGGTTTTCGAAAACGTTCATTGGTCACTCGATAACTTTGCCCCTGTTTTTGCATTTCATTATGGTGAATGGTTGGGAACAAAGTGAAAATCTGTTTTTCATGCCACGTTAAAGCCCTGATGTTTATTGGGAGTAAAAAAACCTGCAGTTTATCACCCGAACACCTGCCCTTGGCCCCGGGGATTTTTTACGATTGGCACTGTGCCCCACACATTGTCTTGTTCACTGCATGGGAAAAAATGAGTTAAAGGGCCCTTTTGTTAAAAGTTATCGGTTTTTTTTAATGTATGGCCCTTATAGATTAAAAGGGGCCATCCCTGTTTTCACTACGTCACCTGATTACCCCAAAAACATTTGGTTCTTTCAATGTTTTACTACCCCTGTATACAAAATATCCAACACCCGGGCCAATTTTTTCCCCATTACAGAGTACAAAAAAATTTTATACCAAAGCGGTTCCTCTTGCCTTTTTTGGTATATACTTTGAATGACGTCTACCTTTTAACAAAATCAAAGACTCGTTTAATTAAAAGATTCTTGAATTTGGTTTAAAAATTAAAACCTGAAACCCTTTTTTTTGAGATACATGAAAACATTTTTAATCTTGTATAACCTGTCACTTCTGTCAGGCCCGGTTTTGTCAGAAAGTGGGACCCTAATTTAAAAGTAAGTAAACCTGTTCATGGTATTATTTCCCCTGAAGGATGGGGTACAAATTAGCCCATCTGTGGACCAGTATTCTTTTATATTTTTGTTAAAAGACGTGAGGCATAAGGGATTATTGTTTCAAAAAAACAAAAATTAAATTTTTGCAACAGTCGTCTCTTTCCCCCGGTTTTAGGGTTTTTACTGGGGTGATAATGTATTTGCCCTGGTTTATGAAAATAATTATTACTTTCCCTGACAAAAATTTCCATCAAAGGTGGTCCCAAAAAATTTTAAATTTAAAGAATTCCCGTTCCTTTTTCCGTTTGGGTTTCCCAAAGGGGGCAGGGAGGGGAATTCCCCTTTGCGGGGGGGGGCTTTAAAGTGGTGTGGGCTGGAACAAAATTGGGTTTTTTCTGCCAATCCCAGTTTCGGTTTGCTGGTGGATACTGGACAATTTTAGGCTTGTTGTTCCCGGGGGGTTGTGGGGGCTGGTGGGGGACGCTCCCCTTTGTCCTTGAAATGACGGGGTCAGCAGGTGGGTTCCCGCGTGGGGACAGCGGGTTTCCCCATGGCGGTTTTCCACTACCCCCACCAGCCCCCCTAAACCCTTCCCCTGATGTCTGTGGCCCCTCCCTTTCAAGTGTGCCCCATCTCCTCACTATCATACCTAAAACGGGTGTGGGCACGGGATGTAAATCCGGGGGGGTACTCCCTTCCCCCGGGCACAGATAGGGTCCCCTACCCCAGCGCATGCGGGGCGGCATTTCCGGCGGGTTTACTGGTGAAAAATGTTTCCCCACTATCACTACTCGAATGATCGTCGAGGGGCAATAAAATCCCCAAACCACGTCGAAAACGTCATTTCTGAAGTCAGAGGGCCGGGGCCGGGGGAAAATATTAGTTTTCTCTTTCGTTTTTTAAAACCCGGGCGGTGAGTCAAGGGGTGCCCCACCCGAGGTTGAAGGTCGAGGAACGTCGGGGTTTTTTTGACTATTATCGATATCCCGGTCATTATTTTTGGTTTACTAACTTATCAAAGCGTTTTTTTTCGTCTTCATTTCCAAATTTCCCTCATTTGTCGGGAACCCACAGACAGGAAGAGGGGGGAGTTTCCCCCCTTTTTCCGGGGGGGGGGTGAGAGTGACTTGCGCGAGGCATGGTGAACAAGGGTATGAAGGCCCGGGGTTCCCCCAATGCTTTTTCCGGCGGCCAGAATTTTTTTTTTTACAGGCCCCAGGGCCCCCGACCCAAATTTTCTTTATAGTAGGCCTTTTGAGCACCTTTTGTTTCTTAAAAAATTTGGGGCGGGCCCCAGAATTTTTGGCCCTTGATCTATGGTTTGGACACTCACCGCCAGCCCTGGAAACTACGGGGGGAAAACCCTGAAAGGGTTAATTTTTGTAAGAAAATAATTTTTTTTTTTTAAAATTTTTTGGACACTGGTGGTGCTTCAAATTTTGGGCCCTTGGCCCGAAAGGGTTAAATTGTTCCCAAATAGATGAAATATCAGGAAGGGGGGTGGGGGTGGCATTGTATGTCCGAATCACTTGAACTGTTGCATAAAAACGGGTTTTTAAGTTCTGAAGTAAACAAAACGAGTCTGGGTTTTGGGTGAAATTTTAGAGGGGATGAAAAAAATGTTTTTTTAGTGATATACCCTCCCCCAAAAATTAGATAGGGACCCCAAAGGGGGATACTATGGGAGGAAATTGTTAAGGCCACAAGGCCCGATAATGTAGTAATTTTGGGAACTTTAACTTTTTAAAATTGATTTTGGGAAATTTTTTGACTTTGGGAAATTTTGGAAACATACGATTCTTTGAAGAAGTTAGGATGTTTTTTTTAAGCAGTTTGTGACAGAAAACCCACAAGGGGGGAAAAAAACCCGCTTGAACCTTTAGTTTGGAAACAATGAAAACCCTTTTTAAAATTTAGAAAATTTAGAGGGGAAAAAGGGGGCTAGGGGACCACAAATCAATTTTCATTTAGATTTTAATGGAAGTGAAAGTAGTGGGAAATTTAGAAATAACAGTCCCCCGATTTTTGCTTTGCAAAAACGATGGGCCTTTTGGAAAAAACTTTCATCTGTGACTGGGGGTTAAAGAAGGAGCTATCAATATGACAGTTTTCTGAAAAATTTTACATGTGCTCAAAGAACGTTTTCCCTAAAAAGAAATTTAAAACAAATAGAAATGACCCCCAAAAAGGTTTAAAAATAGGTTTTAAATGGCTACTTGGGGCCCTAAGAAGGAAATTTATAGGTGTATGGAAGAGGCGAGGGTCATTTATGAATTTTGTTTATTGACATTAAGAGGGGGCATTAAAAAGGGGATAAAAAAAAGCTAAAAGGGGGTATGAAAATTTAAAATTTTCTAGGGATTCTAAAACTAAACCCCCAAAAGTTTTTTCCAGGTGTTTTAGAACAAAGTTGAGATAAGTAATCCCCTTTTAAAAAAAAACTATGTGCATTTAAAGACAAAGGAATTGAAATGTGCTCGATTTTAAATAATTATTTTCCTCGGTTTTACCAGGAAGACACTAACAAATTTTCCCGTAATTTTTTTTTATAGTGGGCTAGGGAAAAAGATAAATTTTTGTAACATCACAGTCACTTGTGAAATGGTTGTGAAACAGATAGAAGCTGAAGCAAAATAAGTCGCCGGGGCTTGATGAGGTTTTTTTTTTTGGGTTTTAAGGATTTCAAAAAGGGAAAAATGTGAACCATTAATTTATTTTTAATTTTCTTTTCAAACGGTTTTGTGTTGATATGTGGAAGATGGTAAAAGTAATTCCTTTTTTTAAAACAAAGGGGGACAAGTTGTTACCTGGGTTTACCTGGAAAAGAGTTCCGGGGGTTTAAAGCCCCGCGGCCCCGGGCTTTTGGGCAAGGGCCCCCTGGTGGATCAGGCCTGATCAAACCCGGCTGTTGCTGCTGGTGCACCGCAAACCAACGTACGAGCCACAAACCCGGGGGGAAACAGGAAATGATTTAGGTGCTTGTCAGTGCCAGCTTTAAGCTGAGGGGTTGTTTGGGAAAACCCCCCCATGTGTTTCTTTGGGGGGAGTTTTAACAGTCTCGGGCCCCCCCGGAAAACCCTTTTTGTAGGTCTCTTAAGTGCTTTGTGAACCCCCGCTTTTTATTGGGGGGAAAGGTGATCGTCTGCCAAGTCTTTTGCTTTCGTAGTGAGTGATTTTCGTGTGCAAGTTCGGTACTAGTCCCTCTAGGATTTTCCAGGTGTATATAATCATGTATCTCTCCCTCCTGCATTCCAGGGAATACAGGTTTAGGAACCTCAAGCGCTCCCAGTAATTGAGGTGTTTTATCTCCGTTATGCGGGCCGTGAAAGTTCTCTGTACATTTTCTAGGTCGGCAATTTCACCTGCCTTGAAAGGTGCTGTTAGTGTGCAGCAATATTCCAGCCTAGATAGAAGAAGTGGCCTGAAGAGTGTCATCATGGGCTTGGCCTCCCTAGTTTTGAAGGTTCTCATTATCCATCCTGTCATTTTTCTAGCAGATGCGATTGCCTTATTACGTTACCGTCAAATTACCGCCCAATAAGCCTGACCTCAATTGTAGGCAAATTACTAGAGTCAGTTATTGCTGAGATTATAAGAAGCCATCTCGATAAGCATAGCTTGATTAATGATACTCAGCATGGATTCACAAGAGGCCGGTCTTGTCTAACTAATTTATTAACTTTCTTCAGTAAAGCTTTTGAGGCTGTTGACCACGATAAAGAGTTTGATACTATTTACTTAGATTTTAGTAAGGCTTTTGATAGAGTTCCACACCAAAGACTGTTAAAGAAAGTGGCAGCTCATGGCATTGGGGGAAAAGTGCTCTCATGGATCGAGTCATGGCTCACAGACAGGAAACAGAGAGTGTCCATAAATGGGGTTAAATCCGAGTGGGGATCTGTAACAAGTGGCGTTCCACAGGGATCAGTCTTGGGCCCGTTGTTGTTTATAATATATATCAATGACCTTGATGAGGGAATTACTAGTGATATGAGCAAATTCGCCGATGACACAAAGATAGGTAGGATAATTGATTCAAACATAGACGTTATGGAACTTCAGGAGGATTTAAACAAACTATATTCTTGGTCAGAAAAGTGGCAGATGCAGTTCAGTGTAGATAAATGCAAGGTTCTGAAGCTCGGGAGTGTCCATAACCCTAGCACTTATAAGTTAAATGATGTAGAACTTAGCCATACAGATTGCAAAAAGGACTTGGGGGTTATGGTGAGCAGCAACCTTAAACCAAGACAGCAATGCCTAAGCGTACGTAATAAGGCAAATAGATTACTGGGATTTATATCAAGAAGTGTAAGCAACAGAAGTCCAGAGGTCATACTGCAGCTTTATACATCATTAGTAAGGCCTCACCTAGATTATGCAGCTCAATTCTGGTCTCCATATTACAGAATGGACATAAATTCGTTAGAAAACATTCAGTGTAGGATGACTAAATTAATACATAGCATTAGAAATCTTCCTTATGAAGAAAGATTGAAGACTCTTAAGTTACATTCACTTGTTAGACGAAGAATGAGGGGAGACCTGATCGAAGTGTATAAGTGGAAGATAGGTATTAATAAAGGGGATATTAATAAGGTCTTGAGGATATCTCTCCAAGAGAGAACCCACAGTAATGGATTTAAATTAGATAAGTTTAGATTTAGAAAGGACACAGGAAGGTATTGGTTTGGAAATAGGGTAGTTGATGAGTGGAACAGTCTACCTAGTTGGGTTATTGAGGCTAGGACTTCAAGTAGTTTCAAATTTTGGTTGGATAAGTACATGAGTGGGAGGGATTGGATTTGAGTGGGACTTGCACATCAGAGCTTATTTCTTGGGTAGCATTGAAAATTGGTTTGGTCAAATGTTTTGTTAGTGGGATGAATTGTAAAGGACCTGCCTAGTATGGGCCAACAGGCCTGCTGCAGTGTTCCTCCTTTCTTATGTTCTTATGTAATAGGTTCTAGAACCTCATTCGTTGTACAGATAATCCATTCCAGGCCCCCTGATACAACCACATAACAATGAAAAATATAATAAAAAATTGTAAAAAATGTATAAATGTGCATCTAAACTCTAGAAATAAAGAATACTATTAATACTTGTAATAAAACAAACAAATTAGTACAAAAATAATAAAAAATACTGTATTTTATCCTAGTTTCATGTTGCTGAACTTGCAGGACAGGAGGCAGAGGAGGGAATGTTTATGTAAATATTTGTTGTATAAATTGTTTGTTACAACATACCTCACTGCATGTGGTGTAATCTTTATTTATATTCAACAGCTGCAGAATCAGTAAATAAGAGAAGCATATTTAGAAAGTGAAAAATTTCAGTTGTAGCAACAAGAAAAATTTGGTATTCATAATTCATGATGCCCATGGAACATAAACCTGCAAATTAACCCTTAAACTGTCCAAATGTAGATCTACGCTCATTCGTGTAGTGCTCCAAACATAAATCTACCTTTTTTTACACAAGAAAGCATGTAAAATCGAACATAGATCCACGTTCGGAGCGCCACGTGAGCGAGTGTAGATCTACATTTGGACAGTTTAAGGGTTAACCTTTCTTTATTTATAAAAAATAATTGTCTGTATCAAGTACAATTAAAGATGTTTATCCCAACACAGGGAGAATTACATCCTGTACCCATTGATTACCAACCACAAGCAACTTGCTGCCCGGTCCCACTGCTGGACCACTGACCACAGGCAACATCTTGGCCAGTCCTACTGCTGGACCACTGACTACAGGCAACATCTTAGCCAGTCTTACTGCTGGACCACTGACCACAGGCAACATCTTGGCCAGTCCTACTGCTGGACCACTGACCACAGGCAACATCTTGGCCAGTCCTACTGCTGGACCACTGACCACAGGCAACATCTTGGCCAGTCCTACTGCTGGACCACTGACCACAGGCAACTTCTTGGCCAGTCCCACTGCTGGACCACTGACCACAGGCAACATCTTGGCCAGTCCCACTGCTGGACCACTGACTACAGGCAACTTCTTGGCCAGTCCCACTGCTGGATCACTGACCACAGGCAACATCTTGGCCGGTCCTACTGCTGGACCACTGACTACAGGCAACTTCTTGGCCAGTCCCACTGCTGGACCACTGACCACAGGCAACATCTTGGCCAGTCCTACTGCTGGACCACTGACCACATCACACTCAGTTCCACCGACAGCAAAGTTTCACTCACGGACCATTGAGAATGGTAAGCTAATTTTTATATTTGGATATTTTCACTCATTTATATCTGAAAAGGTAGAGCTCCGGATCTTGATACCTGCCTTTGCTCATCATTTATTTGTAAGGTAATCATTAGATATAAATATTTCTTATAATAATGATATTTTGATTTTACATGATACAGTGGACCCCTGACCAACGAGGGCATCGTCTAACAAAAAAATCGCCCAACAAAGCATTTTAGCGTAAAAATTTTGGCCCGACCAACGATGAAAAACTCGACTAACAGCATTCGTCCCAAAAGTGTCTGCCTGTCTGTCCAGCTGAGCACGCCTCAGCTGTCTTGCCTTCACCTAGTGTGCCATTGTTTACAAGCCAGGGTGGACGGTTTCATGCATACATGCGATATATTTTGTATTATTCCATTGTTTTTAGTGGTTGTAACTGCTAAATAAACCACCACGGGCCCAAAGAAAGCTTCTAGTGCCAACCCTGTGGTAAAAAGGGTGAGAAATGCTATTGAAATACTATCGTACCATGGTCATCTGTTGCTGCACCACCATCAGCTGCTGCTCCTGCACCATCATCAGCTGTTGCTGCACCACTGTCAGCTGCTGCTGCACCACCATCAGCTGTACTACTCGAAGATGTGGAGAGAGTGTTGTTGATGTGGCTTAACGAGAAACAGTCGCTGAGAAACAATCCCGGAGGGTTAGCCACCCAGGATAACCCAAGAAAGTCAGTGCATCATTGCGGACTGTCTAACTTATTTCCATTGGGGTCCTTAATCTTGTCCACCAGGATGCGACCCACACCAGTCGACTAACACCCAAGTGAACAGGAAAAAATACCTTGAACTAGTGCTCATATTGTTGAATTTAAGGACAGCAAAGGTTGGTTTGAGAGATTTAAGAATCATACTGGCATACACAGTGTGATAAGGCATTGAAAAGCTGAAAAATTCCAACCCCAAAAGTGTTCAATTGTGATGAAACAAGCCTGTTCTGGAAGAAAATGCCAAACAGGACCTATATTACTCAGGAGGAAAAGGCACACCTAGGACACAAGCCTATGAAAGACTGGCTAACTCTCATGTTTTATTGTAATGCTAGTGGGGATTGCAAAGTGAAGCCTTTACTCATATATCACTCTGAAAATCCCAGAGTGTTCAAGAGAAACAGTGTCTCATCACTCATCAATACTCTTCAATAAAGGTAAGTGTCATTTTAGCATTAATTTATGCAGTTATTGTTCATATCTCATTGTTTTCTTTGTAGGGAAATGTATATTTCATGAAAAAAAATATTTTTTAATACTTTTGGCTGTCTGGAATGGATTAATTGGATTTCAATTACAGTGGACCCCCGCATACCGGACGCCTTGCATAACGGACAATCCGCATACCGGACGCTTTGATCGCTAAAATTTTGCCTCGCATACCGCCCAAAAACCCGCTCAGCGCCCTTCGTCCGAGACGCGTCCAATGTGCGGCCTGAGCCACGCTCACATGTTCCGCCGGTGGCATTGTTTACCAGCCAGCCTCCGCGGTAACATCCAAGCATACAATTGGAACATTTCGTATTATTACAGTGTTTTTGGTGATTTTTTTCTGGAAAATAAGTGACCATGGGCCCCAAGAAAGCTTCCAGTGCCAACCCTACAGCAATAAGGGTGAGAATTACTATGGAGATGAAGAAAAAGATCATTGATAAGTATGAAAGTGGAGTGCGTGTCTCCGAGCTGGCCAGGTTGTATAATAAACCCCAATCAACCATCGCTACTATTGGTGGTACAGCTGCTGCTGCTGCTGTACCACCGTCAGCTGCTGCTGCACTGTCAGCTGCTGTGCTGTACCACCGTCAGCTGCTCCTGCTGCTGTAGTACCGTCTGCTGCTGCTGTAGCATCGTCTGCTGCTGCTGTAGCATCGTCTGCTGCTGCTGTAGCATCGTCTGCTGCTGCTGTAGCATCGTCTGTTGCTGCTGTAGCATCGTCTGTTGCTGCTGTACCACCGTCAGCTGCTGCTGCTGCTGTAGCATCGTCTGCTGCTGCTGCTGCTGTAGCATCGTCTGCTGCTGCTGTAACATCGTCAGTTGCTGCTGTAGCATCGTCTGCTGCTGCTGTAGCATCGTCTGTTGCTGCTGTAGCATCGTCTGTTGCTGCTGTACCACCGTCAGCTGCTGCTGCTGCTGTAGCATCGTCTGCTGCTGCTGTAACATCGTCTCAGTTGCTGCTGTAGCATCGTCTGCTGCTGCTGTAGCATCGTCTGTTGCTGCTGTACCACCGTCAGCTGCTGCTGCTGCTGCTGTAGCACCGTTGTTGGTGTGGCTTATTGAGAATACCAAGAAACAATTAACCCCAGAGGATTTGCCACCCAGGATAGCCCAAAAAAGTCAGTGTCATCGAAGACTGTCTAACTTATTTCCATTGGGGTCCTTAATCTGTCTCCCAGGATGCAACCCACACCAGTCGACTAACACCCAGGTGAACAGGGAAAATGCCTGGAACTATTGCTCATATTGGTGAATTTAGAGCCAGCAAAGGTTGGTTTGAGAGATTTAAGAATCGTAGTGACATACACAGTGTGATAAGGCCTGTTCTGGAAGAAAATACCAAACAGGACCTACAGTACTCAGGAGGAAAAGGCACTCCCAGGACACAGTGTCTCATCAGTCATTGCTGCATCTTCAATAAAGGTAAGTGTCATTTATTCTTCATTTAGTAGAGTAGTACATGCACAATATATATTGTGCATGTACTACTCTACTATTGTGCATGTATCCTTCTCTTTGTGTGTAGGAAAATGTATATTTCATGTGGTAAAATTTTTTTTTTCATACTTTTGGGTGTCTTGCACGGATTAATTTGATTTCCATTATTTCTTATGGGGAAAATTCATTCGCATACCGAACATTTCGCATAACAGCCAGCCCTCTTGCACGGATTAAGGTCGCTATGCGGGGGTCCACTGTACTTCTTATGGAGAAAATTAATTCGACTAACGATAAATTCGCCTAAAGATAAACTCTCTGAAACGAATTAATATTGTTGGTCGAGGGTCCACTTTACATGTTTGTACAAAGGAGAATAATAGTTGGGTGTACATGCCAAAAGCCCCTTTGTATGCAGAGCATTTCGGGCAAGCTTAAAATTAACTTAAGATTAATAAGACAATAACAGCTCATATGGTCATTAGATGAGTTACAATGAATACAAGAGAATTGAGTATCCTGTTGGGTAATGCTATGTGGCTTTAATAATTCTAGTAGAGAAGACGTACAATTTTAATTACAGTGGACCCTCGGTTAACGGCTGTTCCTGTTATCAGCCAACTTTGTGATCGGCCAGTTTTTCGGCTCCCAGTGATCGGCCATTATTTTGGTGATCAACCATTGGGGACCCATCCATCCACCAGCTGGGGCCACTTGCGCATCAGTTTGGCTGTGTCTCTCGGTGCATGAGGAAGCTTCTGTTCATACATCCAAACATTTCGCTTGTTTTCCATTGTTTTTGTGTTTTTTTTGCAGTGCAACTGCAAAATAAGTAACCATGGCTCCAAAGAAAGTTCCTGTGGTAAAAAAAGTGAGAAACACCATCGAATTTAAAGCATGAAGTGATTGAAAAATGTGAGAGTGGTATATGGGTGCTGGAACTTGCCAGGATGTATAGGTAAAACAAATAAACAATTACATCTATCCTGGCAAAGAAAGAACAAATCAAGGATACTAATGTTGCAAAAGGAGTAACTTTTCTAATGAAACAACAGTCACCAATAATGGAACAGATGGAAAAGTTGTTGTTATTGTGAATTAAGGAAAAACAATTAGTGGGAGACAGTGTTATGGAATCTATTATTTGTGAGAAGGCAAGGCTGTTACATGAGGAACTTCTACGGAAAACTCCTGGAACAAGTGCTCCTGGTAGTGAATTTTTTAGGGCCAGCAAAGGCTGGTTTGAGAGATTTAAGAAGTGTAGTGGCATGCACAGTGTTGTAAGGCATAGAGAGGCTACAAGTTCTGATAAATGTGCAGCTGAAAAGAATGTACAGGAATTCAAGGACTTTGTAAAGGTTGAAGGATTCAAACCCTAACAAGTGTTCAATTGTGACAAAACAGGCCTGTTTTGGAAGGAAATGCCAAACAGGACCTACATGACACAGAAGGAAGAAGCACTGCCAGGACACAAGCCTGTGAAAGACAGGCTTACTCTTTTGTTGTGTGGTGATGCTAGTGGGGATTTCAAAGTGAAACCTTTACTGGTGTATCACTCAGAAAATCCCAGAGTGTTCATGAAAAGCAATGTTGTCAAGAATAGATTGTGTGTGATGTGGAAAGCTAAACATAAGGCATGGGTCACAAGGTAAATTTTCAGAGTGGATTATTGATGTGTTTGGCCCAAGCGTGAAAAAATATCTCCTGGGAAAGAAATTGCCACTCAAGTGCCTCCTGGTACTGGACAATGCTCCTGCACATCCTCCAGACTTGGTAGACCAAGTGTTTAGGGACTTCAGGTTTATAAAAGTGAAGTTCTTGCCTCCTAACACTACTCCTCTCCTCCAGCCCATGAACCAGCAGGTCATTTCTAACTTCAAAAAACTCTATACAAAAGCAGTGTTTCAAAAGTGCTTTGAAGTGATCTCAGACACTTGGTTGACCCTAAGAGGGTTCTGGAAGAATCACTTCAGTATCCTCAATTGCATAAGCTTTATAGGTAAGGCTTGGGAAAGAGTGACCTCCAAGACTTTGAACTCTGTTTGGAGAAAATTGTGGCCAGGTTGTGTCCTATAGAGGGATTTTGAAGGGTTTGAGGCTGACCCTTACCCTGCCAACCCTGTGGACTCTATTGTAGCACTGGGGAAGTCCCTGGGGTTGGAGGTGAGTGGCAAGGATGTGGAAGAGTTGGTGGAGGACCACAGGGATGAGCTAGCCACTGAAGAGCTGTAAGAGCTTCAACTCAAACAGCAACAGACTGCAGCTGAGGAACTTGCTTCAGAGGAGGAGGAAGAGGGAGTGAAGGAGGTGCCTTCTTCAGAGATTAAAGAGATGTTTGCAGTGTGGACTAGGGTGCAAGCTTTAGTAGAGAAATACCACCCTGATCAAGCTGAAACAAGCCATATCTGCAACATGTTCACTGACAAAACCCTGTACCACTTCAGGGAAATCTTGAAGAGATGCCAGAAACAGACCTCTATGGATAGATTTGTGACAGAGGCCCAGTGATTCTGTCACAAATCTATCCATAGAGGTCTATGGATAGATTTGTATTAGGAGGAGTTGTATTAGGAGGCAAAAACTTCACTTTAATGAAGCAATTTACTCTTGCAAGTCATGAGGATGAGCAGGAGCATTGTCCATTACCAGGAGGCACTTGAGTGACAATTTCTCTACCAGGAGGTAATTTTTCACAGTGGGGCCAAACACTCCATAAAACCAGTCCATGAAAATTTCCCTAGTAACCCATGCCTTAGTGTTTGATCTCCTCATCACACAAATTACCCTTTACGGTATTGTTTTTCTTGAACACTCTGGGAGTTTCAGAGTGATACACCACTAAAGGCTTCACATTGCAATCACCAATAGCATTACTACACAACATTAATGTCAGCCTGTCTTTCATAGGCGTATGTCCTGACAGTGCCTTTTCCTCCTGAGGAATGTAGGTCCTGTTTGACATTTTCTTCCAAAACAGGCCTGTTTTGTCACAATTAAACACTTGTTCAGGTTTTAAGTTTTCAGACTCTATGTACTCCTTAAAGTCCTGTACATATTTTTCAGCCACTTCTTTGTCTGAACTGGCAGCCTCACCATGCCTTACCACACTGTGTATGCCACTACTATTCTTAAATATCTCAAACCAGCCTTTGCTAGCCTTAAATTCATCAGCAGCATCACTATTTGGAGGCATTTTCTTAATGAGATCATCATGCATCTTCCTTGCCTTTTCACATATTATTGACTGAGATATACTATCCTCTGATAATTGTTTCTCGTATATCGACACAAATAACAGTCTCTCCATATTTTAGAGTATTTGCAGTTTCTATTTTGTAATCACACTTGCACCTTTTGCAACAATAGCTTCCTTGATTGCCCTTTTGTTGTGCAAGATAGTAGTGATGGCTGAATGGGGTTTGTTGTATAACTTTTTCAACTCCAAGATACGCACTCCACTTTCGTACTTTTCTATTTTCTTCTTTTTCAGTTCAATGGTACACCTCACCCTTTTTACCACAGGGTAGGCACTAGAAGCTTTCTTGGGACCCAGGGTGGCTTATTTAGTGGTTACAATCACTAAAAACAGTGGAATAATACGAAATATATTGCAGGTACAGGTGGAATCGACCGCAATGGTTTGTAAACAGTGGCATATTGGCTGGGAGACTGGGTGACTTGCCGGGCCCACTCACGGTGCCGAGCGGACACGTTCGGGATGAAAGCTTCTAACCAGGTTTTTAGGTGTTATCTGAGCCATTTTTTTATGCCAAAGTGAGACGTTATCCGATTTTGGCGCAATCCGATCCAGGCGTCTGATCCGGGCATTCACTGTAACTACATTACAGTTCGTAAAGTTAGCAATGTGAATGGTTTTGTTTTGGTACAATACATAGTTTCTATTTTGGAGTATCACAGGCAAACTTATGACTAGTTAAGATTCATTAGGTAATAGTTGTACAGTGGACTCTCGACCATCAATATTAATTCATTCTAGGGAGCTTGTCCTTAGCCGAATTTATCGTTAGCCGAATTAATTTTCCCCATGAGAAATAATGGAAATCAAATTAATCTGTTCCAGACAGCCAAAAGTATTAAAAAAACATTTTTTTTTCATGAAATATACATTTACCTACAAAGAAAACAATGAGACATGAATAATAACTACTTAAATAAATGCTAATATGACAGTTTTATTGAAGAGTATTGATGTCTGATAAGACACTATTTTTCTTGAACATTCCGGGATTGTTTCAGAGTGATACATGAGTAAAGGCTTCACCTTGCAATCCCTACTAGCATTACTACAAAACTTGAGAGTTAGCTTGTCTTTTATAGGCTTGTGTCCTGGGACTACCTTTTCCTCCTGAGTAATGTAGGTCCTGTTTGGCATTTTCTTCCAAAACAGGCTTATTTTGTTACAATTAAACACTTGTTGGGGTTTTAATTTTTCAGTGTCTGTGTACTCCTTAACCCTTTGAGGGTCGACAGGCCCTCTCCGAGACTCGTTCTCAGGGTCGGCCAAATTTAAAAAAAAAAAAATAATTTTTTCTCATGAAAAGATAGAGAATCTTTTCCCGATCATAATGACACCAAAAATATGAAATTTGATGGAAAACTTACGGAATTATGCTTTCGCGAAGTTAGCGGTCTCGGCGATGTTTACGGATCGGCGATTTTGCCCACTTTGAGCCCCATTTTCGGCCAGTTCCACTGTACTAGTCGACAAAAAACATGAATATTTCGCTAGAACTCCATTTTTTTTTATTGAATGAGTGCAAGAAACCACCCATTTACCAATTTAAACTATCCAGTACAGTGGTCAGAATTTAGCAATTTTGCCAATTTCACACAAATTTCAAAAGATGCCAATTTCCGAATAGGGTCCAGAACAAACAAGAAATACATTCCTGGCACTAAAATGACATTTCCTCTGTTCATTAGTCACGTCTCAAGGCCCCTCTTACATTCTTTTGCTTTCCACTTTGAATTTTTATTCTCGCAAAAAATAGAAGATTTACTGTTATGCAGACTACTGCATTAGTGTAAAAAAATGGTATGAATCATATTGGCACACTTGCAAAAGAATATTAGACTCACCAGTTGATGTGTATTGGACGCTTGGCATGATTTGTTTACTTTTGAACTTTGGTAAAAATCGAACATTTCTGCTACTTTGAGCTCAATTTCAAGGTACTTTTCATTGTAAAACCAGTCAAAATCATCTCAATTTCTATGATATGCCTTCCATTCTATAAAATGAGACCAAGAAAACTAGAATACAACAATAAATACCATACGAAAATACAGTGCAAAGTCACTGTTTTATTCCAAAAAAACGGTCAAAGTTTTTTTTTTCTCATTATGCACTGTATGCTGCAGGATTTTTTTTTTTTATACCGTGCACACTGACCACATAGACCCATTCTTTCTTATGGAGGCCTACCAGCTTTCTCCCACTAGATTTGAGGGCGTTAGAATTTAGGTGTACTATTTTATTTTATTTTTATTATCACACTGGCCGATTCCCACCAAGGCAGGGTGGCTCGAAAAAGAAAAACTTTCACCATCATTTACTCCATCACTGTTTTGCCAGAAGGGTGCTTTACACTACAGTTTTTAAACTGCAACATTAACACCCCTCCTTCAGAGTGCAGGCACTGTACTTTCCATCTCCAGGACTCAAGTCCGGCCTGCCGGTTTCCCTGAACCCCTTCATAAATGTTACTTTGCTCACACTCCAACAGCACGTCAAGTATTAAAAACCATTCGTCTCCATTCACTCCTATCAAACACGCTCACACACGCCTGCTGGAAGTCCAAGCCCCTCACACACAAAACCTCCTTTACCCCCTCCCTCCAACCTTTCCTAGGCCGACCCCTACCCCGCCTTCCTTCCACTACAGACTGATACACTCTTGAAGTCATTCTGTTTCGCTTCATTCTCTCTACATGTCCGAACCACCTCAACAGCCCTTCCTCAGCCCTCTGGACAACACTTTTGGTAATCCCGCACCTCCTCCTAACTTCCAAACTACGAATTCTCTGCATTATATTCACACCACACATTGCCCTCAGACATGACATCTCCACTGCCTCCTGCCTTCTCCTCACTGCAACATTCATCACCCATGCTTCACACCCATATAAGAGCGTTGGTAAAACTATACTCTCATACATTCCCCTCTTTGCCTCCAAGGACAAAGTTCTTTGTCTACACAGACTCACCCTTTTCCCCTCATCAATTCTATGATTCACCTCATCCTTCATTGACCCATCCGCTGACACGTCCACTCCCAAATATCTGAATACATTCACCTCCTCCATACTCTCTCTCTCCAATCTGATATCCAATCTTTCATCACCTAATCTTTTTGTTATCCTCATAACCTTACTCTTTCCTGTATTCACTTTTAATTTTCTTCTTTTGCACACCCTACCAAATTCATCCACCAATCTCTGCAACTTCTCTTCAGAATCTCCCAAGAGCACAGTGTCATCAGCAAAGAGCAACTGTGACAACTCCCACTTTATGTGTGATTCTTTATCTTTTAACTCCACGCCTCTTGTCAAAACCCTGGCATTTACTTCTCTTACAACCCCATCTATAAATATATTAAACAACCACGGTGACATCACACATTCTTGTCTAAGGCCTACTTTTACTGGGAAATAATTTCCCTCTTTCCTACATACTCTAACTTGAGCCTCACTATCCTCGTTAAAACTCTTCACTGCTTTCAGTAACCTACCTCCTACACCATACACCTGCAACATCTGCCACATTGCCCCCCTATCCACCCTGTCATATGCCTTTTCCAAATCCATAAATGCCCCAAAGACCTCTTTACCCTTATCTAAATACTGTTCACTTATATGTTTCACTGTAAACACCTGGTCCACACACCCCCTACCTTTCCTAAAGCCTCCTTGTTCATCTGCTATCCTATTCTCCGTCTTACTCTTAATTCTTTCAATAATAACTCTACCATACACTTTACCAGGTATACTCAACAGACTTATTTTTTTTTTTTTTTATTATCACACTGGCCGATTCCCACCAAGGCAGGGTGGCCCGAAAAAGAAAAACTTTCACCATCATTCACTCCATCACTGTCTTGCCAGAAGGGTGCTTTACACTACAGTTTTTAAACTGCAACATTAACACCCCTCCTTCAGAGTGCAGGCACTGTACTTCCCATCTCCAGGACTCAAGTCCGGCCTGCCGGTTTCCCTGAACCCCTTCATAAATGTTACTTTGCTCACACTCCAACAGCACGTCAAGTATTAAAAACCATTCGTCTCCATTCACTCCTTACACCGTATTACAGAATGGATATAAATTCTCTGGAAAATGTACAAAGGAGGATGACAAAGATGATCCCATGTATCAGAAACCTTCCCTATGAGGATAGACTAAGGGCCCTGAAACTGCACTCTCTAGAAAGACGTAGAATTAGGGGGGATATGATTGAGGTGTATAAATGGAAGACAGGAATAAATAAAGGGGATGTAAATAGTGTGCTGAAAATATCTAGCCTAGACAGGACTCGCAGCAATGGTTTTAAGTTGGAAAAATTCAGATTCAGGAGGGATATAGGAAAGTACTGGTTTGGTAATAGAGTTGTGGATGAGTGGAACAAACTCCCAAGTACCGTTATAGAGGCCAGAACGTTGTGTAGCTTTAAAAATAGGTTGGATAAATACATGAGTAGATGTGGGTGGGTGTGAGTTAGACCTGATAGCTTGTGCTACCAGGTCGGTTGCCGTGTTCCTCCCTTAAGTCAGTGTGACCTGACCTGACTAGGTTGGGTGCATTGGCTTAAGCCGGTGGGAGACTTGGACCTGCCTCGCATGGGCCAGTAGGCCTTCTGCAGTGTTCCTTCGTTCTTATGTTCTTATGTTCCTATCAACAGACTTATCCCCCTATGATTTTTGCACTCTCTTTTGTCCCCTTTGCCTTTATACAAAGGAACTATGCATGCTCTCTGCCAATCCCTAGGTACCTTACCCTCTTCCATACATTTATTAAATAATTGCACCAACCACTCCAAAACTATATCCCCACCTGCTTTTAACATTTCTATCTTTATCCCATCAATCCCGGCTGCCTTACCCCCTTTCATTTTACCTACTGCCTCACGAACTCTCCCCACACTCACAACTGGCTCTTCCTCACTCCTACAAGATGTTATTCCTCCTTGCCCTATACATGAAATCACAGCTTCCCTATCTTCATCAACATTTAACAATTCCTCAAAATATTCCCTCCATCTTCCCAATACCTCTAACTCTCCATTTAATAACTCTCCTCTCCTATTTTTAACTGACAAATCCATTTGTTCTCTAGGCTTCCTTAACTTGTTAATCTCACTCCAAAACTTTTTCTTATTTTCAACAAAATTTGTTGATAACATCTCACCCACTCTCTCATTTGCTCTCTTTTTACATTGCTTCACCACTCTCTTAACCTCTCTCTTTTTCTCCATATACTCTTCCCTCCTTGCATCACTTCTACTTTGTAAAAACTTCTCATATGCTAACTTTTTCTCCCTTACTACTCTCTTTACGTCATCATTCCACCAGTCGCTCCTCTTCCCTCCTGCACCCACTTTCCTGTAACCACAAACTTCTGCTGAACACTCTAACACTACATTTTTAAACCTACCCCATACCTCTTCGACCCCATTGCCTATGCTCTCATTAGCCCATCTATCCTCCAATAGCTGTTTATATCTTTCCCTAACTGCCTCCTCTTTTAGTTTATAAACCTTCACCTTTCTCTTCCCTGATGCTTCTATTCTCCTTGTATCCCATCTACCTTTTACTCTCAGTGTAGCTACGACTAGAAAGTGATCTGATATATCTGTGGCCCCTCTATAAACATGTACATCCTGAAGTCTACTCAACAGTCTTTTATCTACCAATACATAATCCAACAAACTACTGTCATTTCGCCCTATATCATATCTTGTATACTTATTTATCCTCTTTTTCTTAAAATATGTATTACCTATAACTAAACCCCTTTCTATACAAAGTTCAATCATTTACACCTGGCACCCCAAACTTACCTACCACACCCTCTCTAAAAGTTTCTCTTACTTTAGCATTCAGGTCCCCTACCACAATTACTCTCTCACTTGGTTCAAAGGCTCCTATACATTCACTTAACATCTCCGAAAATCTCTCTCTCTCCTCTGCATTCCTCTCTTCTCCAGGTGCATACATGCTTATTATGACCCACTTCTCGCATCCAACCTTTACTTTAATCCACATAATTCTTGCATTTACACATTCATATTCTCTTTTCTCCTTCCATAACTGATCATTCAACATTAGTGTCTACCCCTTCCTTTGCTCTAACTCTCTCAGATACTCCAGATTTAATCCCACTTATTTCCCCCCACCGAAACTCCCCTACCCCCTTCAGCTTTGTTTCGCTTAGGGCCAGGACATCCAACTTCTTTTCATTCATAACATCAGCAATCATCTGTTTCTTGTCATCCGCATACACCCACGCACATTCAAGCATCCCAGTTTTATAAAGTTTTTCTTCTTCTCTTTTTTAGTAAATGTCTACAGGAGAAAGGGTTACTAGCCCATTGCTCCCGGCATTTTAGTCGCCTCATACGACACGCATGGCTTACGGAGGAAAGATTCTTTTCCACGTACTAGTGCGTCAAAAACTCTAGGTCATAAGCCGTACTAGTACGTCTGAAACCCTCAAAGGGTTAAAGTCCTGCACATATTTTTTACCCCATTTTTTTGTCAGTTTGGCAGCCTCACCATGCCTTATCACACTGTGTATGCCACTATGATTCTTAAATCTCTCCAACCAGCCTTTGCTGGCCTTAAATTCACCAACAGCAGCACTATTTGGAGGCATTTTCTTAATGAGATCCGCATGCAGCTGCCTTGCCTTTACACATATTATTGACTGAGAAACACTCTCTCCTGATAATTTTTTCTCTTTTTATCCACACCAACAAACAGTCTCCCACATTTTTGGGAGTACAGTGGACCCTTGACAATGAAGGCATCATCTAACAAAAAAATCGCCTAACGAAGCATTTTAGTGTAAAAATTTTGGCCCAACCAACGATGAAAAACTCAACTAACAACATTCATCCCGAACGTGTCCACGTGTCCGTCTGGCCTGAGTGCGCCTTACCTCCCCTGCCTTCAGTTAGTGTGCCAGTGTTTACAAGCTAGTCGTCGCTTCCATGCTACATTGGGTTTTACATTTTGTATTCCAGTGTTTTTAGTGCTTGTAACTGCTAAATAAAGGGCCCAAAGAAAGCTTCTAGTGCCGACCCTCTGGTAAATAGGGTGAGAATTACAATAGAAGTGAAGAAAGAGATAATCACAAATTATGAAAGTGGAGTGCATGTCTCCGAGCTGGCCAGGTTGTATAACAAACCCTAATCAACCATTGCTACTATTTTGGCCAACAGAAAGGCAATCAAGGAAGCTGTTGTTGCGAAAGGTACAAGTATGTTTTTGAAACAGAGATCGCAAGTACTCGAAGATGTTGAGAAACTGAGGTTAGTGGGGAGGATGTGGAAGAGTTGGCGGAGGACGATGATGAAGAACTAACCACTGATGAGCTGCAAAAGCATCTGCAACAGAAAGAGGCCACAACTGAGGAAATTGCTTCAGTGGAGGGGAGAGAGAAATGGAGGAAGTTGCTGTCTTCAAAGATTAAAGAAATTTGTGCAAAGTGGGTTGACATCCAAACCTTTATGGATGAAAATCACCCTGATGCAGCTATTGCAAGCTGTGCTGGTGACTTTTACAATGACAATGTTGTGGCCCTTTTCGGGGAAAATCTTAAAGGGAAGCAAGGTACAGAGCTCTATGTATAGAGCTTTGGTGCGACAGAGGTCCGTGATTTCTCAAGTTGTTCCGGTGGCATTAAAAAAGTAGGGAAGAAAACCCCGGAAAAAGGAATTGGTAGTTTAAATTTCCTTAGGGAAGAGGATTCCCCTTCCAAACAATAATACACCTCTATCTCCCCTCCTCCCTTCTCATCACTTATCACTACATCCTCAATAAAGGTAAGTGTCATTTATTCTTCATTTAGTACAATATTTATTGTGCATATATCCTTCTTTTTCTGTGTAGGAAAATGTATATTTCATTTGAGTTTTTTTTCATACTTTTGGGTGTCTGGAATGGATTAATTGGATTTCCATTATTTCTTAGGGGGAAAATTAATTCGACTAACGATAAATTCACCTAAAGATAAGCTCTGTGGAATGGATTAATATCATTGGTCGAGGGTCCACTATATTTGCGACCTCTGTTCTGAAAGCATACTTGCACCTTTCACAACAACAGCTTCCCTGATTGCCTTTTTTGTTGGTCAAGATAGTAGCGATAGTATGAGATATGCACCCCACTCTCATACTTTGCAGTCATCTCTTTATTTATATTGATAGTACACATCACCCTCTTTACCACATGGCTGGCACTAGAAGCTTTCTTGGGGTCCAGCATTGCTTATTTAGCAGTTACAAGCACTAAAAATGCTGGAATAATACAAAATATATCACAGGTATGCGTGGAATCGTCCTCACTGGCTTTGTAAACAATGGCACACTGGCTGGTACATGGAGTGAGTGGCTGGGCCCACTCAGGCCATGTGGACACATTTGGGATGAAAGCCCTTAGCTGAGTTATTTGGATTAGCTGAGGCATATTTTTATTGCCAAAGGAGCCATTAGCCAATTTTGGTGCTTGCCGATGATCCTTTAGCCCAGAGTTCACTGTACCTCCAGCTCCCTATCTACTAACTCTCCTACTCTGTTTTTAACTGACAAATCCATTCATTCCCTAGGCTTAACTTGTTTATCTCGCTCCATAATTTTTTTTTTTTTTTTTTCATCAAAATTTCTTGACAGTGCCTCTTCACTCTATCATTGCTCACCTTTTGCACTCTCTCACCACTCTCTTCACCTTTCTTTTACACTCCATATACTCTGCTCTTTTAATAAACACTTCTGCTTTGTAAAACCTCTCAAGCTACCTTTTTTTACTTTTATCACACCCCTTTTCTTCATCATTCCACCAATCACTCCTCTTTCCTCCTGCACCCCCTTTCTATAGCCACAAACTTCTGCCCTATATTCTAATACTGCATTTTTTAAACTATTCCAATCCTCTTCAAACCCCCCACTACTGATACTTGCACTAGCTCATCTTTGCATTAATTCTTATGAGAAATATTTCGGTTTTCAGCCTTTTCAGATTTAGGATACATTCTGGAACAGATTATGGTCAATTACCGAGGATCAACTGTAGATTTGCAATGACAACTGTCTTTTGTGTGAATTGTATTACAGAAAAACAAAGCCAAACAACTTTTCTTTTAACAATTAACCCTTTCAAGGCTGACAGGCCCTCTCAGAGATTTGCTCTCAGGGTCGGCCAAATTAAAAAAAAAAAAAAAAAATTCTTATGAAAAGATAGAGAAACTTTTCCTGATCATAATTACACCAAAAGTATGAAATTTGATGGAAAACTTACGGAATTATGCTCTCGCGAAGTTAGCGGTCTCAACGATGTTTACGCATCAGCAATTTTGCCAACTTTGAGCCCTCTTTTCGGCCATTTCCAGTGTACTAGTCGACAAAAATCATAACTATTTCGCTAGAACTCCATTTTTTTCTATCGAATGAGTACAAGAAACCACCCATTTACCGATTTCAACTGTCCAATACAGTGGTCAGAATTTAGCAATTTTGCCAATTTCACACAAATTTTAAAAGATGCCAATTTCCGAATAGGGTCCAGAATAAACAAGAAAGACATTCCCGGCACTAAAAAAAACATTTCCCCTGTTCATTAGTCATGTCCCATGCCCCTCTTACATTTCTTTTGCTTTCCACTTTGAATTTTTATTCTCATAAAGAAATAGAAGATTTACTGTTATGCAGACTACTGCATTAGTGTAGAAATGGTATAAATAATATGAGCACACTTGTGAAAGAATATTAGACTCACCAGTTGATGTGTATTGGACGCATAGCATGATTTGTTTACTTTTGAACTTTGGTAAAAATCGAACATTTCTGCTACATTGAGCTCAATTTCAAGGTACTTTTCATTGTAAAATCAGTCAAAATCATCTCAATTTCTGTAATTTGTCTTCCTTTCTATAAAATGAGACCAGGAAAACTAGAATACAACAATAAATTCCATACGAAAATACAGTGCAAAGTTGCTGTTTTAAACCAAAAACACTGTCAAAGTTTTTTTCTCATTACGCACTGTGTGCTGCAGAATTTTTTTTATACTGCACACACTGACCACATAGACCCATTCTTTCATATGTATGCCTACCAACTTTCTCTCATTAGATTTGAAGGCACTAGAATTTAGGCATACTAGTATGTCAAAAACCCTGGTGCGTAAGCCATACTAGTACAGCCGAAACCTTGAAAGGGTTAAACTGTAGGATGGGCAGAAAAAAAAATCTTGTTTGAAAATTTGTAGTATGATTTTGAAAAAAAAAGACTAAAATGAATGCTATCTGATATGACCTTATTATTGCATGGTGTATTGAACTTGGCCCCCCAAAAAATGACCACTCATCTGCAACTGTGGTATAAATGCACCAGTGATATTTATGTTTTAGAATTTATTGATGTCAAGATGTAATTGTTTTTCAGTTTTTTAATTAATTTTAATGTTAACTCTTATGACATTAGATGTGTATAATGATGTTTTAACACTTCAAGCATGAGGAAATACTTAGCCCAGCTATGATCAACTCTAAATTTACTGTATACAGCCCCTCCCCACTTAGCGACAAAGTTCCGTTTCTAGGACCGCGTCATTAAATGAATTCCTGGCTTGGTGAGGAGCATACTGTAATGGTAGTGAGTTTGTGTCATCCATCTTTGATATTGTTTTAATGTCACCTTTGCACCATTTATAACATCTCTGGTATATTTTTAAATGTTTATGCAGTAGTGTACTGTACAGTGGTACCTCGAGATACGAACTTAATTTGTTCCAGAAGCTGTTTGACCACCGATACTGAATTAATTTGTTCCTGAAAGAAATAAAGTTCCTGAAAGAAATAAAGAAATTAGTCTGTTTCAGACCCCCAAAAATAGTTTCAAAAGCACTTACAAAAATACACTTAATATTTGTTCAAGTTGGGAGATGTTAATATGCTGAGGTATCATTGTACATTGAAATAAACAGAATAGAGGAAATCAGCTTTAATATACATTATTTAGGTATAAATACTGGCCAGGGAGCCCATCGTAAGTCCGAGGCATCAGTAAACAAGTACAGTGGACCCCCGCTTAACGATCACCTTCCAATGCGACCAGTTATGTAAGTGTATTTATGTAAGTGCGTTTGTACGTGTATGTTTGGGGGTCTGAAATGGACTAATCTGCTTCACAATATTCCTTATGGGAACAAATTCGGTCAGTACTGGCACCTGAACATACTTCTGGAATGAAAAAAATATCGTTAACCGGGGGTCCACTGTACATTACAAGTCTGAGGCATCAGTAAACAAGTACATTGCAAGTCCAAGGCATCAGTAAACAAGTACATTGCAAGTCCAAGGCATCAGTAAACAAGTACATTGCAAGTCCAAGGCATCAGTAAACAAGTACATTGTAAGTCCGAGGCATCAGTAAACAAGTACATTGTAAGTCCGAGGCATCAGTAAACAAGTACATTGTAAGTCCGAGGCATCAGTAAACAAGTACAGTGGACCCCCGCATACCGGACGCCTTGCATAACGGACAATCCGCATACCGGACGCTTTGATCACTAAAATTTTGCCTCGCATACCGCCCAAAAACCCGCTCAGCGCCCTTCGTCCGAGACGCGTCCAATGTGCGGCCTGAGCCACGCTCACATGTTCCGCCGGTGGCATTGTTTACCAGCCAGCCTCCGCGGTAACATCCAAGCATACAATCGGAACATTTCGTATTATTACAGTGTTTTTGGTGATTTTTTTCTGGTAAATAAGTGACCATGGGCCCCAAGAAAGCTTCTAGTGCCAACCTACAGAAAAAAGGGGGAGAATTACTTTGGAGATGAAGAAAAAGATCATTGTAAATAGAAAGTGGAGTGCGTGTCTCCGAGCTGGCAGGTTGTAAATAAACCCCAATCAACCCTCGCTACTAAATTGTGGTACAGCTGCGTGCGCTGACCACCGTCGCTGCTGCTGCACTTCACTGCTGCTGCCTGTCCTGCTGCTGCACTGTCAGCTGCTGCTGCACGTCACTGCGCGCAATGTCAGCTGCTGCTGCTGTACCCCGTCAGCGCTCCTGCTGCTGTATACCGTCTCTGCTGCGTAGCACTCTGCTCTGCTGACATCGTCTGCTGCTGCTGTAGCATCGTCTGCTGCTGCTGTAGCATGTCTGCTGCTGCTGTTGCATCGTCTGCTGCTGCGTACATCGTCTGTTGCTGCTGTAGCATCGTTTTTGCTGTGTACCAGTCAGCTGCTCTCTGTGTAGATCGTTTGCTGCTGCTGCTGCTGTAGCACGTTTCTGCTCGAACATCATCATTCTGCTGTAGCATCGTTGCTGCTGGTACTCGTCTGTTGCTCTGTAGCTCGTCTGTTGCTGCTGTAAACCCCCGTCAGCTGCTGCGTGCTGTAGCTCGTCTGCGCTCTGTAACATCATCAGTTGCCTGTAGCATCGTCTGCTGCTCTGTAGCTCGTCTGTTGCGCTGTAGCATCGTCGTTGCTGCGTACCCCCGTCAGCTGCTGCTGCTGCTGTAGATCGTCTCTGCTGCTGTAACTCTCAGTTGCTGCTGTAGCATTGTCTGCTGCTGCTGTGATCCTGTTGCTGCTTCCACCGTCAGCTGCTCTGCTGCTGTAGCCCCTTTTGTTGGTGTGGCTTTTTGGGGAAAATACCAAGAAACAATTAACCCCAGAGGATTTGCCCCCCAGGAAAACTCAAAAAGTCAGTGCGTCACGAAGCTGTCAAACTTATTTCCTTTGGGGGTCCTTAATCTTGTCCCCCGGATGAAACCACCCCAGCGACAACCCCAGGTGAACAGGAAAATCCCGGGAACTATGCTCATTTTTGGTAAAATTTAGACCCAGCAAAGTTGGGTTTGAGAGATTTAAGAATCGTAGTGCTACACATGTAAAAGGGCCCTTTTCGGGAAGAAAAACCAAAACGGCCCTACGTACTCAGGGGGGAAAAGGCACCCCCCAGGACACAGTGTTCACAGTCATTGCTGCATCTTAAATAAAGGTAAGTTCATTTATTTTCATTTAGTAGATAGTACATCACAATATATATTGTCTGACTACTCTACTTTTGTGCATTATCCTTCTCTTTGTGTGTAGGAAAATGTATATTTCAGGGTAAAAAATTTTTTTTCTATTTTTGGGGGTGTCTTGCACAATTAATTTGATTTCCATTATTTCTTAGGGAAAATTCTTCGCATACCGAACTTTTCGCATAACACCCAGCCCTTTGCACGGATTAAGGTCGCTATGGGGGGGCCCACTGTACATTGTAAGTCGAGGCATCATAAACAAGTACTTTGTAAGTCCAGGATCAGTAAAAAATACTTGTAAGCCCGAGGCACAGTAAACAAGTAAGGGGGACCCCCGCATAACGATTTTAACCCGTCAAGGGGGGGTAATTGTTATGCAAATAATGGGGTTTATGTGAATAAATTTTCCCCCCCATAAAAAAAGGGAAAAAAAATTAATCCTGCAAGACACCCAAAAGTAGAAAAAAATTTTTTACCACTGAAATTTAATTTTTTTAATACACACAAACTAAAAAAAAGGCATCACACTTACATGACACTTCTTTTATTGAAGATCTGGTGTGATTATGGGAGGGGAGGGGGGAAAGGAGAGTGTTAGTTTTTAAAAGGGGGAATCCCCTTCCTTAAAGACTTGAGGTGCCCAAGTCCTTTTTGGGGTTACTTCCCCTTCTTCTTTAATGCCACAGGACCACTTCAGAGTCACGGGACTTCTTTCGCACAAACATATCTGCCATATGGCCTGTACCCCTTTTCCTTTTATGCTCCCTAAAGTTTTCACAACATTGTCATGTACGGGTTTGCCAACCCGGTTTCAATAGCTTTTGTGGGGGTGATTTTCATCCATGAAGGTTTGACTTCAAGCCACTTTGCACAGATTTCTTTAATTTTTGTAGTGGGAAACTTCTTAAAATTTCTCCTCCCCTCCTTAAACCCATTTTTTCCTCAGGGTCGGCCCCTTTTGCTCTTGAATTGACTATCACTCACAGTGGGTTTGTTCTTCATTGTCCCCTCCACCAACTCTTCCACATCCTCCCCACAACCCCAACCCCCAAAGGGCTTTCCCCCAAAGCCACAATGGATTCCCCCAAGTGGCATAATCCTCTCAGGGGGCCTCAAACCCTTCAAAATCCCTTTTGTTACACATTCTGGCCACAGTTTTTTTTCAACGATTCAAGGTCTTCTTAGTCCCCCCCCCAAAGCCTTTCCTAAGGTTTACCAATGGGATAAAAAGTGCTCTCTCCAAAACCTCTTAGATCATTAGTTTCTGAGGTCTTACAAAGCACCTTTTAAAACGAGCTTTTGTGTACATTTTTTTTGAAGCTTGCAATAACCTGGGGTCCATGGGCTGCAGGAGAGAAGGGTATTAGGGGCAAAAACTTTCCCCTTAATGAAGCTCTGTCCCCAAAAAGTCCTCTGCCACGCTGTGGGATGCCCAGGGCATTGTCAACCCCAAAGGGCATTTAAAATTTTCTAATTTCTTTTCATTTAGGAAAATCTTTCACATTGGGGCAAATGCATGTGTAACCAGTTATAAAAAAAAGCCCCATGCCCCACCCTTTACTGTTTGCCCTCCACAGCACACACAAATTACCCTTTGGGGACATTCTTTTGCCTGAACCTCGGGGAGTTTTCAGAGTGATACACTAAAAAGGTTAACTTTGCAATCACCACTAGCAGGGGCAACATCAACAAAGAAAGCCTGTCTTCAAGGCTTAGTCCTGGGAGTGCTTTCCCCTGATAATGTAGGTCCGTTGGATTTTTTTTTTCCCCAAAACAGGCCTGTTTCATCACAAAAAAACACTTGTTCGGGTTTTCAGTCCTTCACTTTTTGACTCCTTAAATTCCTGCACATATTTTTCAGCCGCTTTGGGGGCCCGAACTGGCAGCCTCACCATGCCTTATCACACTATGGATCCCACTCGCTTCTTAAACTCTCAAACCACCTTTGCGGGCCTTTAAAATTCCTCACATCATCACTAGTTGCGGGCTTTTTTTAATTAAATCCTCATGCAACTTCCTATTTTTTCACAATGATCGTTTGAGAGACCTATCTCCTGCTGCTTTTTTTCATTTATCCACACCAAAAAGAGCCTCAACTCCCCTCACTTGCATCTTGTTTCGAAAACACAGTTAAAATTTTGGGAAAACAGCTTCCTTGATTGCCTTTTTTGGGGCCCACAATAGTAGCGGGTTGATTGGGGTTTCTTTTACAACCTGACCAGGCGGCGATACGCACTCCACTTTCATACTTATCAATGATCCTTTTTTTCTTTCTTTGGAAATTCTCCCCTTATTGGGGTACGGTTGGCACTAGAAGCTTTCTTTGGGGGCCCCTGGTCATTATTTTCCAAACAGCACCGAAAACACGTAATAATCGAAATAATTCCGATTGTATGCTTGGATGTTACCGCGGGGGCTGGTGGTAAAACAAAGGCACGGGGGCACATGGAGGGGTGGCTGAGGGGGGCCCTTGGACGGGGTCTCGGGCGAAAATGTGAGCGGTTTTTTAAACGGGAGCGGGCAAAATTTTTGTGATAAAGCAACGGTATGCGGATTTAAACGCTATGTGATGCCATCGTTATGCGGGGGGGCCACTGTACATTTCAAGTCCAGGCATCAGTAAACAAGACATTGTAAATCCGGGCATCAGTAAACAAGTACATCACTAAGTGAGGAGAGGCTCTACAATATACAGTGGACCCCCGGTTAACGAACTTTTTTCATTCCAGTAGTATGTTCAGGTGCCAGTACTGACCGAATTTTTTCCCATAAGGAATATTGTGAAGTAGATTAGTCCATTTCAGACCCCCAAACATACACGTACAAACGCACTTACATAAATACACTTACATAATTGGTCGCATTTGGAGGTGATCGTTAAGCGGGGGTCCACTGTATATATTTTTTACTATTTTGGTCTAACAAAATGTACAGGGAATACTTATTACAATTATTTCAGAGTGAGAAACTCCTAAAATCATGGAAATTAATCTTATTTTTGACTGTTAAGTTTTCCTGGGTTAAATATACTTAGTGTAATTTGTGAGTGAATTTCACTGTTAGTATCATGAAATTGTAATAAATTTGGAATAAGTCATCTGAAAAAAAGACAGGAAACCTAAGTAACTTTCCACCATTAATGTACAAAAAGGCAGCTCATATGCTATTACCCTCAGTTGCAACTCTGTTTAATTAACAAATCACTAGAATCCTCAACTTTTCCATCCATATTTAACCCTTAAACTGTCTAAGCATAGATCTACATTTTCACTACTAGTTCTCCGAATTTTTTTTTTTTTTTTAGAAACAAAGAAGACAATTTTTTGTGTGTAATAAGAAAAAAAAATTAGTGCCAATATTTACCAAGATTCTCCATGAGGAAGTGGAACAGAATTCTTCCTCCGTAAGCCATGTGTGTCGTAAGAGGCGACTAAAATGCCGGGAGCAAGGGGCTAGTAACCCCCTTCTTCTGTATATACACCTACCATCCAACTTACGACCAAGCTTGGTTCCGACCAACTGGTCGTAAGTCAAATTGGACATAAGTCGAATCTTTGAAAATTGCCAACATGTTGGGTAGGGCATAATGTCAAACCTTTCCTATATAAACTACCTACATAATACTGTAATGTACAATTATTATTTCATTCTTTTTATCATAATTTGCTTCTATTGTTATATTTTAATTATTTATGTACTGTATATAATGTATACATGGTAGTGATATGTACTGTAAATTTTACATCGCATACAGTATCATAGGTTACTATTATCTTTATGTATTGTCGACACAGTGGAATGGGAGAATACCACTGGTAGTGTCATCCTGCCAGAATGTAGCATTACCTATACCCTATACCCTACCCTATACCCTATACCCTACTATACCTATACCCTACCCTACAAGAGTTACAGAGACTAGTGTTTCCCTACTTGACCACATCTGGACCAACACCATATCCCCTTTAAAATCAGGCATAATTACAGATAATACCACAGACCACTACCCTACTTTCCTCATAACAACTCTTGTAAACTACCCCAAGACACTACTAAAGTCTCCTTCAGACTTCACAATGAGGCAGCCATTAATAACTTCACAACAGCAGTAGCAAACATGATTGGCACACTGAGCTAGAAATCTATACAGATATTGACGAATGTATTAATAATTTTCTAAAAAAGGGCCCAATACCTCTATAACAAGCACTGCCCTAAAAAAACTAAACAGATGAACAGCAAAGAGACTGAACAGTCCCTGGCTAACACCCAGCATTCTCAAATCCATAAATACAAAACACCAATATGAAAAACAGTACAGAAATGGGTCACAAAACCCAGAGACCAAACAAAACGTTACTCATCAATCCTAACCACCCTGATAAGAAGGGCAAAAAAAATTGTATTATGAGAACAGATTATCCAACTTACGAGGTGATATAAAAAAGACCTGGAAACCCTATCAGAAATTCGGGGAAAACAAAAAGATATCACGAAATAGCGAAATAAAATTAGCAAAATCAGGTGAACCCCAACTCCCACCAACAGAACAGCAACAGACTCAATGATTTCTTCTCCACTAAGGACAAAACCTTGCCAATAAAACCCCAAGCTCAGATACCCCACCAAATGACTACCTCACTGGCAACTACCCGAACACACTGTTCGTAGCTCCGACTAACCCATACGAAGTCTCCCTTATTATCAACGCACTAAAAAACAAGGCAGGAGATTTAAATACCTTACCACCCTTTATATACAAAAAAGTTTTCACAAGTGCTTTTCACCAATCATTGCAACACTCTTTAAAAAAATCCATTGAATCCTCCAC
>NC_069452.1:27285028-27302528 GCF_026875155.1 Cherax quadricarinatus
GCTCCTGTCTGTCTCAACTATTGGACCACTACGACAAGGTCCTAAATGCACTAGAAGACAAAAAGAATGCAGATGTAATATATACAGACTTTGCAAAAGCCTTCGACAAGTGTGACCATGGCGTAATAGCGCACAAAATGCGTGCTAAAGGAATAACAGGAAAAGTCGGTCGATGGATCTATAATTTCCTCACTAACAGAACACAGAGAGTAGTCGTCAACAGAGTAAAGTCCGAGGCAGCTACGGTGAAAAGCTCTGTTCCACAAGGCACAGTACTCGCTCCCATCTTGTTCCTCATCCTTATATCCGACATAGACAAGGATGTCAGCCACAGCACCGTGTCTTCCTTTGCAGATGACACCCGAATCTGCATGACAGTGTCTTCCATTGCAGACACTGCAAAGCTCCAGGCAGACATCAACCAAATCTTTCAGTGGGCTGCAGAAAACAATATGAAGTTCAACGATGAGAAATTTCAATTACTCAGATATGGTAAACATGAGGAAATTAAATCTTCATCAGAGTACAAAACAAATTCTGGCCACAAAATAGAGCGAAACCCAACGTCAAAGACCTGGGAGTGATCATGTCGGAGGATCTCACCTTCAAGGACCATAACATTGTATCAATCGCATCTGCTAAAAAATGACAGGATGGATAATGAGAACCTTCAAAACTAGGGAGGCCAAGCCCATGATGACACTCTTCAGGTCACTTGTTCTATCTAGGCTGGAATATTGCTGCACACTAACAGCACCTTTCAAGGCAGGTGAAATTGCCGACCTAGAAAATGTACAGAGAACTTTCACGGCGCGCATAACGGAGATAAAACACCTCAATTATTGGGAGCGCTTGAGGTTCCTAAACCTGTATTCCCTGGAACGCAGGAGGGAGAGATACATGATTATATACACCTGGAAAATCCTAGAGGGACTAGTACCGAACTTGCACACGAAAATCACCCACTACGAAAGCAAAAGACTTGGCAGACGATGCACCATCCCCCAATGAAAAGCAGGGGTGTCACTAGCACGTTAAGAGACCATACAATAAGTGTCAGGGGCCCGAGACTGTTCAACTGCCTCCCAGCACACATAAGGGGGATTACCAACAGACCCCTGGCAGTCTTCAAGCTGGCACTGGACAAGCACCTAAAGTCAGTTCCGGATCAGCCGGGCTGTGGCTCGTATGTTGGTTTGCGTGCAGCCAGCAGCAACAGCCTGGTTGATCAGGCTCTGATCCACCAGGAGGCCTGGTCTCAGACCAGGCCGCGGGGGCGTGACCCCCCGGAACTCTCTCAGGTAAACTCCAGGTAAACAGCACCGTATCATCCTTTGCGGATGATATTAGGATCTGTATGAGGCTGTCATCTGCTGAGGATGCAGTTAACCTCCAAGAAGATATAAACAAAGTTTTCCAGTTGGCAACGGTAAACAATATGATGTTCAATGAGGACAAATTCCAACTACTCCGTTATGGAAAACTGGAGGAGATAATAACTAGAACAGAGTATACTACAGACTCTGGCCATACAATAGAGCGGAAAAATAATGTCAGGGACCTGGGAGTAGTAATGTCTGAGGATCTCACTTTCAAGGATCACAACAGTGCCACGATCACACTTGCAAAGAAAATGACAGGATGGATAATGAGAGCGTTCAAAACAAGAGATGCCAAGCCAATGATGATCCTTTTCAAATCACTTGTTCTCTCTAGGCTGGAATACTGCTGTACATTAACATCTCCACTCAAAGCAGGTGAAATCACAGATCTAGAAAGTGTACAGAGATCCTTTACTGCACATATAAGTTCTGTCAAGCACCTTAACCACTGGGAATGCTTGGAAGCACTTGACTTGTACTCATTGGAACGCAGGAGGGAGAGATATATCATAATCTACACTTGGAAAATCTTGGAAGGAATGGTCCCAAATCTGCACACAGAAATCACTCCCTACGAAAGTAAAAGACTGGGCAGGCGATGCAAAATACCCCAAATAAAAAGTAAGGGCGCCATTGGTACACTAAGGTAAACCCCATAAGTGTCCGGGGCCCAAGACTGTTCAACAGCCTCCCATCAAGCATTAGGGGAATTGCCAATAAACCCCTGGCTGCCTTCAAGAGAGAGCTGGACAGATACCTAAAGTCAGTGCCAGATCAGCCGGGCTGTGGCTCGTATGTTGGATTGCGTGCGGCCAGCAGTAACAGCCTAGTTGATCAGGCCCTGATCCATCGGGAGGCCTTGTCATGGACCGGGCCGCAGGGGCGTTGATCCCCGGAATAACCTCCAGGTAACCTCCAGGCCCATACTGGAGTATGCAGCACCAGTTTGGAATCCACACCTAGTCAAGCACGTCAAGAAATTAGAGAAAGTGCAAAGGTTTGCAACAAGACTAGTCCCAGAGCTACGGGGATTGTCCTACGAAGAAAGGTTGAGGGAAATCGGCCTGACGACACCAGAGGACAGGAGGGTCAGGGGAGACATGATAACAACATATAAAATACTGCGTGGAATAGACAAGGTGGACAAAGACATGATGTTCCAGAGAAGGGACACAGACACAAGAGGTCACAATTGGAAGTTGAAGACTCAGATGAATCAAAGGGATATTAGGAAGTATTTCTTCAGTCATAGAGTAGTCAGGCCATGGAATAGCCTAGAAAGTGATGTAGTGGAGGCGAGAACCATACATAGTTTTAAGGCGAGGTATGATCAAGCTCATGGGGCAGGGAGAGAGAGGACCTAGTAGCAATCAGCGAAGAGGCGGGGCCAGGAGCTATGACTCGACCCCTGCAACCATAAATAGGTGAGTACAAATAGGTGAGTACATAAAGACAGACACAGGCAGACAGAAAGACACACTGGTAGACAGACACACAGGTAGACAGAAAGACAGACACACTGTTAGACAGACAAACAGACACACACAGATATACAGGCAGACAGATACAGACAGGTTTATGTGCAACAGTGAAAACAAATAGTAAGTTTGAGAGTAAGAGCCTTTCTTGCCACAATCTTCAATGCAAGATTCAGACTTCATCTTAGCGGCCATGGTGAAATTTACTTTGCAGTTAGTACAGTTAATACAGTATGATGCTGCTGATAGGGCAGGGTTACTCAAACTGATGCTGCCTGCATGACGCACTGCCGCCGCGAGTATTGTCAAATACTGTACAGTGGTGTGCATCAGCCAGCTCAGCCCAGCTGCCAGGTGCACGGTCGTAAGTTCGTAAGTCGAGTGGACGTATGTCAAGCAGGTCATAAGTCGGATGGTAGGTGCATTACTAAATTTAAAAGGAGAAACTTTTGTTTTTCTTTTTGGGCTACCCCGCCTCAGTGGGATACGGCTCGTGCGTTGAAAGAAAGACTTAACAAGATATAAGGCAGCAAAGTTGGCAGTGGATGCTCACCTGATGGCATTGTGGAGTACAGCCACTTGCAGAAATGTTGCCGATATACCTTTTTTCCTCTGTTTTTTTTTTAATTTATGTAAATTTCATGTTCTGATAATTACAATTTATAGTAGTTCTTGTGATTTTATAGCCAATTTTTGTTCTGACATGACCCCCAGACCTCAGTATATGAGGTGAGTGTACAGTGGACCCTCAACCAGCGATATTAATCCGTTCCTGAGAGCTCATCGTTAGTCAAAATTATCGTTAGTCAAGTTAATTTTCCCCATAAGAAATAATGGAAATCAAATTAATCTGTGCAAGACACCCAAAAGTATTGAAAAAAAAAAAATTTACCACATGAAATATTAATTTTAATACACAAAAACTGAAGGTTACATGCACAGTTACATGACACTTACCTTTATTGAAGATCTGGTGATGATTGATGGGATGGGAGGAGGGGAGAGGTATTAGTGTTTAGAAGGGGAATCCCCTTCTATTAGCACTTGAGGCAGCAATTCTTTTTCTGGGGTTACTTCCCTTGTTCTTTTAATGCCACTAGGACCAGCTTCAGAGTCACTGGACTTCTGTCGCACAACATATCTGTCCATAGATACCTGTACCTCTCGTTCCTTTATGACTTTCCTAAAGTGGTTCACAACATTGCCAGTGTACAGGTTGCCAACACGGCTTGCAGTAGCTGTGTCAGGGTGATTTTCATCAAAAAAGGTTTGCACTTCAAGCCACTTTGCACACATTTCCTTTATCTTAGAAGTGGGCAACTTCTTCAATTTCTCTCTCCCCTCCTCCGAAGCAGTTTCCTCAGGTCTGCCCTCTTGCTGTTCAAGATGATCTAGCAGCTCATCAGTGGTTAGTTTTTTCACTGTCCCCACCACCAACTCTTCCACATCCCCCAACTAACCTCCAACCCCAAGGACTTTCCCCCAAAGCCACAATGGATTCCTCAACTGGCATAAGGGTTCTAGGGTTAAAACCCCAAAACCTTTCAAAATCCCTTTTGTCTACACATTCTGGCCACAGTTTTTTCCAAGCAGAGTTCAATGTCCTCTTAGTCACTTCCTCCCAAGTCTTACCTATAATGTTTACACAATTTAGGGATGGTAAAATGATCTTTCCAAAAATCTCTTAGAGTCAGTTGGTTTCTGAGGTCACTACAAAGCACCTTTCAAACATAGCTTTGTGTACAGTTCTTGAAGTTGGAAATAACCTGCTGGTCCATGGGGTGCAGGAGAGGAGTGGTAAATTAGGAGGCAAAAACTTCACCTTAATGAAGCTCATGTCCCTAGAAAGTCGCTCTGCCACATCTGTAGGATACCAGGGGCATTGTCTAATACCAGGAGGCACTTAAGGTCTAATTTCTTTTCAGTTAGGTAATTTTTCACACTGGGGGCAAATGCATGGTGTAACCAGTCATAGAAAAAGTCCCTAGTGACCCATGCCTTACTATTTGCCCTCCACAGCACACACAAATTAGCCTTGAGGACATTGTTTTTCCTGAACACTCTGGGGGTTTCAGAGTGATACACCAATAAAGGCTTCACTTTGCAATCACCACTAGCATTGGCACACATCAACAGCGTAAGCCTGTCTTTCATAGGCTTATGTCCTGGGAGTGCCTTTTCCTCCTGAGTAATGTACGTCCTGCTTGGCATTTCTTCCAAAACAGGCCTGTTTCGTCACAATTAAACACTTGTTCAGGTTTCAGTCCTTCACTGTCTATGTACTCCTTGAAGTCCTGCACATATTTTTCAGCTGATTTGTGGTTTGAACTGGCAGCCTCACCATGCCTTATCACACTATGAATGCCACTATGCTTCTTAAATCTCTCAAACCAACCTTTGCTGGCCTTAAATTCACTCACATCACTAGTTGCTGGCATTTTTTTAATTAAATCGTCATGCAACTTCCTAGCCTTTTCACATATGATTGCTTGAGAGATGCTGTCTCCTGCTATCTGTTTCTCGTTTATCCACACCAATAACAGTCTCTCAACATCTTCTATCACTTGCGATCTCAGTTTCGAAAACATAGTTGCACCTTTGGCAAGAACAGCTTCCTTGATTGCCGTTTTCTTGGCCACAATAGTAGCGATGGTTGATTGGGGTTTATTATACAAACTGACCAGCTCAGACACACGCACTCCACTTTCATACTTAGCAATGATCTCTTTCTTCATCTCCATAGTAATTCTCACCCTTTTTGCTGTAGGGTTGGCACTAGAAGCTTTCTTGGGGCCCATGGTGACTTATTTTGCAGGTGCAATCACTACAAAGGCTGTGATAATATGAAATGTTCCAGTTGTATGTTTGGAAGCGACCGCGGTGGCTGGCTGGCTTGTAAACACTGGCACCAAGGGACAAGTGAGGCGCGCTCAGGCCAAAGTGGATGCGTATGGTATGGAACGAATAGCGCTGGTCGGGCTTTTAAGCGCTAGTTGAAGCAAAACTTTTGCGTTAAAATGTATCGCTAGTCAGATTTATCGTTAATCGATGCCATCGCTGGTTGAGGGTCCACTGTACTAGAAATAAAGATATGGAACACCATCAACCTAGGAAAAATGATGGCACGTCACATTTGCTCCTGAGATATCGCAAATTATTATGTTCTCTAGGCACCATGAGGGTAGACTTCTGCGCCAACCTTTGTCGGGTCTGGACGTCTCTCTATCACCTGAGTATCAGTGACAAATTTCCATCGTTCTCACTGGGATGCTTGTCCTCATCCATTTAGCCCGCCGGGCACTCTACAGGAGGGGCATCTGTTCATCGGCTTACTTTAGCCAGCTCCATTTTTCCCGCTCTGCGGGAAATTCTTTAACGGTCTTTGGTGGGAAACCAGTTACTGTACTCAGGTGGGAGTGTTGGCATCCCTCTCTGCTGGGGCTTGGCAAGGGTGTCCACCAGATCTAATTGGAAACTTCAAGTTTCTATCACTGTTTACAAAGAAACTTTTTTCCTTTTTCTCTCATCGCTCAGCCTTGGGCAACGATTTTTTCTCGTACCATCGAGAAACCCGGCTCGATACAGCGTATGCTGTCAGTGGCCCTGATAAACCCAACAAAGAAAAAAAGAAGCACCATGAGGGTAATGCTGAAGCGTGGTAAGAATGAATGGGAGAGTGTTGGTACCTGGGGATGAACTTGATACCCTTTTGGGGTGAAATTTGACTCCAAACTATGAAAACCACATTGTAGATCTTGCAAAGTGGTTGGGAACTTACTTAGATGTATCTTTTATCTACTCAACAAAAAAGGTTGCATAAGTAATTTCACATGTTGAGTATGCTTCACTTTCTTTGGATTTCCTGCCCCCCAATCATACTGAGACTTCTTGACAGAATGGAGAACAGAGCAAAACAACTCATCCTCTCCTGGACAGGTCGTCATTTCAGTAGTCTTCAAAACAGAGAGATGTGGGTGGCCTTATTGTTACGTACAAGGCTAATATTTTCAAAGTACCACACTTGACTCCACTCTGCAGACAGCAGGAAATGAGCTTCTACATAACAAGATGGTCAGCAAGGAGCAATTACACTGTAGCTTCTCCAGAACATAACTTCATCTGAGATAATTTATTCATAGGTTAACTTGAGTCTAGAAAAAAGTTTGTACAGCATTATGACATCAACAGAGTAGTCAGTTGGGCCCAATAAATCACTGACCCCTAGTTAACCTACAACTCTATCCTGTTCTGTATCTTTTCATAACAATAAAAAGGGTTTAAAATGATTTGATATGGGTAACAGCTCTTAACTTGTAAATAAAGTTAGGAACTCTTAACCTAACCTTGTAAAACTCGGTCTAAAGTTAAAAGAAAAGAGATCTCAAAGCATGATTGTATTAGTTTCTTCTTTGTATGTCTGGTCATGTAACCAACACAGCACACTAAGTCTGGTTTTATGTTGTATTTATGTTATATGTAGTAATTAATATGAAGTTTTAGCAATGTATACCTCCATTATGTTGTATGTGGTGGTTAATATGAAGAAGTTTGACAATATATACCTCCAGTATGTATGTTGTATATAGTAGTAATATGAAGAAGTTTGGCAATTCTTTTAACTTTCAAGATTGTCTAGAAAATTCAATATGAACACTTTATTGATGAGTAACTTAATAGAATTCAATTCTACTGGCATAAAATCTAACCTGTTTAAATTCAGTCCTATTAGTGTAAAATCTACCTTAATTTTCATTTTCTACAGGATAACGACAAACCAGAGGAGTGTAAAGTGTGCTTTAACAATTATGATGAAGAACTTCGACGACCACGCAATCTGCCATGTGGTCACACATTCTGCTCACAGTGTATTGAAGATACAATTAAGAATGCTCAGCTCACCTGCCCCAGCTGTCTTGCTGAGCACAGTGCCACAGATGCTACTCAGTTCCCGATCGTCTATGCTATGGAGGCTGTTATAAAGAAACTCAGAAGTATCCAGGTTACATCAGTGGGAACAGTGTCAACAAAATGTGGTCAAGACCGCACAAGAGGCATCAGCAAGAAGTTACGGTCTTTGGTACAGGAACACAAGAGCAGTATCAGTAACCTTATAAGTGAGTGTGAAGAAGCACTGTCCCAGCTGAGCAAGTACCAGGGACAGGTGAGGGACTGGAAAACCCAGCATCACCAACTGCAGGACAGACTCTATGATCTGCTGGAGGAGAACAAGGCAGCAATAAAGCTCCTGGAACAGGAGGATACCAGTGTGCTGACTATGACAACAGAAGGAGAGGCAGGAAAGAAGCAGCTGCAGACCATGCTGGAGAACCTCAACACAGTCAACACTGCACAGGAGGTCTTCACAACCATTGATGAAGCTGATCACTACAATGTGGAGGTTGAAGATTGGATCCAGAAGTGTCAGGAACTCTTCCCAGATGTTAACACTGTCTACACCTCAGTAAAAGTATGATGCCACAAATATTATTGAACTTTCTAAACAATTTCTTAATTCATTTTCATATATTGATTCTGTTCTGTAAATATATACAGCTTCAAGAGCAGTATTCAGTTATCTATTATTAAATATATTAATCTTTCTTCTTTAACTGTAAGTGTCCAAACGTATATATACGTTCTTACTGCTAGCGCCTCAAATGTATATTATATACGTTTTATTTTTCCTGCCTCATAATTTGGCAAGATTGGCCTGAGATGCCTGGTCAGCATAGAATGGGTCTTAACACTCAGTGTGCACCATATTAAAAAAATCTGGGACCACTTAGTATCTTGTGTGAGCATCAGTTAAAATAAGCGCCAGCTAGAGCAAACAGTGCAGCAGACACCAAGGATTCACTGATGAAATGCATGTTAACACTCCCCTTTTAAGAGGAAAGTGATGTTGACCCCAAGTTTAGGGTCTGTCTATCTGTTTCTGTCTATCTGTCTCTTCTTATCTCTCTCTCACAGGTACACATAAATACAATTATACTTAGTGTAAATTACCTAGGATAACCTAAAAAAATCCAGAGTTCTATACTGTGCTTGTAGATATAATGCATAAGAATACCTGTTGGTTCACAATGGCTCTCTCTGAGACAGAGAGACAGAAAGAAAGACAAGCAGACAGAGAGACAAGACTTTGAGACATAAGCAGAGACAGAGATGCCAACGGTCATCCAATGTCATCCCTTATCTCATCTTATTTCTGCACCCTCACAGGTGCCCATCAAATGTCTTCCCTTATCTTATGACTGCCCTCCGGATGCTTGTCACTGACATCATGCTTCAAGGGAACTTCTTCTTCCCTCTTCTTCCTTCTTCTTCCTTCTTCCTCCTCCTCCTTTCTTCTTTCTTCTTCTTCTTCTTCTATACTCCAGTGTATCCAAAACATTGCTTGGGCAAATAAATGCTTTGTATATATTCCTAGACAACAGTAAATGACCAAGGCAGGTGTAAATGTCCACCTGTCAATGTGTTCGTGACAATTTGAGTAAAATTTCAGTACCTAATATTAGTGCCAGAACAAAGATTGGTTATGAAATGGCAAGAACTACTATAAATTGTAATCATCAGAGCATAAAAATTATATAAAATATAAAAATTATTAAAAAAAAAAGGTATATCGGCAACACTTGTGCAAGTGGCAGGACTTGATGTTGCTGTCAGATGAGCATTAAGTGCCAACTTTGCAGCCTCATTTTTCAGTAAGTACTGACCCAATTTTTTTATTTCAATCCTATGACACTTAGAAAAATTTTCTCTCTACTTCAGTAAAAAAAAAAAATTATTTTTCAAAATATTCGGGGCACTGGGTGAGAGAACGTATATATACGTTTGGACCATTTAGGGGTTAAATGCACTGGCCATATCCCACTGAAGGAGGGTGACCCAAAAAGAAAAACAAAACTTTCTTCATAAATTTAGTAATGTATACAGGAGAAGGGTTTACTAGCTCCGTGCTTCCGGTATTTTAGAACAAATACTAGTAAGAAAAGAGAAGAAAACCCAGAGGGGTGTGTATTTGTATGCTTGTACATGCATGTGTAGTGTGACCTAAGTGTAAGAAGTAGTAGTAAGATGTACCTGAAATCTTGCATGTTTATGATATAGTAAAAAGTCACCAGCAATCCTACCATCATGTAAAACAATTACAGGCTTCTGTTTTACACTCACTTGGCAGGATGGTAGTACCTCCCTGGATGGTTCCTGTCTACCAACATACTACCTAGGAAATATATTAATATATTCAGTAAACACTTTGCATACTTGTATTTGTTTTAAATTGTCTTTGGTCAGCAGATTATAAATGTTTCCACACAGAAGGAGACTAAAATACTGGCAACAAGGAGCTGCTTACACCCATTACTATGTCATTACAAAACAAAAATATATTGATCTTGGGATGAGGGTCTCCCCCTCCTTTTATTTGTTTTGAGGGACACCACTCAGAAATAATTAGGTTATATTCCTTTTTAAGTGATTTATGGTCAGCAAGTACAGGTCCATTGACTGTTCTTAGTGAACATTGCCTAGTAAAAAACAAACATTTTAACTTTATTTTAATTTTGGAATAATAATTAGATTTTGTAATGTAAAAAACAGTTCTGGGTGAAGAAAAAAAATGTTGAGGTTTAGTTATTTCAGAAAATATGGAGCAAGATAGTAAAATGTAGAGTGGAAGGTACAGGTGATATCCTAGGATGGTTGAAGGAAGGTACAGGTGATATCCTAGGATGGTTGAAGGAAGGTACAGGTGATATCCTAGGATGGTTGAAGGAAGGTACAGGTGATATCCTAGGATGGTTGAAGGAAGGTACAGGTGATATCCTAGGATGGTTGAAGGAAGGTACAGGTGATATCCTAGGATGGTTGAAGGAAGGTACAGGTGATATCCTAGGATGGTTGAAGGAAGGTACAGGTGATATCCTAGGATGGTTGAAGGAAGATGCAGGTGATATCCTAGGATGGTTGAAGGAAGGTACAGGTGATATCCTAGGATGGTTGAAGGAAGGTACAGGTGATATCTTAGGATGGTTGAAGGAAGATACAGGTGATATCCTAGGATGGTTGAAGGAAGGTACAGGTGATATCTTAGGATGGTTGAAGGAAGGTACAGGTGATATCTTAGGATGGTTGAAGGAAGGTACAGGTGATATCCTAGGATGGTTGAAGGAAGGTACAGGTGATATCTTAGGATGGTTGAAGGAAGGTACAGGTGATATCCTAGGATGGTTGAAGGAAGGTACAGGTGATATCCTAGGATGGTTGAAGGAAGGTACAGGTGATATCCTAGGATGGTTGAAGGAAGATACAGGTGATATCCTAGGATGGTTGAAGGAAGGTACAGGTGATATCCTAGGATGGTTGAAGGAAGGTACAGGTGATATCCTAGGATGGTTGAAGGAAGGTACAGGTGATATCCTAGGATGGTTGAAGGAAGGTACAGGTGATATCCTAGGATGGTTGAAGGAAGGTACAGGTGATATCCTAGGATGGTTGAAGGAAGGTACAGGTGATATCCTAGGATGGTTGAAGGAAGGTACAGGTGATATCCTAGGATGGTTGAAGGAAGGTACAAGGGATATCCTAGGATGGTTGAAGGAAGGTACAGGTGATATCCTAGGATGGTTGAAGGAAGGTACACGTGATATCCTAGGATGGTTGAAGGAAGGTACAGGTGATATCCTAGGATGGTTGAAGGAAGGTACAGGTGATATCCTAGGATGGTTGAAGGAAGGTACAAGTGATATCCTAGGATGGTTGAAGGAAGGTACAGGTGATATCCTAGGATGGTTGAAGGAAGGTACATGTGATATCCTAGGATGGTTGAAGGAAGGTACAGGTGATATCCTAGGATGGTTGAAGGAAGGTACAGGTGATATCCTAGGATGGTTGAATGAAGGTACAGGTGATATCCTAGAATGGTTGAAGGAAGGTACAGGTGATATCCTAGATTGGTTGAAGGAAGATACAGGTGATATCCTAGGATGGTTGAAGGAAGGTACAGGTGATATCCTAGGATGGTTGAAGGAAGGTACAGGTGATATCCTAGGATGGTTGAAGGAAGGTACAGGTGATATCCTAGGATGGTTGAAGGAAGGTACAGGTGATATCCTAGGATGGTTGAAAGAAGGTACAGATGATATCCTAGGATGGATGAAGGAAGATACAGGTGATATTCTAGGATGGTTGAAAGAAGGTACAGGTGATATCCTGGGAAGGGTTGAAGGGAGGTACAGGGGATATATTAGGAAGGGTTGAAGGGAGGGTGTGAGTTATATTTTAAGACATAAATCTTTAGTAATCAACAGTTGAGCAAGTGTCAGAGTGGAGACAAGTTGTTGCTGACATCCAGCATTAATGTTTGTGTTGGTAATGACAGGTACAGGAGACCATTAAGAAGGTCCTGGACACCATCACCACAGAGACAGGTGCCACAGCTGCCCCCGATCTCCAGGGAGACTCAGCTGCCACCGTCATGGAGAAAGTCAAGATAATTACTGGTGAAATCCCTCCAGAGACAATAACTGTAAGTTGAAAGTCTTTGTTTCTTTTTCATGTTATACAATATTAATCATGATAACATGATCATCAAGATTTTCATTTTTAAAGTTACCTACTTTCTTATTACTATAATATGGTAATAAACCTGCTTCCTTACTTATTTATACACAACTTTTCATAATGTTTTGACTGATGGGTTATTCTAATATTCCTTACAGTTGCCATAGTCACAAAAATAGACATTGTATTAACTAAACCAATTGAACCTCCTCTCCAACTCTCTGCAACAGTAAATAAACTGAATGACTTCTTCTCCAGCATAGTAATAAATCAAGCCAAAAAGTTCTGAACTCTCAAGTCCAGTTTAGTGATTACCTATTCCAAACTAATTCTATGTAGGTTACTTCAATAATAAAATCACTAACAAAGCCCAAAGCTAAGTTAATGTATGACAACTGATATATAAATAAGTTGTTCATGTGTTACCCAACTATTGAACAGTAGGACACCACTCATACACCAGGTTAGGTTCCAGGCTACTGTAGAGCCCCACTCATACAGCAGGTTAGGTTCCAGGCTACTGTAGAGCCCCACTCATACAGCAGGTTAGGTTCCAGGCTACTGTAGGGCCCCACTCATATAGCAGGTTAGGTTCCAGGCTACTGTAGGGCCCCACTCATACAGCAGGTTAGGTTCCAGGCTACTGTAGGGCCCCACTCATACAGCAGGTTAGGTTCCAGGCTACTGTAGGGCCCCACTCATACAGCAGGTTAGGTTCCAGGCTACTGTAGGGCCCCATTTATACAGCAGGTTAGGTTCCAGGCTACTGTAGGGCCCCATTCATACAGCAGGTTAGGTTCCAGGCTACTGTAGGGCCCCACTCATACAGCAGGTTATGTTCCAGGCTACTGTAGGGCCCCACTCATACAGCAGGTTAGGTTCCAGGCTACTGTAGGGCCCCATTCATACAGCAGGTTAGGTTCCAGGCTACTGTAGGGCCCCACTCATACAGCAGGTTAGGTTCCAGGCTACTGTAGCCCCATTTATACAGCAGGTTAGGTTCCAGGCTACTGTAGGGCCCCATTCATACAGCACATTAGGTTCCAGGCTACTGTAGGGCCCCACTCATACAGCAGGTTAGGTTCCAGGCTACTGTAGGGCCCCACTCATACTGCAGGTTAGGTTCCAGGCTATCGTCAGAAAGTGGGTATTGCCAGAAAGCAGAATGCCATTTTTTCCACTTATAAATGCATGCAAATACCAGATAAGTTGACAATAACATATACAGCCTCTCCTCACTTAATGACTGAGTCCTGTTCCTAAGACAACATTGGTAAACAAATTTGTCACTAAGTGAGGAGCATACTATAATGGTAGTGGGTTTGTGTCAACCATTGTTGATAATGTTTTAATGTCATCTTTGCACCAATTGTAACATTTCTGGTATATTTTTGAACATTTATACTGCAGTGTACTGTATATTGTAATAAACAAAATAGAGGAAATCAGCTCTAATATACATTATTTAGGTATGTATACTGGTCAGAGAGCCCATCATAAGTCCGAGTCATCGGTAAACAAGTATGTCACTAAGTAAGGAGAAGCTGTATTATGCTAACAGTAGAACTAGGCATTAAAAACAATAAAAAGTAAAATACATATACAGTATATTCATTACTTTAAAATATTTGTAGTCTTAATGAAGGGTGAAAAGTGAGTAATATTTATTTGTAGAAAGTCAGGTGTAGGTAGACCTGGCTCCCACTCCCAAATGTAATACATAATATTTAAACTCTTAACTGTCCATATGTAGATCTACTTTGTTACTGCTGGTGCTCCAAATGTAGATCAACGTTTTATCTTTCCTTCCTCCAAATTTCCCTCAACTGACCTGAGATGCCTGGTCAGTATAGAATGGGCCTAAACACCTGTTAGTTTAATATGTTTATTATGCACCCCATACCCATCCTGTGGGCGGTAGTCAAAAGATTACAGAGGTACATAATTGGTCCAGGGACTGGACTCCAAAGTTTTGATAGCTGAGCAAGTTACAGAGGTAATGAACTCACAATTTACAAAGGTAATGAACTCACAATTTATGAAGGTAATGAACTCACAATTTACAAAGGTAATGAACTCCAGGTAGGTCTGGTCACAATCATGACAAGTTACAAAGGTATTTACAGATTACAGAGGTACGTAATGAGTCCAGGGACTGGGCCCCCAAAGATTTGATAGCTGAACTAGGTACAAAGGTAATGAGCTCACAAGTTACAAAGGTAATGAATTCTGTAGAATGGTTACTTACGTTTATACATGCTACAATCATGAATAAATTATAGAGTAATGAGCAATTCACACTTCCACACCCGGTCACAACTGTAATGAGTTATTTATTATCATCACACTGGCCGATTCCCACCAAGGCAGGGTGGCCCGAAAAAAAAAACTTTCACCATCATTCACTCCATCACTGTCTTGCCAGAAGGGTGCTTTACACTACAGTTTTTTAAACTGCAACATTAACACCCCTCCTTCAGAGTGCAGGCACTGTACTTCCCATCTCCAGGACTCAAGTCCGGCCTGCCGGTTTCCCTGAACCCCTTCATGAGTTATTGGTGCAAATATTGATTGTTGAGTCACACACACACACACACACACACACACACACACACACACACACACACACACACACATACACACACACACACACACACACACACACACACACACACACACACACACACACAGAGGAGGAACGAGAAGCAATGAAAATGAGCAGGACCCAGACACAGGAGGAAGGGCAAACACACCCCACAGAATCTCCCACCAAAAGACTCCACCCGCGACATTCCCAACGCAACTGAGCAACCTATACTACAACCCACTCACTGTTCCCTCTGCCACCAATACCCATATCACAAACCTCACCCCAACAGCTGTCCCTTATGGGCATTCTGACCCCACCCCCATCAACACAAACCCCACCTACACCACAGCCCCATATAGGCCCCCACCAAGGCTCTCGTCTCCCCCAACCCCAATATTCTTGCATGACCACAATGATAGAAAAGAAACTAAAGGTTTGGTACACAAACGCGGATGGAATAATGAATAAACATGAGGAGTGGAATGAAAGAATCAGTGAAAAATCCCAGACATCATAGCAGTCACAGAAACAAAACTCGCTGAGACAATAACAGACACAATCTTCCCAACAGGATATCAGATCCTGAGGAAAGATAGAAGGAGTAGAGGGGAGGAGGGGTTGCACTGCTCATAAAACACCGATGGGATTTGAGGAAATGGAAGGCATGGACATGATTGGAGAAAGAGACTACATTGTAGGTACAATCAGTCCGGAACATAAAGTAGTCATTGGAGTGATGTATAACCCACCACAGAACTGCAGGAGGCCAAGAGAGGAGTACGAAGAAAACAACAGGGTGATGGTGGACACACTGGCTGAGGTGGCAAGAAGAGCTCACTCGAGCAGAGCAAAGTTACTGGTAATGGGCGATTTCAACCACAGGGAGATCGACTGGGAAAACCTGGAGCCACATGGGGGTCCCGAAACATGGAGAGCCAAGATGATGGATGTGGTACTTGAAAACCTCATGCATCAACATGTCAGGGACACAACCAGAGAGAGAGGGGAGGATGAGCCAGCAAGACTGGATCTTGTGTTCACCCTGAGCAGTTCAGACATTGAGGACATCACTTATGAGGGGCCCCTTGGAGCTAGCGATCATGTGGTTCTGAGTTTTGACTATATAGTAGAGTTACAAGTGGAGAAGGTAACAGGAACTGAAGGGGACAGGCCAAACTATAAAAGGGGGGACTACACAGGTATGAGAAACTTCCTGCAGGAGGTTCAGTGGGACAGAGAAATGGTAGGAAAATAAGTAAACGAGATGATGGAATATGTGGCAACAAAGTGCAAGGAGGCAGAGGAAAGTTTTGTTCCCAAGGGAAACGGAAATAATAGGAAGACCAAAACGAGTCCTTGGTTTACCCGAAGGTGTAGGGAGGCAAAAACTAAGTGCAACAGAGAAAGGAAAAAGGGGGGGCCCCGGGGGGCAAAAAAAAAAAAACCCCCCCCCAAAAAAGGGACCCCCCCCCCCCCCCCCCTTTTTTTTAAAAAACCCCCCCGGGGGGGGGTTTTTAAAAACCCCCCAAAAGGGGGAAAACCGCCCCCCCCTTTTTAAAAAAAACCCCCAAAACCCCAAAAGGGGCCCCCCTTTCCCCCAAAACCCCCCCAAAAAACCAAAAAAGGGGAAAAGAAAAAAGGGGGCCCCGGGGGGTTAAAAAAGGGGGGGAAAAAAAAAAAAAAAAGGGCCATAAGGGGGGGGAAAAAAAACCCCCCAAAAAAATTTTTTTTTAAAAAATTTAAAAAAAGGGGGGGAAAAAGGGGGGGGGGGGGGAAAAAAACCGGGTTCCAAAAAAAAAGGGGGTTTTTTAAAAAAAAAAAGGGGGGGGAAAAGGGGAAAAAAAAAATTAACCGGGCCAAAATTAAAAAAGGAAAAACCCCGGGGGAAAAAAAGGGGGGGGAAAAAAAAAAAAAAGGGGGAAAAAGGGGGGAAAAAAAGGGGAAAAAAAAATTTGGGAAAAAAAAAGGGGGGTTTTTAAAAAGGGGGGCCCAAAAAACCCCGGAAAAAGGGGGAAATTTGAAAAAAAAAGGGAAAAGGGCCCCAAAAGGGGAAAAAAAAAAGGGGCCCCGGGCCCCGGGGGGGGGCCAAAAAAAACCCAAAAATAGGGAAAGGGGGGAAAAAATTTTTGGGGGGGAAAAAAAAAAGGGGGGCCCAAAAAAAGGGGGAAAAACCCAAAAAAAAGGGGGGGGGGTTTTTTTTTGGGAAGGGGGGGAAAGAAAAAGGAAAAAGGAAAAAAAAATTTTAAAATTTTAAAAGGGGGGGGGGGGGGAAAAAAAAAATTGGGGGGGGGCCCCCGGCCCCCCCCCCCCCAAAAAAAAAAAAAAAAAAAAAAAAAAATTCCCCCCCCCAAAAAATTTAAAAACCCCAAACCCCCCAAAAAAAAAAATTTTTAAAAATTTAAAAAACCCCCAAACCCCGGGGGGGGAAAAAAAGGGGGAAAAAAATTTTAAAAAAATTTTTGGGAAAAAAAAAAAAAAAAAAA
>NC_069452.1:27307528-27339640 GCF_026875155.1 Cherax quadricarinatus
CATCACGGAAATAGGTGAAGAGATGGACAGATTGTAAATTTTTTAGAGAATAGGGGGGACCGAAGGGGAGAAAAACCCACCAATCAAGCTGAAACTCAGGACGGAAACAGTTTCGGAACAGGGTCCCCCCAAGAGGGAAAACCCCCATTGAAATACTCGGAAGAGTACAAGAGGGTTTTCCGAGACAGGACAGAACAAAAACAAACGACAGCACTTTAGGGAGGACAAAAAAAAAAAAGGGGCTGGAAAAGAACAAGGAGGGAACAGCCGAAGGGGCAGTCAGAGCAGGACAGAACAGCAAAAGGGGAAGCAACACACAAAATCTCTCAGACCATACAACCTATCACACCATTCCCCCAAAACACCCCTACAATCCATACCCACACCTCCACCCAACATCGGCTAAGAATCCCAAGTAAAGCCACCAGGTCCCCCCACCCCCACAGGGGCCCCCCAAAACCACAGAGTTTAAAAAGGGAAAAGGGAAAGGGAGGGACACAAACCTGATGGAATAACAAATAAGTGGGAGGAGTGGCACGAAAGGGCAAAGAAACATCCCCCGGGCTTTAAAGCTTTTTTTACAGAAACCAAACCCTTTCAGGGATGATAACCCGATGCCATCTTTCCAACCCGGGGTACCAAAACCTGAGGAAAGACAGAGGGCAGGGGGGGGGGAGGAGTGGCGTTGCTGAAACAAAAATCGCTGGAAATTTTTTAGCTGGAGAGAGGAGATAGCGGGGAAGAAAGTGATTCATAGTGGGGAAAACTTTTACCTGGGGGCCCAAGGGTGGAATAGCATGATTTTAAACCCACCACCGGGAAAAGCAGGGGGCCAAAGGGAAGAGTACGACGAGAGCAATGAGCGATGGTTTACAACTGGCTGAGTGGCCAGAAGAGCTCATCATGCCCGGGGAAAAACTCCCCATCATGGGGACTTTAAACCCACAAAGGGGAAACGTTGGGGAAAATTGGGGCCCACATTTGGGGGCCCCAAAATACATGGGGGGCTAAGATATGGAGGTGGGAAAGGAGAAAATTCATGAAAACCCAAAACGTAAGGGACACTACAAAGAGAGAGGAAGGAAGAACCAGCAAGGCTGGATTAGTATTCCCCTTCAGTAGTGCAGATAACGAGGGGGCCCTCCCCAAAAAAGACCCCTTGGGGGCCCTGACCTTTGGGTTTTAAAAAACTTTGGGAAACACAGTAAGCCCACAAGTGGGGGGAGAAGCAGGGAAGGGCCCGGAAAGAAGGAAGCCAAACTTTCAAGAAAGGGGACTAAAACAGGAATGAAAAAAAAAACAAAAAAAACCTGAAAAAAAAAAAAAAAAATGGGGGTTTAGTGGAACAGAGAACTGGCAAGGGGAAACCCCGTTAATTTAGATGGGTGGAATATGTACAACAAAATTCAAGGGGGCTGAGGAGAGGGTTTTGTACCCCAAGGGGAAAAAGGAGTAATGAAAAAGCCAGGATGGAAACCCATGGTTTACCCAAAGGGCAGGGAGGGAAAAAAACCCCCTGTCTAGGGAATGGAAGAAATATAGAAGGCAAAAGGGCCCAGGAAATAAGGAAACGTTTGTAGAGCCAGAAACAATAAAGCACAGATAAAAGGGGAGGCCCCAAAAACAATATAAAATGACATAGCAGCGAAAACCAAATCTGACCCGAAAATGTTTTAAAACCCATCAGGAGGGAAAAAAACAGTCAAGGACCAGTAATCAGGCTAAGAAGGAAGGAGGAGAGACAACAGGGAAAAGAAACCCTGAAAATATGTGAAAAACCAACAAGGATTCAAAGAAGTTTTTTCACAAGGAACAGAAGGGACCCAAAAGACGGGGAGGTGGGGCACACCACCAAGGGGCTGGACACAGTGCACACAACCCCAGGGAAAGGAAATAAGAAAGGGTTTTGAGTGGGGCTAGAACCTCAAAGGCAATTGGGGGCCCGATAACACTCCCCATGGGGAAATTTAGAGAGGGAGCAGAGGCGCTAGTGTACCCCTAACAACAATATTTAATACATCATCGAAACAGGAGATTGCCTGAGGCTGGAAACAGCAAATGTAGTCCCAATCTTTAAAAAAAAGGGGACAGACATGAAAAACACTTTAAAATACAGACCAGGGGTCACTGACATTATATATCAAAAACAAGGGGGAAATTTTCAGGGGAAGAAATGGTTGGGAAAACCTAGAAAGGAATGATCTCATCAAAAGCAGCCACATGGTTTTTAGGACGGGAAAAACCATGGCCCCAAACCCACTGGGGTTCTATGAAAATGGTGACAGCAGTAAGACAAAAAGAGAGAGGGGGGTGGATTGCAATTTTTTTTGGACTGCAAGAAGGGGGTTTTTTACACAGTTCCACCCAAGAGATTGGTGCAAAAAAATGGAGGACCAAGCAAGGGGAAAAAGGGGAAAGGGACTACAATGGATCCCGGGGAAAAATTTCAGGAAACCCACAGTCCCTGGTACGTGGCGAGGTGTCAGAGTGGGCACCTGTGACCACCGGGGGCCCGCAGGGTCAGTCCTAGGACCAGTGCTGTTTTTTGATTTTGTGAACGACATGACGGAAGGAAAAAGACTCTGGGTGTCCCCGTTTTCAGAAGACTGAAGTTGATGAGAAAATACACCATCGAAGGGCCAGGGAGAACTCCCAAAGGGGTCTGGGCAGGCGCAGACCTGGTTCCCGCAAATTTGGGCCCCGGAGTTCAATCCCACCAAGTGCAAAAATCCAAAGAAGATTGGGGGGAAAGGGGAAAGAAAGGCCCCAAACGGGATACAGTCTAGGGGGGGCAGAGACTACAAACCTCACTCCCGGGAAAAAAACTTGGGGGGATATAACACCAGGGCACCCCTCTCCTGAAGCGCACAACCAACCAAATTTAAATACGGGAGCCCTATGGGGGCCCCAGCAAACCTCAAACAGCATTCCGACATCTTAAAAAGGAATCGTTTTAGGACCCTGTACACCGGTACGTTTTGGGCCCCTATTGGGGTATGCGGGACCAGTTTTTTGGGAACCCCCACCTAGCCAAGCACGTAAAGAAACTAGAGAAAAAATGCAAAGGGTTTTCAACAAAACTAGTCCCCCGAGCTAAGAGGTATGTCCTACGAGGAGAGGGTTTAAAGGGGAAAACAACCTGACGACACTGGGGGACAGGAGAATAGGGGGGACATGATAAAGACATACAAAATACTGAGGGGAAATTTACCCAAAGGGGGACAAAGGGCCCGGATGTTCCAGAGATTGGGCACAGTAAAAAAGGGACCCCGTTGGAACCCAAAGACACAGATGAATCACAGGGTGTTAGGAAGTAAATTTTTTCCCCCACAGAGTAGTCATAAGTGGGAAAAATTTTGGGGGGCGATTAGGGAAAAGGGAGGATCCAAAACAAAAGCTTTAAGCAGGGGTATGATAAAGCTCAAAGGCCCCGGGGGGAGTTTACCTGTAGCGATCAGTGAAGAGCGGGGGCCCGGGGCTCGGGCTCGACCCCCGCAACCTCAAAATAGGTGAAATACAAAATAGGGGAGTACACACACACACACCAACACCCCACACATTTCACCCAAAACCCACACACACACACCCCCACAAACCCCCACACAAAACCCCACACACCCCACCCCCACATGCACACCCACACACGCACACACACATCCACACATGCACTCACAACCACACAAAACACACACAAAACACACACACACACACAAAACCCCAACACACCAAAACACACACACACACACACACACACACACAAAAATCCACATACCCCCACCCACACCCTCAACCCACACACACACACACAACACACACCCCCACACACCACACACACACACACAGGACCACACACACACACACACACACACACAACACATACCACACACCCACACACACACCACACACACACACACCAAAACACACAACATACACACACACACACACACACAACACACCCCAAAACCCACACAAAATCTGGTGTGTGCAGTATTACCCAAAAACTGGGTCCCCTTTTAAACCTGTAGGGGGCACCAATTCAATCGAGTCCATCTAGAAAAGAACCCGGCAAACACCAGGAATTTACTGATTTATGTCATTTAGCAAATTTCCCTAAAGGAGGAGTTGACCCTGAGTTTAGTGACTTTGAGGTGGATGTTTCCACAAGTGGATGAGGAAATATCAAAAACCTCAATAATAACCCAGGTGCAACATTTGTGCAACATCCTTTCATTTTTAATACCACTGGTAGTGTCATCCTGCTAGAATGTCCTATAGCCTTTGCCCTAAGTAAAGAGAAATAATTCTGGAATGTGTAATACATGTTCAGCAGGCTGGCTGGCCAGGTGGGTGGGTGGGTGATTGACTTTGGTTGTCTCTACTCCTGTCTGTATCTATTTTTGTATGTAAATGTCTGTCTGTATCTATCTGTTTGTTTATATTTCTGTCTATCTCTGTATATATCTCAGTCTCTGTCTATCCCTGTCTCTGTCTCTCCCTGTCTCTATCTCACAGGTACACATAAGTACAGTTATCATACAAAGTATAAATTACCTAGGATAACCCCAAAAAATCCAGATGAAGTGTGATACTGTGCTTGTAGATATGAAGCATAATAAGCATGACTGGCAAGCAATATATATTTTTCACTTGATCAGGAATCAGACGTGACGACTGTGCATCGTGTGTAATATGTGTTGGTTCATGAGTGGCTTTCTCTCTGATACAGAAAGAGACAAAAATAGACAGACAGACAGGAAGACACATAGGCAGACAGTAAGACAGACAAGCAGACATATAGGCATGTTACATGTTTTATCAAATGGTATACAATACCGACAGGTTGGTAGATAAGACACATAGGCAACATTTAGGCAACTTTATTCCAAAACGTTTCGCCTACACAGTAGGCTTCTTCAGTCGAGTACAGAAAGTAGGCAGGAGCAGTAGAGATGTGAAGACGATGTAATCAGTCCATCACCCTTGAAGTCGTTGATTTGAGGTTGTCAGTCCCTCAGCCTGGAGAAGTTCTGTTCCAAAGTCTGGAACTAACTGAAGATCAAGAGACAGTGTTGAGACTTAAATACTGTCAGAAGGAGAGGTGCAGAGTCGTAGTAGTGAGAATGAATTAACAACACTGTTGCTTGATCTTCAGTTAGTTCCAGACTTTGGAACAGAACTTCTCCAGGCTGAGGGACTGACAGCCTCAAATCTACGACTTCAAATCTACTAATTACATCGTCTTCACATCTCTACTGCTCCCGCCTACTTTCTGTACTCGACTGAAGAAGCCTACTGTGAAGGTGAAACATTTCGGAATAAAGTTGCCTAAATGTTGCCTATGTGTCTTATCTACCTACATGTTTTATGTACAGTAGACTGTCATTTAGTGTGAGTTTATTTGGCACGATTTGGGTATAGCTCGATTGAAGAATTGCGGCACAATTTTATGTAACACGTCATATGATAAATTTAACATGGTTCAGATTGCGGGAAGGAAAAAAAAAACTTCCATTTTTCTCAAGCGGCTGCCTTGTTGTGGTTCAGCGGGGAAGACCTCCCGCCATCTCCATCCCTTCCCCTACACCACCCCACCATCCTAGCATTCGTACTTCATACGTGTCCAGTCCAACTTCTCTGTTACAAGCTTGTGATTGTGAATTGTGTTTTGATCTTTGAATTGCTATATCTTGTATCTTTCAAGCAATCATGACACCCAGAAGGCATACCAGTGTTGCTCAAAGTGGCAAGAAAAGGTGCAAGCATTTAATTAAGTCTTAGAATTAACGAAGGAAACAAAGATATTAGACAAGACATCCTGTTGCCATGATGAAGTGTTACTTTGTACACATAAAAAGACATAATCATAAGTTTGTGTGACTGACTGACTTACTGAATGACTGACTGACTTACTGAATGACTGAATGATTTGACTGACTTACTGAGCAACTTGACTGACTTACTGAACAACTTGACTGACTTACTGAATGACTTGACTGACTTACTGAACAACTTGACTGACTTACTGAATGACTTGACTTGCTTACTGAATGACTTGACTGACTTACTGAATTACTTGACTGACTTACTGAATGACTTGACTGACTTACTGAATGACTTGACTGACTTACTGAATGACTTGACTGACTTATTGAATGATTTGACTGCCTTACTGAACAACTTAAATGACTACTGAATGACTTGACTGCCTTACTGAATGACTTGACTGACTTACTGAATGACTTGACTGACTTACCAAATCACTTGACTGTCTTACTGAATCACTTGACTGACTTGCTGAATCACTTGTCTGACTTACTGAATCACTTGACTCACTGAATCACTTGACTCACAATTTAAGGAAAGAAATTTTGTTATTTCTGTTACATTTGTAGTCTTAGGCAGTAAAAACAACATAATACATTTACAATTACAATATTCACTTTTATTTTTGTAAGATGTGGAGGCCTAAAAAAAAGTTTGGCTTTTTTGGGGCTCACAGGAATGTAACACTATTTTTCTAGTAAGTTCTTCAGTTCATCTAACATGGTTTTACCTAACACTGTGTTATCAGGAACGTAACTGCCATATTAAATGACGGTCTACTGTATAACAGTGAAAACAAATAAAGCCAAGGTTCTCTGGAGCAGTGCATGATCATCAAGTGTCACTGAACTACTGCACTGTCAGCAGTGGAATGACACTCATCTTACACCTTGCTTCAAAAAGTTTCATATATACAGTGGTTCCTCATTTATCGTCATTAATCCATTCCTGGAAGTGCGACGATTATCGAAATAGATGATTTTTTTAATCAATTTTCCCAATAAGAAACAATGTAAATACAATTAATCCATTCCTGACACCCAGAAATATTAAAACAAAATTTTTGTTTACATGAAATATAGATGTAGTAAATAAACAATGCAATGGGACATGATGAATGTAACATTAACAGCATAACACTTACCTTTATTGGCGATTCTTCTTAGTGCATGGAAGACTGGAGGAGGAGAGAGATTGGATTAGTTACTGTTTGAAAGGGGAATCCCCTTCCATCAGCTGTATAGTCCTTCTGGCTTAGCGCTTCTTTTTGATTATAATAATAATCCCCTTCCATCAACACCTCAGGTACCAAGTCTTTTTCTGGGGTTACGTACTTCTCTTCTCTGTTTCTTAATGCCACTAGGACCAGCTTGAGAGTCACTAGAGTCCTGTCTCGCAAAAAAAGTGTCCAGAGAACTCTGTTTCTGGCGTCTCTTTAAAACTTCCCTAAAATGGGCCAAGACTCTGTCACTGTACAAGTTGCCAATATGGCTTGCAACATCCTTCTCAGGGTGATGTTTCTCCATAAATCTTTCCATCCTACCCACATTTCAAAAACCCCTTAATTTCTGAAGAAGGCACCTTCTTCCATCTCTCTTCCTCCTCCTCTGCAGCAAGATTCTGAGCTGCGATCTGTTGCTGTTCCTGTTGAAGCTCTTGCAGCTCCTCATAGGTTAGCTCTTCATTGTGGTCCTCCACCAACTCTTCCACATCCTCCAAACTCACATTCAACCCCATGGAACTCCCGAATGCCACAATAGATTTCACAACTGACATAGGCTTATCAGGGTCAGCCACAAACCCTTCAAAACCCCTCTTGTGAACACAATCTGGCCACAATTTTCTCCAAGCAACAACAGCTTCTTTGATTTCCTTTTTCTTTACCACGATGGAAGATATGGTTGTATGGGGTTTGTTATACATCCTGGCTAGTTCGGCCACATGTACACCACTTTCATATTGTTCAAACATGTTTTTCTTAAATTCAATAGTATATCTCACCTTCTTTTCCAAAGACTTGGCACTAGGAGCTTTCTTTGGAGCCATGGTAGCTTATTTAGCACTTGCAAACACTAAAATGAATGGAATATTATGAAATATTCTGTACGAACAATTGAGGGGACAGCTGCTCACTGGTAAAAGTGGCACACTGGCTGGGAACGCAGGCTGAGGTGTCTCAGAGCTGTAAGTGTGCGTCCAGGATGAATGACAATTAGCAAGTCAACTGATCATTTGCGAGCCAATGTTTGGACAAAAATAATGCGACGATTTCCGAAAATTATGACTATTGAGCCCGACGATTATCGAGTGACCACTGTACTCCATGTCTAAAACATTGGTAAGCAAGACACATAGGCAACAGTTAGACATCTTTAACCCTTTCAGGGTCCGTCCCGTAGATCTACGGCTTTACGTTCAGGGTCCAAACCGTAGATCTACGCCATGAGCTCAGCTCACTCTGATAAACTGTGAGTGGTACATTTGGGCCTAGATATGAGAGAATACATCTATGTGGTATGTGTGCACCACATAAAACAGATCCTGCAGCACACTGTGTATAATGAGAGAAAAAAAAATGAAATCATGATTTTTCGATTAAAACAGCAACTTTGTAGTGTTTTTTCGTATGTTTTTTATAGATGTATTTGCGATTTCTTGGTCTCATTTGATAGAATGGAAGACATATTACAGAAATAGAGATGATTTTGATTGGTTTTAGCACTGGAAATGGCTTGAAACTGAGCTCAAAGTAGCAGAAATGTTAAATTTTTGCCGATATTCAAGAGTAAACAAACGACCTCACACGTCTAATACACGTCAGCTGGTGGGTCTAATATACATTCACAAATATGGTGATGATATTTATACAATCATTACAGTATTGCATAACAGTAAATCTTCTATTTTTTGGTGTGAATAAAAATTCATTATGTGAATAAAAAATCAAAATGGAATTTATTTGTAAAGCCTCAAAACATAACTAATGAACAGAGGAAATGTTAGTTTAGTGCCAGGAATACCTACATTGTTCATTCTGGACCCTATTTTGAAATTGGAAATATTTTGAACTTTGTGTTAAATTGGCCAAATTAACAATTTCCGATCACTTTATTTTGTAGTTGAAACAGTTGACTTGGCAATTTCTTGTGCTCAATCGATAGAATAGAAGTAATACTAGTGAAATAGCTAAGAATTTGGTTGATTGGAATAATGTAATTGGCCTAAAATGGGAGTCAAAGTCGGCAAAATCGCCGATTCGTAAATATCGCTGACACATCAAAATTCGCGAGAGCATAATTTCGTCAATTTTCCACCGAATTTCGTACTTTTTGTTTTATTACCTTCACAAAAAGATTCTCTACGATTTCATAAGAAAAAATAACAATTTTTTTTTTTTAAAATTCTTGGACACTGGTGCGTGACTCCAGATTTGGGCCTTGGCCCTCTCCTAAACTTGTTTTCAGGGTCGGAAATTTTTCAAAAAAAAAAAAAAATTATTTTTTCTTATGAAATGATAGAGAATGTTTCTCGCTCATAATGGCACCAAAAGTAAGAAATTTGATGGAAAACTTACAGAATTATGCTCTAGTGAAGTTAGCGGTCTCGACGATGTTTACGTATCAGTGATTTCACCCACTTTGAGCCCTATTTTCATCCAATTCCAATGTACCAGTTGACAAAAATCATAGCTCTTTCACTAGGACTCCATTTTTTCTATCGAATGAGTACAAGAAACCTCCTATTTACTGATTTCAACTATCCACTAAAGTGGTCATAAATTGGCAATTTTGCCAATTTCACAAAAATTTCAAAAGATGCCAATTTCCAAATAGGGTCCAGAATAAACAAGACAGACATTCCTGGCACTAAAATAATATTTCCTCTGTTCATTAGTCACGTCTCCAGGCCCCTCTTGCATTTCTTTTGCTTTCCACATTGAATTTTTATTCTGACAAAATAGAAGATTTACTGTTATGCAGTCTACTGTAATAGTGTAGAAATGGTGTAGAAATGGTATAAATAATATCAGTGCACTTGTGAAAGAATATTAGACTCACCAGGTGATGTGTATTGGACGCATGGCATGATTTGTTTACTTTTGAACTTTGGCAAAAATCGAACATTTCTGCTACTTTGAGCTCAATTTCAAGGTCTTTTTCTTTGTGAAACCAATCAAAATCATCTCTATTTCTGTAATATGTCTTCATTCTATAAAATGTAACCAGGAAAACTAGAATATAACCATATGTAGCATATGAAAATACATTGCAAAGTCGCTGTTTTAAACCAAAAACACAGTTGGAGCTTTTTTATTCTCATCATGCACTATGGGCTTTAGGATTTTTTTATACTGCACACACTGACCACATAGACCCATTCTTTCATATGTAGGCCTACCAGCTTTCTCTTGCTAGATTTGAAGGTGCTAGAATTTATACGTACTAGTACAGCACCAACCCTGAAAGGGTTAATCTGAAACATTTCGCCTATACAGTAGGCTTCTTCAGTCGAGTACAGAAAGTAGGCAGGAGCAGTAAAGATGTGAAGATGTAATCAGTTCATCACCCTTGAAGTTGGAGATTTGAGGTTGTCAGTCCCTAAGCCTTGAGAAGAGATCTGTTCCATACTCTCGAACAATGTGGAGATCAAGTGTAGAAGCCTTCAAGAGGAAACTGGAGAATTATCTTTGCCAGGTGCCAGATCAACCAGGCTGTGATGGATATGTGGGGCAGCGGGCCTCCAGCAGCAACAGCCTGGTTGACCAAGAAAGTACCAGACGAACCTGGCTCATGGCTGGGCTCAGAGAGTAGATAAACTCTTGAAACTTTTCAAAGGTATATCAAAGGTATCAAGCAACAGCGTCGAGACATATATACAGTGGACCTTCGGGTTACAATATTATTCCATTCCAGAGAGCTTGTCCTTAACTGATTTTATTGCTAGCTGAATTAATTTTCCCCATAAGAAATAATAGAAATCCAATTAATCTGTTCCAGACTCCCGAAAGTATGTACAGTGGACCCCCGGTTTACGATATTTTTTCATTCCAGAAGTATGTTCAGGTGCCAGTACTCTCCGAATTTGTTCCCATAAGGAATATTGTGAAGTAGATTAGTCCATTTCAGACCCCCAAACATACACGTACAAATGCACTTACATAAATACACTTACATAATTGGTCGCATCGGTAGGTGATCATTAAGCGGGGGTCCACTGTATTAGAAGAAAAAAATTTTCAAATGAAATATACATTTTCCTACACAGAAAACAATGAGACATGAAGAATAAATAGATGAAGAATAAATGACACTTACCTTTACTGAAGATTTATTGATGAGTGATGAGATGGGAGGAGAGGAGATGATGGGAGTGTATTATTGTTGGAAGGGGAATCCCCTTCCATAAGGACTTTAGGTAGCAAGTCCTTTTACAGAATTATTTCCTTTCTTTATTTTTTAATGCTACTGGGACAACTTGACAATCATTGGACCTCAGTCGCACCAAAAATCTGTCCATAGTGCTCTGTTTCTGGCATTCCTTTAAGATTTCCCTAAATTGGGACACAACATTGTCATTGTAAAAGTCACCAGCATGGCTTGCAACAGCTGTGTCAGGGTGATGTTCATCCATAAAGTCTTGCACCTTTGTTCACATTGTACAAATGTTCTTAATCGTTGAAGAAGGCAACTTCCTCCATCTCTCTCTCTCGTCCTCTGAAACAATTTCCTCAGCTCTGGTCTCTTGCTGTTGCAGATGCTCTAGCAGCTCATTAGTGGTTAGCTCTTCATCATCATTCTCCACCAACTCTTCCACATCCTTGCAACTATCCTCCAACCCCATGGACTTCCCCAATGACACAATAGATTCCACAACTGGTATAGGCTCCTCAGGGTTAGCCCCAAACCCTTCAAAATCCCTCTCTTGTACACATTGTGGCCACAATTTCCTTCAAGCAGAGTTCAAAGTCCTGCAAGTCATTCCCTCCCTATCAGCATGGATTCACAAGAGGCCGGTCTTGTCTAACTAATTTATTAACTTTCTTCAGTAAAGCTTTTGAGGCTGTTGACCACAATAAAGAATTTGATATTATTTACTTAGATTTTAGTAACGCTTTTGATAGAGTTCCGCACCATAGACTGTTAAAGAAAGTGGCAGCTCATGGCATTGGGGGAAAAGTGCTCTCGTGGATCGAGTCATGGTCACTGACAGGAAGCAGAGAGTGTCCATAAATGGGGTTTAATTCGGGGTGGGGATCTGTAACAAGTGGCGTTCCACAGGGATCAGTCTTGGGCCCGTTGTTGTTTATAATATATATCAATGATCTTGATGAGGGAAATTACTAGTGATATGAGCAATTCGCCGATGACACAAAGATAGGTAGGATAATTGATTCAAACGTAGATGTTATGGAACTTCAGGAGGATTTAAACAAACTTATTCTTGGTCAGAAAAGTGGCAGATGCAGTTCAATGTAGATAAATGCAAGGTTCTGAAGCTTGGAGTGCCCATAACCCTAGTACTTATAAGTTAAATGATGTAGAACTTAGCCATACAGATTGCGAAAAGGACTTGGAGGTTATGGTGAGCAGCAACCTTAAACCAAGACAGCAATGCCTAAGCGTACGTAATAAGGCAAATAGATTACTGGGATTTATATCAAGAAGTGTAAGCAACAGAAGTCCAGAGGTCATACTGCAGCTTTATACATCATTAGTAAGCCTCACCTAGATTATGCAGCTCAGTTTGGTCTCCGTATTACAAAATGGACATAAATTCGTTAGAAAACATTCAGCGTAGGATGACTAAATTAATACATAGCATTAGAAATCTTCCTTATGAAGAAAGATTGAAGACTCTTAAGTTACATTCACTTGTTAGACGAAGAATGAGGGGAGACCTGATCGAAGTGTATAAGTGGAAGATAGGTATTAATAAAGGGGATATTAATAAGGTCTTGAGGATGTCTCCCCAGAGAGAAACCCGCAGTAATGGATTTAAATTAGATAAGTTTAGATTTAGAAAGGACATAGGAAAGTATTGGTTTGGAAATAGGGTAGTTGATGAGTGGAACAGTCTACCTAGTTGGGTTATTGAGGCTGGGGACTTTGGGTAGTTTCAAATCTAGGTTGGATACGTACATGAGTGGGAGGGGTTGGATTTGAGTGGGACTTTCACATCAGAGCTTATTTGTTGGGTGGCATTGAAAATTGGGTTGGGCAAATGTTTTGTTAGTGGGATGAATTGTAAAGGATCTGCCTAGTATGGGCCAGCAGGCCTCCTGCAGTGTTCCTTCTTTCTTATGTTCTTATGTTCTTATGTTAAGCCTTACCTATAAGGTTTAGGCAATTGAGGATACTGAAGTGATCTTTCCAAAACTCTCTTTGGGTCAATTTAATGTCTGAGGTCACTTCAAAGCACTTTTAAAACACTGATTTAGTGTATAGTTTTTTGAAATTTGAAATGACCTGCTGGTCCATGGGCTGGAGGAGAGGAGTGGTGTTAGGAGGCAAAAACCTGACTTTTATGAAACTCAACTCCCCCACAATTCGCTCTTGCAAGTTTGGAGGATAAGCAGGAGCATTGTCTAATTCCAGTTGGCACTTGAGGTCCAATTTATTTTCCAGGAGGTATTTTTTTCACATTGGGGCCAAACACATGATAGAACCAATTGAGGAAAATGTCCCTAGTGACCCATGCCTTACTGTTTGCCTTCCACATCACACACAAATTAGCCTTGACAACACTGTTTTTCTTGAACTCTCTGGGAGTTTCAGAGTGATACAGGAGTAAAGTCTTCACTTTGAAATCCCCACTAGCATTACTACAAAACATGAGAGTTAGCCTGTCTTTCATAGGCTTGTGTCTTGGGAGTGCCTTTTCCTCCTGAATAATGTAGGTCTTACAAACCATACCCCACCTGGGATTGAACCCGCGGTCAGAGAGTCTCAAAACTCCAGCCCGTCGCATTAGCCAGCTAGAGTTCGTCACGGCCACGCTAGCTGGAGATTTGTCTGTAAAAACTTGTATTTGTGGTCACAGTGGTGCCTGTGCTAACCTTCCTATGGTGTAGAAATATACCTAGTTGGATGAATCTTATTGTGGCTAGCTGGTCTAGTGGCTAACGCGACGGGCTGGAGTTTTGAGACTCTCTGACCGCGGGTTCAATCCCAGCCGGGGTATGGTTTGTTTGCAATCGTGTCATTACGATTTCGTGAGTAATGTAGGTCTTGTTTGGCATTTTCTTCCAAAACAGGCCTGTTTCGTCACAATTGAACACTTGTTGGTGTTTTAATTTTTCAGCCTCTATGTACCCCTTAACCCGTAAACGGTCCAAATGTATATACACGTTCTTACCACTAGCTCCCCAAATATATACAGTGAACCCCCGAGTTGCGTGACTAATCCATTCCAGAGAACCCGCCGAAGGACGAAATTCACGAAACTCGAAACCATTTTCCCCCTAAGAAATAATGGAAATAAAATTAATCCGTTCAAGGCACCCAAAAATATTAAAATAAATTTTTTTTTTTTCAAATTAAATAAAGATTTACATAATGAAAACAATCAGAAATCAAGTACATGCATTTAAAATAAATAATAATAACAACATTACACTTACCTTTACTGAAGACTTCTGGGTGGATGGAAGATGGGAGGAGGTGATAGGAGGAAGGTGTACACTATTGTTTAGAAGGAGAATCTCCTTCCATTAGGACTTTAGGTAGCAAGTCCTTATCTGGGGTTACTTCCCTTCTTTTAATGCCACTGGGAACAACTTGAAAGTCACTTGACCCCTGGCACACAAAATATCTATCCAGAGAGGTCTTTTTCTGGCATTTCTTTAAGATTTCCCTGAAGTGGGACACAACACTGTCATTGTACATGTTGCAGATACGGCTTGTTTCAGCTTGGTGGGGGTGATACTTTTCAACAAAACTTTGCAACTCATTCCACATTCCACACATGTCCTTAATCACTGAAGAAGGCACCTCATCCACTCCCTCTTCCTCCTCCTCCTCTGAAGCAAGTTCCTCGGCTGTGGTCTGATGCTGTTCCAGTTGAAGCTCTTGCAGTTCGTCAGTGGTTAGCTCTTCCCTGTGGTCCTCCACCAACTCTTCCACATCCCCGTCACTCACTTTGTTTACCAAAGGGCTTGCACTAGCTTTCCTTGGGTCCATGATGACTTATTTAGAAGTTGCAAGCACAAAAAACAATGGATTATTATTAAATGTATTGTATGAACCCGCGGGGTGATGGTCACGCGTTGGTAAAAAATGGTACACTGAGCGTGAATGGTGTGGGAGACTGGCTTTGTGTGCGTGGTGATGGGCGGACGGGTACCGGACAGCCTCCGAAACACGAGTTTTTTCACGAATCTCGAGGCCAAATTTTTCCAAAAAAAATTGCCGAAGGTCAAATTTTGCAAAAGTCGAGGCTGCCGAAACTCGGGGTCCACTGTACATACGTTTTATTTTTTCTGCCTCCAAATTTGGCATGATTGCCCTGAGATGCCTGGTCAGCATAGAATGGGTCTTAACACTCGGTGTGCATCATATTAAAAAAATCTGGGACCACTTAGTACCTTGTGGGAGCACCAGTTAAAATGAGCACCAGCTAAAGCAAACAGTGCAGCAAACACCAAGGATTCAATGATGTAATGTCATATTAACACTCCCCTTTTAAGAGGAAAGTGATGTTAACCTCAAGTTTAGTGCCTGCCTATCTGTCTCTGTATCTCTCACTGTCTATTTGTCTCAGTCTATCTGTGTCTATCTGTCTCTGCCTGTCTCTATCTGTCTCTGTCTACCTGTCTCTGTCTCTATCTGTCTCTGTCTCTGGCTATCTGTCTCTGTCTGCTTGTCTCTATCTTCTCTGTCTGTCTCTGTCTATCTGTCTCTGGCTATCTCTTCTTATCTCTGTCTCACAGGTACATATAAATACAATTATAGAAAGTGTAAATTACTTGGGATAACCTAAAAAATCTGAAGTGCTATGCAGTTCTGGTAGATATAATGAATACGAATACATGTTGATTCACAGTGGCTGTCTTTGAGACAGAGAGACAGAGAGAGAGACAAGCAGATAGAGAGACAGATAAGCAAAGACAGAAATGCTGATTATTACAACCCACGAGTCCAAATGGCCTGTTGTCCTGGGTGTAAAGGGAGCAAAATAAACACAGCAGAAAACTTATGACTTAAATTATCCTTCACCAGTTTAGAACAGCAGTATGTACACTATATACACTATGTACAGTGATAGGTATTAGTGCACTCCACGGTAAGCAAGGCAAAATAGAAGCCACTAGAGAGCATACCGTGCTTCAACCAGCTCTAGAATGGGAATGACAAGGGCAGACAGGAGAGTGGTACCCACATAACCTCTGCGATTGCCAAAACCATCTTCTTATTGGCAGGGACCTAGGTACTAGTTGAACGACGGGGCCCCATCGTCAACTCTCAGTCACCTGGTTCGCTGGTTGGGGGAGATAGCCTGTAAATGAGGGTGTGTACATGTGCCGAATAAAGGTTACGTACTCTTTGCATGCCACACCCCCACCCCTAGAAGGCTCAGGATTAGGCTGCCACCTCCCAGTGGTAACCGTGCTGCCATGGCACAAAATAATGGGACCGCCTTTCCTCTCAACCATCCAACTCTTAGATAGAGCTCAGCTTTTCTCATGACAAAAAGCCAAACCCTAAACTCAGAGTGAGATAGCAGACAGTCGGGCTAGCTTAGGTCCAAGATACAGGCGGACGGTAGCCCGCATCCCCTCACTAAAAAAAAAAACCCAAACCAGGGGATTAAAAAAAAGAGCTTGGAAGGGGTTACCACAAGTAACCTAACATCCTAACCTAATATATAATTATATAATATTGTTAGACTCTTGATAAAGAGTCTGCCAACATATTTTCTTTGCCGGCAATATGTTTAATTCTGAGAGAGTAGGGTTGCAGTCTTAAAGCCCAATGCATGAGCCTTGTGTTGTGGTTCTTCATGGCTTGGAGATATACTAGAGGATTGTGATCACTGTAGATGGTGACCACCTGCGATGTCTGGCCCACATAAACATCGAAATGCTTCTTTTTCAATGGTAGAGTAAGCCCTCTGATGCGGCTGAAATTTGGCAGAGAAGAATGCTACAGGCTACAACTCTTCGTTCCCGTTTTTTAATAGTACTGCCCCAGCCCCAGACTCACAAGCATCAACCTGTAATGAGGAAGGTTTGGAGAAATCTGGAGACAAAAGAATTGGTGCAGTACACAATAATCTTTTTGCTTTGTCAAAAGCACTTTGACATTCTTGGGTCCAATTAAAGGGAACTTTGTGACTGGTAAGAGAGGTAAAAGGGGCTACAATATCTGAGAAATTCTTACAGAATCTTCTGTAAAATCCTATCATGCCTAGGAAATGTTGAAGAGATTTCCTATCATGAGGAACTGGATAATCTTTAATCTAGATGACTCCTCCACTAAACCATGCTCTAACAGAAATTCTACTTCCTTCTGAAGTAGCCTCTGCTTTTCAGGATTAGCTCTGTAGGGGGAGAGTTTAATAGGTTTAGAGTTTCCCACATCTACATCATGATAACCTAACGAACATTTTTTCGGTACATCCGAAAAAATATTAGGGTGTGACTGTAGAAACTCAGCTAAACTTGTTGCTTGTGTTTCAGATAGTCCCTCCATTAAAGGGCTAGGGTGCTTGAGGAGGACAGAGTTTGAAAGTTTAACATTAGTTTCAGAAGTAGAGTGCAAAAAATCAGAGTCGTCCTCAGAGGTAGAGGACAGAGTCATTACTGGGACTTTATCTGGTGTATGAAAAGATTTTAACTGATTAATGTGGTAGGTTTTAGTTTTTGAGGTCTTGTCAAGGGGAGCTACCACATAATTTACATTAGATAATTTACTTACAATATGCATAGGTCCCGTAAATCTAGCTTTCAATGTGTGGCCAGGTATAGGTTCCTGCACCAACACCTTGTCTCCTGGATTGAACCCCTCAAGGAAGGTTCCTTGATGTTGGTGAGGGGCTCTTGATTTAGGGAATTGGATCTGTGCTCCAGTTCCCCAAATTAAGCCTGAATGCCTTCCACATCCCCCCCCCCCAGGCGCTGTATAATCCTCCGGGTTTAGCGCTTCCCCCTTGATTGTAATAATAATAATAATCCTGGATTGAAGGAGTGGAATTGTGCACTTCTGTCATACCTCTGTTTCATCTTATTTTGAGCTGTCTTTAGGTTAGCCTTGGCTAACTGACGTGCCACCTGCAACCTTGAAGACGGGTTGTAGAGTGTTGAGCTAACGTCTTCTCCCATCCATCCTTTTTGAGCACCCGAAGAGGACCTCGTACATTGTGCCCAAAGATCAGCTCAAACGGACTATACCCAGTAGACTCTTGCACCATTTCTCGCACTGAGAGTAGCAACAAAGGTAGTGATTCATCCCAGTCTGTAGGAAAATGCATGCAAAAAGTTCTCATCATGGTTTTTAACGTCTGATGGAATCTTTCCAAGGTGCCTTCGGACTGAGAATGATAGGCAGTGGATAAGTTGTGGATTATCCCTAACCTAGTTAATGCTTCCCTAAATGCTTTGGCAGTGAAATTAGTACCTTGATCACTTTGAATAGTTTTAGGAATGCCTCAACAAGAAATAAATTTTGTTAAAGCTTTGAGAATAGCTTTAGTATGAATACTGCGCATGGGAATTGCTTCAGGATATCTGGTTACTTTATCCATAATGGAAAATTTAATTAATGATTCCCAACTTTGACCTAGGTAGTGGACTTACACAATCTATAATTAAATCTGCAAAAGGTTCTCCAGCAGGTATAGGTTGGAGAGGTGCAGGTTTAATGGAATGTCCAGGTTTCCCTACTTGCTGACATTCTGGGCAACACCGGATATGATTCTTCACATCCTGCTTTAATTTTGGCCATAAAATTCTTTTGTGATTCTATAAAAGGGTTTTTTAGTAAATTTCCTAAGTGACTTCCAAATGAAGTATTATGAAATATTTGAATATTTGAGGTCTAAACTTTGTTGGAACCACTAACCTGTCAGACAGTTGCCGGCCCTCTATCTCCTTACCAGTTCCAGTGCAGATCAAATAATCGTTTTTAAGTTCATACTTGACCCGGGTGATCCAAAGAGGATTTACCCATAGCTGCCCGAAAGCGAATTTTTTAAAAAAGGGTTTCCCCTCGTTGTTCCTCCCGGAAGGACAGTCCCTTGGCATGGAAACAGAGATATCTGGGAATCCTGCAACCTGGGAATAGGAAGGCTTTTATCGGGGTCTGTTCATTGATCTACGAGGCTCTGGCCAGTTTTCCTTGTAAAACAAAGTGGCTATTCTGAGTCGGAGTCGCCCAAGGATAGGTCAACATTCTCGCCAGACAACCCTGGGGAGGTTGCCCGATTTTATGGCCAACACTGGAGAAAAATTAATCATTATGGGTTTCCCGGGACACACACTAGCAGTAGTAAGGGTTATTACCCAGTAATAACATGGCATCTTTCAGGGGGAATCCTTCGGATACACCCACAGTCAAGTATCCAGTGTAATATTTGCACTGTACATAAATTTTATGCAAAGGGACAAAATATATAGCTCCTCCAAATGCTTCAATAAACACAGAAGAAATTCAAGGAAGTGTTTTGTGAAAAGGGTAATTTCTCTCTCTTATAAGTGACCCAATAGCTCCGGTATCTCAAAAGGTTTTGACTTCAGTTGTTTTGGAGTTTTCCTGAAGGGAAATAAGACTCTTACAATAATAAGGGGCCATCCCTTTTTCTACTTCTCTGGGGGCCCTGTTACTAGGGATATTAGAGATTTTCCCAATGGGTTGGGGGTTTGTGGGGGCAGTTGGGAGGATGTGACCTACTTTGTTACAGAGGAAGCAGACGACAGGCTTGCCCTGTACTCCTGCTGACGTTGCAACTGGTGTCGCTCTGGCTGGTGTCTCTCTGGATACTGTTGTTGAGATGCACATGTTGAGTAGTTTTTTCTCTCACCAGGTGGACCATAAGTTGAGAAGCGTGGCTCACCAGGTGACTTAGTTGGCCTGATGTAGACGTTCTCCCTCTGGCTGGCCACTCATTCTCCAAGGTTGACGATCTCGGGCTCATGCCAGGGGCTGTTGAAAAGAGGACAGGACTGCTCGGACAAGGAGCGGTTAGTTTCAAAGGGTATCAGCCAACCTGGCTGCCTCCAATGCAGTGGTTAAGTCACGATCCTGCAGAAAGACTCGAACCTCTGGTCCCACAGACTCCAGCAGGTTGTCAATCAGAATAAGCTGCACCAGATCCTCAAAAGTTGTGACACCACTTGCTTTATACCAGCTGGTAAAAGCTTTGGTCTGCTGCCACACAAAATCAACCAGGGATTGACCAAGCTGTCGCCTGCCTAATTTGAATAATTTATGATATTTAGCTGGGATACAGGTACATGCTCCCAAAACTGTGGTCTTCACTACTTGATAATCAGAAAACTCAGTGTCATTTAATACTGACGTAAATTCCTGTGCCTTACCAAACAATGCTGTGTGAACCAACGATGCCCAATGCTGTTCTGGCCACCTCAAGGCTCGAGCCTGATTTTCAAAGCTTTCGAAAAATTGTTCTGGTTCGGCCTCATTGAAGTGGGGAACAAGCTGTACTGCTTTCTGTAAACTAAAATCATTTCAGAATGTGAAAACTGCCTCCTTTCTCTTTCCCTATCAAATTCTTCTTCTGCAAATGCTCTCTGTTCCCTAGTCTGCTCAAGATTGATTTTTTGCCAGCTCAAGTGCCAATGCCACTGATTCACCTTGAGACAACCCTGCTGCACTAGACTGACGATTTTGCTCCATTGATATATCATCTTCCTCCTGCGAGAACATTGTAGCTTTTTCCCTAGCTCCCGTAAAGGGAGGGGTCTGATGGGCCATCTCTTCTTCTCGAAGTTTGTCAGTAATCAGTGAATGCAGTTGCGCAGCTGTGAGAGTGCGTTTGTAATTAATGCCAATGGAACGAGCAATTTGCCAACAACGCTGTAGGGACAGTTTAGGTAGGTTAAACAAAGTATATGCCGACACCAGACGTCTGACTCGTCTAGGTGGCATACCACAATGTATAAGTTATTCGCTATGCACAGTACGATTGCAGAATACGCATACAAGGTGGATACGCAATAGCAAAGCTGACTGCAAAAATCTTCACACCGAACAGGCTAGTAGCAACTGACATGCAAAATTTGTAAAGCAATGCCAGACAGCAAGCTACACACTCACTGTTCTACAAGATTGACCCTAGCAAAGCGAGCACACCAAACAAGATAGTAGCGAGCTGTTGAACAATCACACAATAGCAAGGCTGACCATAGCAAAGTAACTGACACGCAAAATTTGTAAAGCGTTGGCAAAGCTAATGCAATGCCAGTCAGCAAGCTGCACAATGTTCCTGCTACCAGCTTCACCCTAGGCTCAACCCTTTCTCTAAGTCCAGCTCCAGCTCTTGGACAGGCTATCCATATTACAACCCAGGAGTCCAAATGGCCTGTTATCCTGGGTGTAAAGAGAGCAAAATAAACACAGCAGAAAACTTCTGACTTATATTATCCTTCACCAATTTAGAACAGCAGTATGTACACTATATACACTATGTACAGTGATAGGTATTAGTGCACTCCACGGTAAGCAAGGCAAAATAGAAGCCACTAGAGAGCAGACCATGCTTCAACCAGCTCTAGAATGGGAATGACAAGGGCAGACAGGAGAGTGGTACCCACATAACCTCTGCGATTGCCAAAACCATCTTCTTATTGGCTAAAACCTAGGTACTAGTTAAAGGGGGGCCCCTAAACTCTCAGTCACCTGGTTCGGGTTGGGGGATAGCCTGTAAATGAGGGTTTTTTACATGCCGAAAAAAGGTTTACGTATCTTTGCATGCCACATGATGCCATCAATTGTCTTCCCTTAACAAACTCTTATAAATCCCACCCCGGATGTTGTCATGACATCAGCTTAAGGGAAATTTTATTTTCTTTTTTTTTCCCTTTTTCCCTTTTCCTTCTTCTTCCTTCTTCTTTCTTTTTCCCCCCCTTCTTCTTCCTTTTTCCTTTTTCTTTTTCTGTACACCTGGTATCCCAAAAAATTGCTGGGACCTTCAAATACTTTTTTATATTCCCATAAATAGTAAATAAACAAGGCAGGTGTAAAAGTCCCTTGTCATGTGTTTGTGACAAAGTGAGTACAATTTTAGAAATAAATTTTTTAATGTAGAACAAGATTGGTCATGAAATGGAAGAACTACTATAAAAAGCAAATTTTCAGAACATAAAAAAAACATAAAATAATATGAAAACCAGAAAGAAATGTATATCGTCAACACTTCTGCAAGTGGCAGGACTCCATGTTGCCATCAGGTAATTGCCAAGTGCCAACTTCGTGCCCTCATATCTGGGTAAATACTGACCCTAAAAAAAATTTTTGTTTTTGTCCTATAACTCTTAGAAAAATGTGTACTTTATTTCTATATAAAAAGAATGATTTTTCTATTTTTCAAAATATTTGGGGCACTGGGGTAGTGAATGTGCAAAATACGTAGTATATGTTTGGACCGTTTACGGGTTAAAGTCCTGCACATATTTTTCAGCTGCTTTTTTGTCAGAACTGGCAACCTCACCATGCCTTATCACACTTTGTATGCCACTACGATTCTTAAATTTCTCAAACCAACCTTTGCTGGCCTTAAATTCATTAACATTAACACTAGTTTCAGGCATTTTCTTAATTAAATCATAATGCAACTGCCTGCTTTGTCACATATGATTGACTGTGAAACACTATCTCCTGATAATTGTTTGTCATTGACCCCACAAAATAACAGTCTTCCACATCTTAAAGCATTTGCTATCTTGTTTTGTAAGCATACTTGCCCCTTTTTGCAACAACAGCTTCCTTGACTCCCTTTCTGTTGGGCCCAAGAGAGTAGCAATGGTTGATTGGGGTTTGTTATACAACCAGGCCAGCTTGGAGGCACTCGCTCCCTTTTGTACTTTGCGATTATCTCTTTTTTCAATTTGCTAGTATTTCTAACCCCTTTTTTCCACAGGGTTAGCCTTGAAGCTTTCTTTGGGCCATGCTGGCTTATTTAGCAGTTACAAGCACTAAAAACAATGGATTAATACAAAATGTATTGCATGTATGTGTGGAACCATCTGCACTGGCTTGTAAACAATGGCACACTGGCTATACATAGTGGCCGGGCAGGTGCGGGCTTCCCAGGCTATGTGGACACATTCAGGATGAATGTTCTTAACCAAGTTTTTATCATTGGCCGAGCCAATATTTTTATGCTATATGATGGCATTGTTCCCCGAGAGTCCACTGTACTGTAGAGTGGTAGAAGCAAGAATGTAATCGCTGAAAGGTCACATCCTTCTCGGATCCAACCATTCTCACTTCAAAAAGTTGTCAAAAGTGTTTTCGCTTCTGTACCAAGATGCCATTGTGTTGCAGTGTCTGACAGAGTGAATATCAAAATGATATATAATACTGACAGGTTGGTAAGTAAGACACATAGGCAACAGTTAGACATCTTTATTCCAAAATGTTTCGCCGACACAGTAGGCTTCTTCAGTTGAGTACAGAAAGTAGGCAGGAGCTGTAGAGATGTGAAGACGATGTTACCTATCTGTCTTACTTACCAATCTGTTGGTATCATATACCATTATGATATTCACCATGTTTAACCCTTTGAGGGTTTCGGACGTACTAGTACGTCTTACGCGCAGGGGTTTTTGACGTACTAGTACGCACAAATTCTAGCGCCGTCAAATCTCGCGGGGGAAAAGGCTGGTAGGCCTACATGTGAGAGAATGGGTCTGTGTGGTCGGTGTGCGCGGTAGAAAAAAAATCTGGGACCCAGCGGTGCATTGTGGGAATGCCATCTTAGTAAACAATGTCCACCATGCCTCGGGTAAGAAGCTCCTCACTCCTCGGCGAATTGGGACACTTTTGTTCCCCAGTGACAGTTCTAATACAGATGGAAGTGCCAGTGAAGATGAGTTTCAAGGTTTTGGTGAGGTTTTGACCGAAACTAATGACCATAATATCGGTAATAGTGAGGAAAACCCAGACGACCCTCAGCCTTCCACCTCTGGTGCTGGGCCGTCTTGTTTACGTTCAGTTGTACCAGAATCCAAGAGGAAACTTCTATTTTCCCAAATCCCAGACTCAGATGAGAGCATGGGTGATGATAGTGATAGTGAATATGAACTACAAGCTCTTCAAACTAGTTCCAGTAGTGATAGTGAAGTGCAATACAGTGGACCCCCGGATAACGATCAGCTCCCAACTCGACCAATTATGTAAGTTTATTTTTGTAAGTGCTTTTGTAGGTGTATTTTTAGGGGTCTGAAAAGGACTAATCTAATTCACAATATTTCTTATGGGAACAAATTCGGTCTATAACGGCACCCAAACAGACTTCTGGATTGAAATAATATCGTTATGCGGGGGTCCACTGTATTCCCCAGTGAAGCGTCAGTATATACGACGATATATGCGCTCTTGTAGTGTGCCATATGCTATTCCAAGGGGAAGGAGTGCATCTCGGAGTACATCCCATGGCTGTACAACAGGAACAGAGAGTGAAAATGATGATGATACTGTTGCAATTGGGATGGAAAATGTGCGTGGTGGTAGTGGTGCCAGCGGTGAGGCACCAGCAGTGGGCCATGCTACCACCCACGCTGCCACCCACGCCGCTGCCTCAGCTGATCTACAACAAAGGCCACCATCCCCCACCCACCCACCACACCAGCCTCCACAACCACAACCTCCACAACCACAACCACCTGTCATTGTCCAGTACCACCAGCAGACCGCACCTGGGATTGGCAGGAAGCTGTCAATTTTGTTCCAAATGCCACCAGTTTGATGACAGCCAAAGTGGAATACGGCCATCTTGTACACTTGGGAACAATGCCACTGAACTGGAATGTTTCGAGTTATTCTTTGATGAACCACTGATGGAAAGTATTGTCATGGAAAGCAAAACATACTACGAGTACACCCTGGCAAACACATTACTTTCACCAAAATCACGTCTACACAGTGGAAGGAGGCAACTGTGGCTGAGATGTATCTTTTCTTTGCCACAATAATGCTTATGCCACATGTGTATAAGCACAAAGTGAAATCATACTGGTCAACAGACTGCCTGATTTCAACCCAGGTTTCAGTGATATAATGCCAGTGAATCGATTTGTGCTAATGTTACGTATGCTTCATTTTCAGACAAAACCAGCCTGACAGAACTGACAGGTTATATAAGATTAGGAATGTGTTTGTGTATCTGAAAGAGAAATTCAGTACGCATTTTTATCCCTTCAGGAAGCTTGTAATTGACGAATCTTGATTCTGTTCAAAGGAAGACTCTCTTTCAAGCAGTACATACCAAGCAAGAGGAAACGCTTTGGTATAAGTTGTTTGTGCTTTGTGATTGTTTCAGTGGTCTGGTATTGGATATTATTGTGTACACTGGAAGTTTATACATTGCAAAATACCAGGAAGTTATTGGGCATCTCAGGTGATGTGGTTAGAACAATGATAGAACCATACCTTGGTAAGGGGCATATATTATATACAGATAACTGGTACACAAGCCCTCACTCAGTGATTTTTTGCGAGTGAACATGACAGATGTGTGTGGCACAGTGCGTGCAAATCGGAAACATATGCCCAGGTTTGACGCTGGCACTCGTAGAGGTGAGGTGCAGGCGTTTGCTGCCATGACATCATGGCATTTCGGTGGCATGACAAACGAGATGTCACACTGTTGTCATCAGTTCACCCTAATGAAATGGACAGACAGTGGCAGGCAGCATAGAGAGAGCAATGAACCCATTCTAAAACCTGCAGCTGTGATTGATTACACCTTCAACATGCGTTCAGGTGGACAAATGTGACATGCAGAGTGGGTTTGCTGATTGTGTTCGCAAGAGTTATAAGTGGTTTCATCAAACTGTTTTTCCATCTTCTGGACATTTCTATGCTCAATGCTTATAATATGTATAAGATGAGGACCAGAAACAAACCACAGTACGGCGAATTCTGTTTGTCTGTCATCAGACAAATAGTATTCAAGTACCAAGGAACAGCACCTGCAATTGACCGCCTACCAAATTATCAACAACTACCTGCTCGTCTGAAGCATGGTGATCACTTCCTGGTAAAATGCCCGCTACTGCTTTCAAGAAAAAGGCTCAGAAGAGGTGTTACGTCTGTGCACATACAAAAAAACGCCCACAACAACGCAGAGACATTCGTTTTATGTGTGAGGAATGTAAAACACCACTGTGCATGACACCATGTTTCAAAGACTTTCCACAGGCTTCAGAACTTCTAGAAAAAATTCCTGTGACTGTATATGTGTATATAAATATATAGAAAAATAGTAATAAGCAACATTTCATATCGTTTGTTTGTGTAAATATTTTCTATAAACAAAATAATGACAACAGTGTTTACGCCCTTATTGTGTAGTATTGAATAAGAAATAACTTACAAAATACTGATCATGTTGGCCTCAGAGGCCATAAAAGTTACTCAGAAAAAGAAAAAATTGAAAAAATAATTGAAAATAGTACATAAAAAGTAAATAGAAAAATACCGGGTGACGGCAGTCGGCGATGTTACCAGATGTTGTTCAATTTTGGCAAACTTCACTCCTCCATATCTCGGTAAGTATTGACGGTAAAATTTTTTTGTTTAGCCTATAATATTTAGAATAAAAAAAAAACTATTTTTTCATAAGAAAAAATAATTTTTTTTTTTTTTTGAAATTTGGCCGACCCTGAGAACAAGTTTCGGAGAGGGCCTGTTGACCCTTAAAGGGTTAAATATTGCTGCGACCTATAAATACTTAGTATATACAGCTTTCTTCACTTAATGACGGAGTTCCGTTCCTAATACTGTGTCGATAAATGAATTCATCGCTAAAGAAGGAGCATACTGTAATGGTAGGTGGTTTATGTCAGTAATCTTTGATACTGCTTTAATGTCACATTTGCAGCATTTATAACATTTCTAGTATACATATTTTTAAATGTTTATACAGTAGTTTACTGTATACAGCCTTTCCTCACTTAGTGACATACTCATTTACCAACATCTCGGACTTATGATGGGCTCTCTGACCAGTATTCATACCTAAATAATGTATATTAGAGCTGATTTCCTCTATTCTGCTTATTTCAATATACACTACACTACTGTATAAATATTTAAAAATATACTAGAAATGTTATACATGGTGCAAAAGTGACATTAAAACAATATCAAATATGGTTGACACAACTCACTACCATCATAGTGTGCCTCTCACTTAGCAACAAATTCGTTTAACGACGTGGTCTTAGGAATGTAATTCCATCGTTAAGTGAGGAGATGCTGTATTTCTAGACGAGTATGTAACCAAGGAAGGTGAAAATGTTCACCTGTCAGTGCGTTTGCAACTATTTGAGTACTATTTCAGTACCTAAGTGTCAGAACAAACAGTGGCTAAAAAATCACAACAACTGCTACAAATTGTAATGATGAGAACATAAAAATTACATAAAAAAAAGAAAGGGAAAAAAGGTATATCGGCAACATTTCTGCAAGTGCCAAGACTCCATGTTGCTGTTAGGTGAGCATCCAGTGCCAGCTTCATTGCTTTATTTCTCAGTAAGTACTGACCTGAACATCTGTTTTTGGCCTCATTACACACAGGAAATTGCCCTCTATTTAATTTTTTTTTTCCAAATACAGGTCTCCCTCAACATTCGTTTTTTCCATTTTTGCTGATTAAACTTCACAAAATTCCGGGCCCCCAAAAACATAACTGTAGAGAACTTTAAAAGTGATGACCAGCATTGTGAGGCAAAATTCCCCTAAAACTTGTGGTTGAAAAAAGGTCTCAGTTGCAATCCAAGTTTTACAAAGAAGCTTGGAAACAGCCCCATCTCTTTACCAAGGTTTCGATGCTAAAACCTTGGTTAGCTTCAAATTTGGTTGGATAAATACATGAGCGGAGGGGGTGGGAAATTTGGGTGGGTTCCCCATGGTAAGTAAAAATTATCAAAGCTTATTTTTTGGGTGGTTTTATTCTGTTATTTGGTTGGTTTTTGAAGGCTTTGTAGTTAGGCCAACAGGCATGCGCAGTGTTTTCCTTTCTTTGTTCTTGACTGTGAGTGGAAAAGTCTGTTAGTATGGTTTTTAAGAACATTGCAAAGAAAAGGGGGGGAACACTGAGTGACCTGTTGGCCTATACTTGGCAGGTCCTTTACAAATCCAAAAACCCCCTAACGAAAAAAATGTACCCGGCAAAAAGTTTTATAATTTATTTACTCATTTTCAAGTCCCCTTTAAAACCAACCCCCCTCACCATGATAAATTATACACACTGCAACTCTTGGGTTCTCTATTGAGGGAAACATTTACCCCCCAGTGGCTAAAACAGTCCATACAAAGGAGAATGTGAAGAAAAAAGGAGAGAATGAGGTAAAACAGTCCCCCAACTTGAGTTATGTGGTCAGTCCATCAAAATTTTAAAAGAATACAGCATTGTGCGGAGAAGTAGCCTATATACCGTAGGAGAAGGGTGCAGCAGACATAGGTTTGGGGTCACTTTTTTTTCAATGGGAATAGGTCATCCCCAAAGGGGTTTGGAAGCGAAGAATTTCCCAATAGAAGTTGCAGTGTCTGACGGATTGTAGTGAAGGGTTCGAGAAACCCACCGTCGATAATTGCCCCTTTGTGCAACTTTGGGTATCTTTATTGAGGAAACGTTTCACCCACAGTGGCTTATCAGTTTTTAACCAAAAGGGGAAACGTGAAGAAAAGGAGGAGAATGAGGTAATCAGCCCTCTCCTGAGTCGGGTGGGGCAGCCATAATCTTGAAAAAGAAACAGATATGTGTGGGGGAAGTAGCTTTTACCGTAGGAGGAGAGTGCAGCAGACATAGGTGGGTGTCACATTTATTCAATGTGGAAGTAGGTTGTGCCCAAAGGGTCGGTTCTCTGAAACCATTGTGGCATGCAAAGAGTTACATAACCTTATTCAGCGCATGTACACAACCCTCATTTACAGGCTATCTCCCCAACCAGCGATCCAGGGGACTCCGAGGGTTGACGATGGGGCCCTGTTGTTCAACCAGTACCCAGGTTTCCAGCCCAATGATGAAGAGAAAGATGTTTGGGCAATGCAGAGGTTATGTGTGTGCCTCTTACTGTTCTACCCTTGTCATTCCCTTCTAGAGTGGTTGAAGCACGGCCGGCTCTTTAGTTTGGGCATTATTTTCGCCTTGCTTACCATGGAGTACACTAATACCTATTGCTGTACATTGTGTATATAGTGTAACATACTTCTGTTCTAAATTAGTTGAAGGTTAATATAAGTCAAAAAGTTTTTCTGCTGTGATTTTTTTGGCACCCTTTACACCCAGGATAACAGACATTTGGATCCTGCGGTTGTAATAACCATCATCTCAATCTGTCAGACACGATAACTTCTTGGGGATTTTTAATATTTGGGAATTCTTCGGCACTGGCCTAACCCTTGGGCACGACCTACTTTCACATTGAACAAATGTGACACACCCTAGTCTGTGCATCTCTTCCTGCCTACGGTATATAAGCTACTTCTCTGCACATTGCTGTATTCTATTATGATTGATGGACTGACACATCGGACTCAAGGTTGAGGGACTGATCTACCTCATTCTCCTCCTGTTCTTCATGATTCTCTTTGTATGAGACTGATGAGACACTGTGTGGTGAGCCAGCCAGCATGAAGGCCTGCCTGCCTGCCTGCCTGTCAACATGTATTACACATGTTCAGAATTGTTTTCTTTATTTAGGGTGTTTGTTATAGTACATTATGGCCGGGCTGACTACAGTGGTATCAAAATTGAAAGGATGTTATACATTGGTTGTTATTGTGGTTTTTATTTTCCTCGTTATCTCCTGCGAGTGTGGCGTAATCTGAAGCTCGGCTCATATCTCAGATTTTTGCTCGCAAACTCAAAGCAAAAAATCGACCCACGGAGCAATGGCTCATAACTCTGTGAAAACTCATAAGTTGAGGCACTCATATAAATTTAAGGTACCACTGTATGTAGAAACTATTCATCGCATATTCTACTATATCAAGTACATATGTAAACAGTTTAAACAATATATACTTACTCTCAATACAGTGGACCCTCCATTTCGTGAGTATTAATTTCGTGATTTCTATTATTTGTAAATATTTTTCGGCAAAATATAGCCTCAATTTTCATTGATTTGCATCTGAAATTCAAGTCATATGGAGAGCATCAACAGCAGCTGCATCAAACAAACCTCCCACACACACCATTCAGAGTCAGTGTGGCATTGTTTCTCGGTGAGTGATCACCCCCCCACGTGTTTATACCTAAATTTATAATAAATTATTGTTTTTTGCTTGCAACTATAAATAAGCCACATGGGCCCAAAAGAAAGCCCCCGTGCCAGCCCCTTTTGGGAAAGGTGAGAAACATGATAAAATCAGAAACACCAGCGGGTTTTCCCCAAAAGCCGGGTACTTCCCCCACACAGCCGGGACTTCCCCCCCCAAACCGCCCGGGGACTTACCCACACAAACCCGCCGGGTACTTCCCCCTCCCAAAACCAGGGTACTTCCCCCAAAAAAAACCCCGGGGACTTGCCCCACACCAGCCAGGGTACTTCCCCTCACACCAGCCGGGGGGATTCCTCCCCAAACCAACCAGGGGGACTTTTCCCACACAAAAACAGCCAGGGACTTCCCCCACAACCAGCAGGATATCACCCCACACAGCCGGGTACTTCCCCAACAAACAGCCAGAGTACTTCCCACACAAACAGCCAGAGATTCCCCCCACCACCAGTGGGTACTTCCCCACACAACCACCCCGGGTACTTTCCCCCAGCAGTCAGGGGACTTCCCCTCAACCGCCAAGGGTACTCCCAAACAAACCATCCAGGGTTTCCCACAAAAAACCAGCCGGGGGACTTCCCCCCAAATCCAGGGTACTTCAATACACCAGACAGGGTACTTTCCCACAAAAAAAGCCCGGGTTTTTTCCCCACAAAACCCGCAAGATACTTCCCCCCTGAACCGCCAGGGTACTTCCCCCACCCGCCCCGGGGGATTCCTCACATACCCCGCCGGGTATTTCCCCACACAAACCACCAGGGTACTTTCCCTACACCGCCAGGGTACTTTCCACACAAACCCGCTGGGTATTCCCCCCACAAAAACCCGCCCGGGTATTCCCCACATCACCGCCGGGTATTTCCCATACAAAAAAGCCATGGTTTCCCCACACGCTCGATTTTATTTGAGTGGACTCGCTTTTTTCTTGGGGAGCATTGAAAATTGGGTTGGGCAATATTTTTAGTGGGTGGTTTTTGGGAAAAACCTGCCTAGTTGGGCAAAGGCCCCGCTGCAGTGTTCCTGCTTTTGCATGTTCTTACGTACACCAGCTGGGAAATTGCTTCAGAGGAGGTGGAAGACGAGGAAAGAGGTCCTTCTTTCCCTTTTACTGTTTCGGTCGTTTAAAAGTATTATACATCTTACGAGCCCAAAATGTTTGGAATATGTTACTCATAAATTCTGCAGCTTCAAATAAGCAGAGAAGCTAGTAGGCCCCCCAATGTGAGGATTGGGGTCTTATGGCAGTGTGCACCCTATAAAGAAATACTGCAGCACGCAGTGGATAAAGAAAAAAAAAAAAACCCCGACCCTGTTTTTGGAAAAAAAGCCGACTTTGGGGGGGGGATTTTCGAAAAGTTTTTTATGGTTATATTCTCTTTTTTTGAGTCCCTTTTTAGAATGGAAAAAAAGTTATGAAATTGGGGATTTTGATTTATTTTACTTGAAAAAAACTTGAAAAAGGAGCTCAAATTAGGGGAAAAGTTTGATTTTTGTGTTGTTTTAAGGTAAAAAATGTGTCATGTCCTTAATGTCCAACTAGCCCCTTTTAATATACATATGAATGGGTTTATGTTATTTACCCCAATTATTACAAAATTTGCATGCTGCTAACAGTAAATTTTTTTTGTTTGAATAAAAATTCAAAATAGAAAGCAGAGTAATATCGAGGGGCCCCCCGGGGCATGACTGAGAACAAGAAAATGTTATTTTAGAACCGGAAGTTTTATTGTTCATTTGAAAATATTTTTAAATTTACTATTTTAATTTGCATGAAATTGGCCAAATTTCCAGTTTCTGACCTCTTTTTTGGTAGTTGCAAAAA
>NC_069452.1:27340140-27360036 GCF_026875155.1 Cherax quadricarinatus
GGGTTTGGGAAAAAATCGTTATTTTGTTAGCTGTGTCAGGGGGATGCAGTGGGTTTCAATTAGGTTTAGTTAGGGCAATATTCTTGTTTTTTTTTTTCAGTTTTTGGATCCCTAGAATCTGAGAGAGTGTTTTCCAGGTCTTTTTTATATCTCCTCTTGTGTCAGTGAATCTACTGGAGTAGTATAGTTGTTTGGCTTTCTTTATTACTTTGGTGAGGACTGATGAATAGTGTTAAGAATATCTTTGTTTATTAAGCCCTGTCTATTGCTTTTCATATTGGTGTTTCTTATCAATGGATTCAGAATGGTGCTGGTTAGCCATGGGCAACCAAGCCGTTTGTTTGTGATCTGTTTCGTTTTTATAGGACAATGTTTTGTTGTATAGTCTAAGTAATTTGTTAAGAAAAATGTCTGTCCAGTCGTCAATACCATTGGCCTTGGAGAATTCTGTAGGCCAGTCAACAGTCCTAGGTCAGCTGTGAACTTCCTTATTGAGGCCTCATCATGGAGTCTAAATGAAACTTTGTTGTATTCAAGTGGTGGTTTACTAATGTTTGTTAAGAGGAAGGTAGGGTAGTGGTCTGTAGTGCTATCTGTGATTATCCCTGATTTAAGGGGGGCTAGTATATTAGTCCATAAGTGGTCTATTATGGTTGCACTTGTCTCAGTGAGCCTGGTTGGTTTAGTTATTGTTGGTATGAGAAGTGTGTTGTTCATATTGTTGATGAAATCAGTTACAGGCTGATCATCTAGTATGCCAAGGTTGATGTTGAAGTCTCCAGCTAAGAGAAGGTGGTGCTTATTCATTTGTCTGTTTGTTATTAGTGCCTTTAGTTTCTCACTGAAGTTTGGGATGTTTGTGTGAGGTATCCGGTAAATGGCACCGATTGTTATAGGCGTCATAAGTTTTTTTTACAGTAAAATTAGCAAAAATGTATTCTCCATATTCATCACTAAAGCAAGTGGTGCTAATACAAGATAATTGGTTAGAGTAATAGATTGCAATACCACCCCCAACTTGGTATGGTCTGCAGTTGTGGATTGCTGTGTATCCTGGTAGAGGGTAGATTTCTATTATGTCCTGCTTAAGCCAGGTCTCAGTAAGAATAATGCAGGAGAAGGGTGTCTTTAGTGATTCAAGGAGTGCCAGGAGGTCATCACAGTGTTTGCTTAAGGACCTCATGTTGTAGTTAAGTACTGATAGAAATGGAAATAAGCCACTCTGACTTTTTTGGGTTATCCCAGGTTCACTACACATATGCTGCTATGTATGATAATCTATGTAACTACATTTGTGTATACCTGAATAAACTTACTTACTTACTTGTCACTGGAGTCTAATTTATCAGTGTTTTTTTTTTTTATATTTTATTTAAAACAATACAATACATTAAATAGATAAAAGAACACATTATCAGTTCTTACACAGAATTATAAATTTTATTAACAAAACACACAGACATTAACTTTGTGTAACACAAAACTGTCCCACATCCCAATGCATGTTATCCCGGGCACCTAATGTTAACCAGAACACGACTACATTACAATATGCATTTTATTATTATTAAAAAGACGCACAAGCCTACAATATGCATTTATATTCCCTTTGTTATTTAACATAAACCCTTATACGTTTAAAGATTAACGTATTTTTTTGAAAGTAATGCAAATACAAGATATTTAAAACACAAAACCCGATTAATACACAAGAATCCAACACAATGGACACCTAAACCAGGTCGTCTAAATACATGCAAAAGAGAAAATTTATTACATAAAAAATTTAAACACTGCCAAGTCAAACACATACACTGTTATTACACTCCCCAACTTTTTTTTTTTTTTTTTTTTTTTGTATTATATTAGAAACCTTCAAAGTACAAAGGATGCATAATAAAACAGAATACAAAACTTCTTTTGTTCTACTAGTACCAGGTTATTCCTTGCGGGAACAAAGTATTATAAATTCTTGTTATACAAAACAATACACTCTAAGAAAATCTCACAAAGTTATCAGTCATTAATAGTTGCCGCCAAACCATTGTACCAAAGAAAACACACAAAAAGAAACTTTACATAATTTAACAATATAAAAAATACCTGACATGCATTACAACAAAAACATCATCAAATGTACAACTAAAAGGATTATACCAAAACTACCATAACACTACAAAACAAAACCCAAACATACCCCTATGACGGGGTACAGAATATTGGTTAATTATGGTACATAAATCCTAACCCCAATAGGAAAACCGGAATCACACCAAGCCTAACCTTCTGGGTTTTAGGGTAGGTGCCTGACCCGAGCTTTAGCTCAAAAGACTTCATTCCCATTTGCTCCTTTGGGGTGGGGATGACAGACCAAGAGGGCCTAGCTTGTGGCTAGGCCTGGGAAGTTGGTCCCAAAGATTAGGAGGTAATTGTGGCCTCCCATGGAGATTTCGTCTCAGACACTCCCTAAAGAGGGGCCAAGGCCGGGCCAACCACTTGAAAAAGCCGGCCCGGGAGAATACGGTAATCTTAATAATAATAATAAAATAAGGAAACCGAAGGAACATAGATTCCTTACACAATAACCATAGAGAAACAGGATTTACTATTATTAATTTTGTTAACCCTCTAATACAATAATGCTGAAACAGAAAACAGAACAACATGCATGTAAAATACAATAATAAAAGAATCCAAAACAAGTATTTTATAACAAACCTCGCACATTAAAGGGTTTATAACCAAACCCTATACATAATTATACCTCCCACATATGTATTAAACCGAAAATTTTGTCCACAAGACTTTGTTTGGTTTAACCCATAAAAAACAGGGTATAAGACCCAAAACCTATACATACACTTAAATTTTTTCACATAGAACCTTCATCTGACAAAAAAAAGTTAAACGTAAGACTAGAGTAGAAATAAAGGATAAGGCTGCTGAAATGTGCCAGTCCCACAAGAACTGACACGTATCTCAGAAAAAATTTTGTGTTGATACCAACGTGCCAATCTAATTACTTAAAAACGAGATCCAGGGCTCGGTATCCTGGCTTTCAAGGAAATTTAAACCCAGTGAACATAACCATCGGGCTTAGAAATGTAACCCTGGAAACCACACTTTATATCTCACTATGACAAACATTCTCGGAAAAAAGGCTACCATCCATACCTAATTCTCACTACCTTCCTCTTACACACTACATCAGTTCCAGATAAAACCAAAAACAACCCCCCCCCTTTACATCCCCCCCATAAGGAGACCACTCCTTTGTCCATCCTCAGGGACCCCGCCTAGGGAACCCACAGTGGGGTTTTCCTATAACCTTCCGGGGAAACTTTTTTCCAAGACGCCCCATAAACCAACTTATTCCTACACTTCGTCCTATAGAATCTAGCCGCCAACGCTTTTATCCTCATGTCACCCCTTAATCCCCTCATTCCCATGAAATGTCCAGATAATCCACTATGAAATACATTATAGCCCTTCCAACATCCCTAGGCACTCCCTTACATCTAGTAGTAAAGCCCTTAAAAGCGGCAAACGACCCCCCCCCCCCCAACAGTCTGATAACCCCACCCATCCTTGATCTCACCCCCCCAAGGCGGTACAAAAGAAGACCACATGAAACGCCGTTTCAACATCACCACAAAACTGACAAAAGCCTCTTCCCAAACCCCATACTACTTAAACCTCCTTGGAAGCCAGAATCCCTGATAAACCTATATACTAATTCTCTACTCTAGCCGGTATCCGAACTTACTAAAATCTTTCCAAAAAACCCCCCCAATCATACGTTGGATACACGGCTACACCCTTGCATAATTCCTTGACCTTTCACTACCCTCACCACCGTTTCACTTTGATTTTATCCACCTGTTGAAACTGTCAATAAAAATCTCAACATATCTTCACAAACCCTCAATTCCTTCCACTCCACCATTTACGTGCCTCCTCCATAACTCTTCCTACTTTAGCGCCCCCACACACCCCTTCCCTCATATACCTCCACTTGATATATACAGCCATTACTCTCAGTCCTAAAGGCAACAAACCTAAACCCCCCTCCGAACATCCGTCATAAACTACCTCCTTACTTAACCATGCCTCCCAAATCCCCACACAAACTTCCCAGCCCTCCTCTGCATTTCCAAAATATTTCGTACCTCTAAGGGAAAAAAACCTCTGCCACCCCCCATACCTGCTATAGACAAGTGAATTTTACCCCCACAAACCCTGATGTAAAGCTAAGTCCTCGCACTTAAACCTCCTAGTCTACTTAAAACCTTACCCGTGACAGACTCCGAATTTACCCTTCTGCATGCCTGCACATTCCGCCAAATACCATATCCCACATACCTTGATTCTGTCAACCACTGTCCATCCTAACCCCAATCCCAAGCCCCCCCCTATCCAATTACCGACCTCTAGTAACCTTGATTTCACCTACAACTCTCATTCCGGTATTCATACCAAACATCTGAATCACTCTACCCACCCTCCTTAAATCCTCCTTACCCCTTAGCAAACAGTTGTATCATCCACATACCCAACGATGCCCCCTTTGCACCCCCCTTCCATCTCCTGATTGTTCATTACCCTCTCAACAGACTCATAAAAAGGATTCGCACACACGCAAAGAGCAGCTGTGACATCGGACAGCCCTGCCTCAAACCTCTTCTCCATTGGTACACTTTCACCCAACCTCCCATTGACCTGTACCCTCACCTCTGCCCCACTCATACAGGGTTCACCCACCTCACTACCCCTCCGAAACCCCAACCTCTCTAAGCAAACCCCTAAGAAATCTCTGTCCACGCAATCATAAGCATTCACCCAATCTAAACCTAGTATTCCCCCTCCCGTACATCTCTCTAGAAAATCCTAATCAAACCATGTCCATCCCTCATCCTTCTTCCCGGAATTCCCAACGTCCCCTATGTAACACTAAACCCAACACTTTCCCCCCATTCTGTTGCCCAAAACCTTAGAAAAAAATCTTGTAATCCAGCACTTTAAACGTAATCGCACGGTAACATTCAAACTCGGCATTCCTTCTTTTTGGGCACTAAAACCGGGGACACCCGTCTTTGGTTTTCCCCCCACCTCCCACTACTTAACATACAACCAAACCCCCCACCAGACAATGCCGTACACCTCCCCCAATGATCCCTATAAAAATCGTTTGGTTTTCCGTCTATGCCTGGGGTTTTACCCTGGCACATCCCAAAAACTGCCTCCTCCACCTCCTTTTAAAATTAATTACTACCCTCGATTCTGTCACTGTCCTGCTCACTTAATACCCTATTAAACCCTTCATCCCCAACCGTCCCTCACCCCCCTCCCCCCGCCAACCCTCCCTCCACTTCCCCCTAAACCAAAAATCTGCATACAAATAATATTTTCCGTGGTGGATGGGCTTGACCCTCCTCAAAGCCACCCCCCCCTGTACCTGCCTCAATATACCCCAAGGTGGTCTTCGCCTGCCGTTCCTTAAACCTCCTTAATAAAAAACCCGATGGCCTATCTCCCCTTAAGACATCCTCCAACCCTGCCCTAACTCGAATTGCCTAAAAATTTTCATTGTGAATTCCCGCCAACCTATTTCGCAAACGTTCCATGTCCTCACTCCCCCCCACCCGTTCCTCTGAAATAACAGTCATTTAACTGACCCTCAAGAAAATTTTTGTAGGCCATAGCTCCACCTAGCCATCTCCTTACCCCGTACTTTAAAAAATTCGCAATTTCAACTTTACCTCATTTCCCACCAATCCAGCAAATCCATTTCCATATTCCTAGTCTCCCAAAAGGATTTCCACCAATCTTAAAAACCCCGTAGGCCCAACCCTCGTCCCTAAGTAGCCTCATATTTAATTTCCAGAAATCCTGCATAAACTCTCACTATGCCATCTACCCTAAAACCCTGCTATAACAGCACAAATGATCGAAAAACCCACATCGATAGACCTCACCCTCTCCACCCCTATGCCCTGCCTAACATAAATCCTATCTAACCTTGCCTCATATCCCCTACGAATAAAAGTGTGCTCCACTCCATATCCCCTACTTCCCACCACATCTACCACTCCAACATCTCGCAAAACATCCGAGAACCCCCAAAACACAACCCCCGCCCCCCTGGGAACCACATCACCCTTCCTAATGACACAATTCCAATCCCCACCAATCACCATAAAAGCAGGTAAACCTCTCAAATTCAAATTCAAATTCAAAATTCAAAGTTTATTCTCTATAAGGATTACAATGCTGAGTTTATAGAAATTTGGTTATTTTTTGGTTTACATGTAGTAAAATTGTGATTACAGAGTGTACCATTAGAACGCTTAGCATGGCTAGGCATTTCGGGCATACTTAGTTTTATTCTTAATTGAAAAATTTATTACAAATTATGAGGTAAGTTGGTATTATGGCTAAGTGACTAAATACTAGTTTGTGAGTTTAGCAATGTGAATGCTTTTGTTTTGGGCACAGTACATAGTTTCAGTTTTTGGAGTATCACAGGATTCATTATTTTAAGACTGAGATTAAAATTTCCGTTTATGGTCAAATGATGAGTGAGTGTAAGTGTGAAAACCCCCAGGTGGGATTCGTGTAGTTGTTCACGGGGTGTATCAGGGAGATAAGAGTTTTCTAATGGTAGTTTTGAAGGTGATGAATGTGTCTGCAGTTCTAGAGTTCTCAGGTAGGGTATTCCAGATTTTAGGGGCCTTTGACATACATTGAATTTTTGTAAAGGTTTAGTCGGACACGGGAATGTCGTAGAGTTTGTGGGCTGGTGTTATTTCCTGTGGGTTCTGTCACAACTATCAAGAAAGCGTTTTAGGGCAAGGTTGATATTAGAGTTTAAGGCCCTGAGATATAGATTGACACAGTAGTAATGTGGATGTACTGAACTGGGAGCAAGTTTAGATCTATGAAGAGTGGGGGGGTGTGTTGCCAGGGATGGGATTTAGTGATTATTCTTACTGCAGCTTTTTGTTGGGTTTTTTATTGGCTTTAGGTGTGTTGCTGCATTGATCCCAAGCACAAATAGCATAGGTGAGGTATGGATAAATAAGTGAGTGATATACCAGAACCTCGCGTACAAAATCCACCTTCACTCTAGTGTTACTAGTTGCTGGCATGTACACACCTACAAAACTAACCCTCCTGGCCCCCCAAAACCCATCCACCCTGACAACCCTCCCCCCCCCCTCCTCCCAACCCAGGATACGCAAAGGACTGGTCTCCTTTACCGCCACAGCCACACCTCCTTTCAACCTCAAAGCATCACATGTAAACAACCTATAACCTTTCCCAAAAACAACTCACATCCTAACCTATGGTTATGTTCCTGCAAAAACAGACATCAATACTAAATCTCCTCAAAACCCACTCTAACCATACCCCTCTTGACCTCGGTTTTAAGACCCTTTACATTGAAAGTTTTCACACCTGAATTTTACAAGAATGGCGGCTTACCCCTGTGCCGCTGAGGCTTTTCTTGGTCCTCCTTTCATAGGTCTCGGTTCTTCTCTATCAATCCCTCGTTCCTGTCCTCCAACCCCTCCCTGTCCCTTCCCACCTAGCTTCCCATTGCCCCCCCCTCCTCCCGGACTTGCCTTTGCTACCACAGCTGCCCACATCTTCTTTCCCCGGGCCCCTGCGCTGGTGTGAGGACTTCGTCCATGTCTGATGCCCCCCTGATCTCTTGCGGGAGCTACCCTCTACACACATTTCTTCTGCAACCACATCTTCTTGATGGACCCCCCACCACCACATTGCTCTCCTTTCGAACCTCACTCAAGTCTTCCTTACCCTGCTTCTGTTTTATCCATCACCTTTTCATCACCTGACCTCACATCACTTCCACACCATGCTCCGACTCTTCCAAAAAAATCCTTCAGCACAGCCTCCAAAATCCCGTCCTGAGCTGACTCTGCATTATCAACGGTCTGTCTGACAGCGATATTCCCTCCCCCCCCCCGTTTCCACTGGGATGTTAAAAACGTCTCCAAAACCACCTCTGCCCTGTCGACCTCCTCACTCCATAGACCTGTACCCCGGCTTTCCACTTCACCCGTCATAACGTCCGCGGCTTCTAATGGCGTATCCACAGAAGCTGTCTCCTGACGCCTAGGGCCCTGTCTCCTGGGGCATTTTGCCACCATGTGCCATAAGAGTCACATAAACGGCACTCTTCCCCTGCCCCCGCATAGTGTACAAAAACCTGTGTTCTATGGTTATGCAATGTAACATATGATGGTATCGGCCTCCTCAGGGTCATTTTCAGTGTGAAGGATCCTTCCGGCATCCTCTCATAAGGGCCGTCCCTCCACATTCCCATGCTCGTCGAGTGTACAGTCCCATAACCACTGAACACATCTTGTAGGCTGTAGGCTGTTGCCTCAAAAGGTACATTCCCTTTCCTTCACCCAAGTAAAATACTTAGACACTCATGCAAGCATACTTTCCCCTGCCGTATTGATACTCATCCGCCTTCTTGAAATTCGTCGACGATGGTTTAAAGAGAAGTCAGCCCTCAAGAACTTCACGAAGACCCTTGACATACCATTCATGCCACACCATACAGCTCTTCATTGGGGATGCCATAACAGTCCCTGATAATGTTTGGCAGGAGAACGTTCATCGTGGCGTTGCTTAAAGATCCTCTAACCAGCTCAATGCAGACAGTATTTATGCGCCGGTACAGTCCGGTCCGCCATCTTGGTGCTAAAAGCTATGTTTTCCTCACCAGGTGGCGTGCAAGAGAACCTGTAAAGGTCCTCTCTCTCCCCGCAGGTCGAGAGACGAATGACTTTGTAGTTAATACTGATAAAAAATGGAAATAAGCCACTCTGTCTACTTTTTGGGGTTTTCCCAGGTTCACTACACATATGCTGCTTGTATGATAATCTATGTAACTACATTTGGTATACCTGAATAAACTTACTTACTTACTTGTCACTGGAGTCTAATTTATCAGAGTTACCCCATACTTAGTAAAGTTATTCGTGAGTACTCAGAGTTCTCCTTCATGGGTTACATTATACTAACTTTTATATCGGTATTTCCAGTGATGAGTCATCATACCAAGTGACGATTTCATCCATATTTCCTAATTTGTGTTTTTTAAATTTTTAGTAGATAGTCTTATCTACTTGTCATAGTTATCACTCGATATACCAAGTTTTTTTTCAACGTGAAAGCAAGTAATCTTATCGAGGTGTCTCAGTTTATATCTTAACTACTGTCTAAGACGGGTGTCAATTGTTTTAAGTGTAACACCATGGCTGAGCCCAACTATACATGCCAACGTCACGCCCTCTACCTCAGTACAAACCAGGTCAAACAAAGTCATCAAAGCAGAGCAGACAACATAGGATTTCCCGTCAGATATGGCATCTATGGAGCACCTAGGTGTTGAGTCAGCTAGGTGGGTGTACATGGTATGGCGCCCAGGCCTAGGGTGGAGTTGGATTAGGTGGGTGTACATGGTATGGCGCCTATGGAGCACCTAGTGTGGAGTTAGCTGAGGTGGTGTGTACATGGTTGGCGCCTATGGAGCACCTAGGTGTGGAGTTAGCTGAGGGGGGTGTACATGGTATGGCGCCTATGGAGCACCTAGGTGTGGAGTTAGCTGAGGTGGGTGTACATGGTATGGCGCCTATGGAGCACCTAGGTGTGGGGTTAGCTGAGGTGGGTTTTACATGGTAAAATTAAAAAATCTCCTGATGATTGATTTTTTCAGGTGATGACCCCGTTAAGTGGTTAAGGAAGTGCTGGTGCAGTCTTGCTATTATTCCCTCCTTATAAGTACAGAAAGTGTCACCACATTTCCCGGGGTCCTTAATAAAAACAGTAAACCCCACTGACCAGTGCAAGGTCCTAGTTGCAAAACCCTAAATTTTCATTTTGCAAAACCTTCAAATTTCATTTAAAATGGGAGATGCTGTAATGCCGTTGAGATAGCTCTTGATTCAAGGAGCTGGGCTTCCGCTTTCCTTCCGTGTCTGGAAAACCTCCTATTCCTCAGGTCCTATGTGATCCTGATTAAAAGAAATATGCACTCTGTGTAACCTGTCGCACATATCTACAGCTATATTTTCCAAAATTGTGGTCAACTATCACCTTAATGAATCTAAATTCATCTGATTTGCAATCTCTTATTACGATTTACATCTTGTATAGAATTTAACACATATAATTACTTTTTAGCTTAATAACTGTACCATTATCCAATTGTAAAGATCCAGTAGTTAAGGACGAGCAGAAAATTTATAATTAAGGCCAAAAAAAAATTTAAAGGTAATATATCATATAGGTAAAAGCAAGACCAATGTCCCATAATAAACTAATGGGATGTGTCGAGTCTCTCTGTATCATCACATGTAACCTTATACTTGTGTAAATACTGGGGAGTGTGTCACTCCATGTGTGGAGGTGAGGGCAGTAGTGTATATGTAACTGGAGAAGTGTAAAATTTTTGTATGTATACACTGGACTTTTACTTTACACTCTATATTAGAGTTTAAAGTATACTGACTGATGATACACAGGTGAAATGTAGCCTTAATGACCAGTATATTGTACATAGGCTTTAAACCCAATTAAATAAATGTACCTCATATATGTTTTGTGCCATTACAGCTTTTAAATCTGTAACACAGCTGTATCCTCGATACAGCTTTTGTACTCTGTAACACAGCTGTAATCCTCGATACAGCTTTTTACTCTGTAACACAGCTGTATCCTCGATACAGCTTTGTACTCTGTAACCAGCTGTATCCTCGATACAGCTTTGTACTCTGTAACACAGCGTAATCCTGATACAGCTTTGTACTCTGTAAAGACAGCGTATCCTCGATACAGCTTTGTACTCTGTAACACAGCTGTATCCTCGATACGCTTTGTACTCTGTAACACAGCTGTATCCTCGATCCGCTTTGTACTCTGTAAAAACAGCTGTATCCTCGATACAGCTTTGTACTCTGAACACAGCTGTAATCCTCGATACAGCTTTGTACTCTGTAAACACAGCTGTATCCTCGATACAGCCCTTTTTACTCTTAACACAGCTGTATCCTCGATACAGCTTTGTACTCTGTAACACAGCTTATCCTCGATACAGCTTTGTACTCTGTATTTAACATCACATTTGTGTCCCCTCCTAGATTTTACCTATATGAACGTTACATAGATATGTACCTCCCTACAATTTGTACTCTGTATGAACCTCACGTATCTCCATAGCTTTGTATCCCTATCGAACCTCACAATATGTATCATCCCATAGCTTCGTGGGCCCCGTTAAACCATACTTTGTGTTCCTCCCTATAGCTTTGTACTCAGTTACAGGACGTTACACATGTATCTTCTCTATGGCCTTATACTCTATATTAAACCTCACATGTGTATCCTTTGAAAATCAGTATCGAAACATCATATGTTTTCCCTCATAGTTCTCAAATCGAATCTCATATGTATCATCCCCTATAGCTAAGTTCACTACTGACCTTCACATACGTATCCTCCCTATAGCTGTGTATTGAAAACACTCTTTCTCTGAGTTGAATTTCGTAATTTGGGTCAAACCTTGAGACGTCACCGCACTATCTGATCCTATCGTCCTAGATGGAAGGTACTTATCTTGATGTTACTTAACACCAAAAACTTTGTTCTTCATGGAAGGTACGTACATTGATGTTAGTTTAACACAAAAACTTGTCCTTGATGGAAGGTATGTACCTTGATTTTTAGTTAACACCGAACTTTGTCCTTGATGGAAGGTACGTACCTTGATGCTAGTTAACACCAGAACTTATGTCCTTGATGGAAGGTACGTACTTTGATGTAAGTTAACCCAGAACTTTGTCATTGATGGAAGGTACGTCCCTTTTGATGTTAGTTACACCAAAACTTTGTCCTTGATGGAAGGTACGTACCTTGATGTTAGTTAACACCAGAACTTTGTCCTTGATGGAAGGTACGTACCTTGATGTTAGTTAACCCCCAAAGAACTTTGCCCTTAAATGGAAGGTACATACTTTGATGTTGTTAACACCAGAACTTCGTCCTTGATGGAAGGAAACGTACCTTGATGCTAGTTAACACCAGAACTTTGTCCTTGATGGAAGGTACGTACTTTGATGTTAGGTAACACCAGAACTTTGTCATTGAGGGAAGGTACGTACCTTGATGTTAGTTTAACACCAGAACTTTGTCCTTGATGGAAGGTACGTACCTTGATGTTAGAATAACACAGAACTTTGTCCTTGATGGAAGGTACGTACCTTGATGTTTTTAAAACACCAGAACTTTGTCCTTTCATGAAGGTACGTGCCTTGATGTTGTTAAACACCAGAACTTTGTCATTGATGAAGGTACGACCTTGTGTTATTTAACCCCAGACTTATGCCATTGATTGAAGGTATCGTACCTTGATGTTAGTTAACACCAGAACTTTGTCCTTGATGGAAGGTAGTACCTTGATGTTAGTTAACACAGAACTTTGTCCTTGATGGTAGGTACGTACCTTGATGTTATTTAACACCATAGACTTTGTCCTTGATGGAGGTACGTCTTTGATGTAGTTAACACCAGAACTTTGTCCTTGTGGAGTAGCCTTGATGTTAGTTAACCACCAGACTTTGTCCTTGAGAAGGACGTACACTTTGATGTTAGTTTCACCAGACTTTGTCCTTGAGGAAGGTACGTACCTTGATGTTAGTTAACCCAGAATCTTATCCTTGATGGAAGGTAGTACTTGATGTTAGTTTAACACCAGAACTTTGTCATTGATGGAGGTACGTACCCTTGATGTTAGTTAAACCAGAACTTTGTCCTTCATGAAGGTACGTGCCTTGATGTTAGTTAACACAACTTTGTCATTGATTGAAGGTCGTACCTTGATGTTAGTTAACACCAGAACTTTGTCCTCGATGGAAGGTACTAACCTTGATGTTAGTTAACACCAGAACTTTGTCCTTGATGGAAGGTACGTACATTTGATGTTAGTTAACACCAAGAACTTTGTCATTGATGGAAGGTACGTACCTGACGTTAGTTAACACCAGATCTTTGTCCTTGATGGAAGGTACGTACCTTAATGTTACGTTAACACCAGAACTTTGTCCTTGATGAAGGTACGTACCTTGATGTTAGTTAACGCCAGAACTTTGTCCTTCATGAAGGTACGTGCCTTGATGTTAGTTAACACCAGAACTTTGTCATTGATGGAAGGTACGTACCTTGATGTTAGTTAACACCAGAACTTTGTCCTTGATGGAAGGTACGTACCTTGATGTTAACACCAGAACTTTGTCCTTCATGGAGGTACGTACCTTGATGTTAGTTAACGCCAGAACTTTGTCCTTGACGGAGGCACGTACCTTGATGTTAGTTAACACCAGAACTTTGTCTTTGATGGAGGTACGTCCCTTTTATGTTAGTTAACACCAGAACTTTGTCCTTGATGGAGGTACTTTACCTTGATGTTAGTTAACACCAGAACTTTGTCCTTGATGGAGGCACGTACCTTGATGTTAGTTAACACCAGAACTTTGTCCTTGATGGAAGGTACGTACCTTGATGTTAGTTAACACCAGAACTTTGTCCTTGATGGAGGCACGTACCTTGATGTTAGTTAACACCCAGAACTTTGTCCTTGAGGGAAAGGTACGTACCTTGATGTTAGTTTACACCAGAACTTTGTCCTTGATGGAGGCACGTACTTTGATGTTAGTTAACCCCCGAACTTTGTCCTTGATGGAAGATACGTACCTTGATGTTAATTTACACCAGAACTTTGTCCTTGATGGAGGCCCGTACCTTGATGCTAGTTTAACACCAGAACTTTGTCCTTGATGGAGGCACGTACCTTGATGTTAGTTAACACCAGAACTTTGTCCTTGATGGAGGCACGTACCTTGATGTTAGTTAACACCAGAACTTTGCCCTTGATGGAGGCACGTACCTTGATGTTAGTTAACACCAGAACTTTAAGCAGCTGTAAGACTGTGAAAGTTGGTTCTCGTTGACACTCCAGACTTATTGTTTATTTTTATAATACAACTCAAATACATCATGGAATAAATTAGTTATTTTTTAAAACATTTAATCTGAGATATCAGCAAAAATAATACCTCTATTTTGGTTCAAATGCCGCGGGGGTCCCGGGTTCGAATCCTGCCTGGGGCGGGCTGCTAAAAAAAAAATACAGGTCAGCCGGGCCAGCCAGACCAACAAACCAGGCCAGCCAGCCAAGTCATTTGTTTTATGTTGTGTGAGGTAGTCAGTGTGCTTATTCAGTCACTGACAAACAAAGTCGCCAGTTACATTTCCGTAACGAAGTAAACTCGGCTCTGTTACGGTACGTTTATGTTGGGTTACACTAAATTCTTAGGTGAAAATATTGGATTTTATTAGGTTTTATTGGGTTACATTAGGGTTTGTTGGTACATTAGGTTATGTTGGGTTTTTCCCCAATTACACAATATAAAATTACATCCGTGGAAGTCCCAACTTAATATGGATTCGTTATTTTATGGCCAAAATGCCCCGAAAACCAACATTTAGTTATTACCCGCTTTAAATATTGGTTGAAGGACGCTGTAGGGCAAAATTTGTAACTCTTTTGTTTACCGTCCGATTTCCTCCAGTTTTGGTGCATAAGACGAAGTGTTTTCACTCTTTCTTGAAAATATTTATCAAAAACATACCTCAACAACAACTGAGAAAAGACTGATTTAATGAAAATGCCCTTGTGGCCAAATTTTTTCTTATATGGGAGTACGTAAGGTTGTTTGGACACTTGGTGCCGAGAGAACAATGCTTATACTAATTTTCGGAGGGTCCTTTTCTCTAAATAAACTTATCCTTATTTCACAAAAAAATAAAGTTTGTTAGTTCCTGGAATATTGCAAAAAAAAATCTGCCTTTACTCCCACATAACTCCCGAGTATTGGAATATTTCCAAAAACTGAGCACAGATGATGAACCCGAATCTGCATGACAGTGTCTTCCATTGCAACACTGCAAAGCTCCAGGCGGACATCAACCAAATCTTTCAGTGGGATGCAGAAAAAAATATGAAGTTAAACGATGAGAAATTTCAATTACTCAGATATGGTAAACATGAGGAAAATTAAAATTTTCATCAGAGTACAAAACAGATTCTGGCCACAAAAAAAGAGCGAAACACCAACGTCAAAGACCTGGGAGTGATTATGTCGGAGATCTCACCTTCAAGGACCATAACATTGTATCAATCGCATCTGCTAGAAAAATGACAGGATGGATAATGAGAACCTTCAAAACTAGGGGGGGCCAAGCCCATGATAAACATCTTCAGGTCACTTGTTCTATCTAGGCGGGAATATTGCTGCACACTAACAGCACCTTTCAAGGCAGGTGAATTGCCGACCTAGAAAATGTACAGAGAACTTTCACGGCGCGCATAACGGAGATAAAACACCTCAATTACTGGAGCGCTTGAGGTTCCTAAACCTGTATTCCCTGGAACGCAGGAGGGAGAGATACATGATTATATACACCTGGAAAATCCTAGAGGGACTAGTACCGAATTTGCACACTAAAATCACTCACTACGAAAACAAAGACTTTGGGAGACGATGCAACCCCTCCCCCCAAGAAAAGCAGGGGTGTCACTAGCACGTTTAAGAGACCAAACAATAAGTGTCAGGGGCCCGAGACTGTTCAACGCCTCCCAGCACACATAAGGGGGATTACCAACAGACCCCTGGCAGTCTTCAAGCTGGCACTGGACAAGCACCTAAAGTCAGTTTCCTGATCAGCCGGGCTGTGGCTCGTACGTTTGGTTTGCGTGCAGCCAGCGCAACAGCCTGGTTGATCAGGCACTGATGCACCGGAGGCCTGGTCACAGACCGGGCCGCGGGGGCGTTGACCCCGAAACTCTCTCCAGTAAACTCCAGGTAAACAGAAAAAATAGAGAAATCATTATTCCACAATTTCTGTGAATATAAATTTCCCTTTAATTAAGTAATAAAAGGGAAAAATTTTGGACATTAGGTGAATAAGTTACTTGCGAGATATCGACCGGGAGCGCCGGCCGGCCCCCGTCTCCCAAAAAAAAAAAAAAATCGCGAAAATCGCGTTTGTTTGGGTGTATTTCTTAGTAAACTGATGTTCTAGTGTGTTATCCTCTTCAAAAGACCCCTTTTCTCTTACTCGGAGGGCCAAAAAATACGACATGGAGATGAGTAACTCAAATAATATCGAAATTTTCCCGATGGCCTCTCGCATATTATGGCCTATTTTAAATTCAGTCTAGAGTATATAACATGTTTGTATGTTATTTAGAGTGTTTATTATTATCATATTAATCATTCTGATAGACAAATAAGCCGTAGAGTTGATATATAAGCGTAATAATGAGTGATTCCTGCTGGCACTTTCTGGAGGGGGGAACCCTGCCCAGCGTTCCCGTCTGGTTCCTGTGTCTCTAACTCTAGGATAAGCTCCCCCCTACTGTTTTATGATGCCAAATAGTCAGTTATTATATTAGAAAGAATAATGCAAGAAAAGCGATAAAAAACAGGAAAAACTCCAAAAAATATACGGGCCGTGAGCAGACTGGCTACCAACATCGCCGTCACCATACCTGATATAAATGACTATAATTTCTTGTAGAAACGTCGTAGAAAATTCATTCTGGTACCATTGTGTTGCCAAAGAGTTGAGCTATTTTTCGGTATATAAAAAACTCAATTTCCATATTTTTTCGATTTTTTGGGTGAGCGCGCGCGGAAATTTCCCCTACAGCGCCCTTGAACAGGTTCATGAAGAGACAAACACACTCCTTTAAATATAACAAAATTTTTATTTACAATTTACCTGTATTCCTTACCCCATATTTCCTCCATAGATTCTGTCCTTATTTTTTGTCTCTTTGTGGGCCCAAAAATTCTCACTCCTTTCTTGGAAATTTTTTTGCTTTCCCTTCCCTCATTGTGGAGAAATTTTTCCAGGAGGGGGGGGTTCACCCCCTTCAGCCCCCTTTACCCCCCTTTAGCCCTCTCACCCTGGGGGGCCCTGAAGGGGCAGCGTCCCTTTTTTTACTGCAAAGTTTAAATTTATCACAGGCCTTGCGTGGGCAATGATCCTGTTCCTTGCAGGGGGTTGCAACGGTATTTTTATAAGAACGTACTCTTTATTGCCAAAAAAAAAAAACCTGCTCCCATTTAATTTTCCTGTAAAGATATTTTACATTGTTTCTATGATTAAGCAGGGAAGAAACAAACATTCTGCTTTGCTTTTTCGAGAGGGACAAGGGTGAAAATACTAGGGCAGCGTTTTTTTTTGTGTATTAGGGCGTGACGGATGGAGCGCTGGGGTCTGGGAGACAAAATTGACTCTACTACGAGACACGACGCCAGATAACCAGCAAAGGACACGATCTTGCGTTATGTGAATAAAGTGTCTCACACAACACAATAAAATTAGAAAGGTGAAGCTTTTCTTGTGAAACATTTTGAACATAAAGACGAATCTTGTTGAACATAGGGGACCAGTGTGCGTTTCCTAGACAATGGAAGACGTGGACATCCAAGGACACTTCAGCTTCTATCAAGTCACCGATATCTGTCGAAGGTGTTGAGAACACCATAGCTCACGTTACAAAGAGCAAGGTATGTTACGAATTTCTTGTAGATCGGGGGATTGCGCAATTCTTGAGTCACAAGGAGTTTGTAATCAACCTATAATCGGCAGTAAGGTGTGGACTTTTGAGTCCAAACAAGTAAGTAGTTCGTCAGCCATCATCGAATGAAATATGCTGACATAACACCCCCTAGGGGTAATTTATACTTACAAATTGTATCTCTTGACAGCCCACTGTTGTGATGGTTTCGACAGCATCTAGACCTCGTCTGCAGGGGCGGCTGTGTAGACGATTTGCTGTCATTTATCAGCTAAGTGTTCATTATATAATTATATCTTAGCTGGTAAGGGCAAAATCTCAACAGAGTTTTGTGGCGCTGTAGCTTACATGAGTAATGCTGAAGGAAGTACACTAATTACTTCAAAGGCCAGGGTAGCACCCTTGAAGGTCAGAACAGTACCACAATTGGAACTGACAGCACTCTATGTAGGTACAAAATTAGCTGTCTATCTCAACAAAGTACTTGATCATCTCACTACTGAAAAAACCGTGATCTGGAGTGATAATGAGGCAGTTCTCCAGTGGTTAAGAAATAATAAGAGTAAGTTGGTCTATGTACAGAACAGAGTAGCAGAAATAAAAGAGATGCAGAGAGATTATCTCTTTCTTCACGTCTCTACCCAAGAGAATCCAGCTGACATGTTGTTACGTGGTGTCCCACTCAAGAAATTTGTGGATAATAAATTATGGCTCCACGGACCGAACTGGCTCTCTGATGAAAATAACTGGCCTCAGCAAAAAGCTCACATTATGCCAGAAGAAACAGTCTGCTTGAACACAGCAGAAATAAGTTGTGTAAATACTGCAGACACAACAGAAATAGTCATTGATGGATCTAAATACTCATCTTTGGGTAAACTCTTAAGAGTTACAGCTCTTGTCTTTAAATTCATTAAAGGAATAAAACCTGATTATGAATGTCTTGAACCCATTAAATACTGGGTGAAACTAATACAGAAAGACGTTTTCTCTACAGAATATAAATTTCTAGAAACACAAGATAAATCCCCAAAGAAACTTGTCATGATTAATTCTTTAGGACTTTATCTCGACTCAGAAAAGATTATAAGATATCGAGGAAGAATTCATAATTCTTCACTACCTAAAGAAGCCATACATCCAATATTGATCCCCAAGAATCATTGGCTAACAAAACTGATTGTGCAAAACGCCCACAGTAACGTGTTACATGGTGGGGTAGCTGACACACTTTGTCATATACGACAATCCTACTGGATACCTCAAGGTCGACAAAGTGTGAAAAAACAAATAAAGGACTGTATTACTTGTCGTCACTACGATATGCGAGTATGTCAGTATCCAGGTCCACCTCCATATCCCTCTGAAAGAGTTTGTCATATCACTCCATTTGAGGTGACAGGTGTAGATTATACTGGACCAATAATTTTAACCAAAACAGTTGACAAAGTTCCCATCAAGGTGTACATCTGTTTGTTCACTTGTGCTACAACTAGAGCAGTACATCTAGAAGTAGCCACTGACATGTCTGCTGAAACCTTTATCAAATTATTCAGAAGGTTTGCAGTCAAAAAAGGAGAATTAGTGTGCACTGCGTAGCAGAGTTTACTGCCAGAGGGGAATCATAGGCCTATGTCCCGTGTGGAAAAAAAATAATAATAATTGAACTTTTCATGTCAGAGGAAAGAAAGTCTCCCTGATATCATTGAGTATACATAGTGTATAGTGTATACTACAGTGGCTCCCTAGTATATTGATGATAAAGGCTAAAGTGTCATTTGAAAACAGGTTTAATTTGTAAATGAAGGGATAAGCCTATAGAGGAAGGTGCCAGAAGTCGCCAGAAACTTACCACAGGTCAGCTGTTTTTAATAATCTTCCTGGCCTGCTAGTGTACTCGCATATAATCTAGTGATACCAGTGAATAGCAAATACAGTGCTGTAGTAGCAACTAACCAGTATTATAATGGTACTTAGTGGAGTGGAGTGACTTTCATTAGTTTCTTTTCTTGAAATACGAGACGTTACTGTGAATTTCATATAACCTGTAGTTACCAGCGGTCGCATTATACACAACGAGAAGCAATTATTACTACAGAAAAAGCTCCTTCCTCCAAAATTGCACCAGTCAACTATAGTGATAATATAGCATTTATTGCGGTGGAGAGACAGAAAAAAAAAAAAAAAAAAAAAAAAAAAAAATAGAAAAGCCA
>NC_069452.1:27360536-27379636 GCF_026875155.1 Cherax quadricarinatus
TAAATATAAATCAGGAACTTTACACGGTAAGCTGTCCAATATACAAGTACAGTTAGAAATAGAAATACAAATAGCTAGAGCTTCATTTAAGGAAGTTATTAATAGAGTATTCAAGAGGTTGCTAGTAGAATTACAGTAAATCAACCATTCAAATCATTATGAAACTCTGCGTAGTCTGCAGTCAATCAAACAAACAGGCATCCACATGGATAAATTGTCATTTTTGTGGAAATTAGTGTCACGCCCCTTGTGCAGATATCCAAGAACTAGCTACAAGCAGTATTAAAACAGGGAAGTGTTTTTGGGTATGCCCAAATGAGATAAATCTGGGGACTAAAATCACAAGGGTATTAAAAGAGGATAACACCAAAGCTGCTTTCATAGACAACCTGGAAGCTTTCTACAACAGATGGGAACATAAAAAGTCTGGGCTGAATGGTACTGCCCTTGATACTGGCCATGTAGTCAAAAATTGTAAGGCTGGAGGGGATGTCCTGGTTGTCAGTAAATGTGGGGCTGATAGTGCTGTCCTGGGAGACAGTAATGGCGAAGTTGGAGGTGCTGTCCTGGTTGACAGTAATGGTGAAGCTAGAGGTGCTGTCCTGGGAGACAGTAATGGTGAAGCTAGAGGTGCTGTCCTGGGAGACAGTAATGGTGAAGCTGTAGATTTTGTCCGGGTAGTCGGGAATTATACACAGGATGGAATGCATATAAATGACCTCATAGGGGACAGGAGCCATAGTGGGGAAACAAGTGTAGTCAAAGATAAGATAAAACCAATATTGCAAACTAGAAATACCACAGGAAATAGCAAACAAGAGGACTCCACTAGCAATTGTGAGGATATATTACCAAAAGCAACTGGTGGGAGGTCCATTGTTGGTGCTAGGGAGGATAGGAATAAGACAGGTAAACATGCACCAACAGGGAATACAGTCACAGAAACCAAAGGCAAATGGAAACCAAGCCTGTGCACATACTATGCACTTGGTATCTGCAGACATGGGAAATCTGGAAAAACAGATGGGACGTGCAACTATGACCACCCTAGAAAATGTCATGCCCACATGAGAACAGGAAACTGCAAACTCCCTTCCTGTAAGCTTTTTCACCCTGAAATGTGTACCTCTTCAGTACAGGAAAGACTATGCTATAACTTAAATTGCCAGGCACACCATCTAAAGGGGACAAAAAGATACCAAACATCCAGGCCATGGGAAAACCTGGGTAGCCACAGCCACTCAAGAGGGAGAGGTTTTTTAGTGCCAGGAAGGAAAAAAACTGGCAGGAAATGGCAGAAATTGTACACCAAATCCAGTCATTCCTGGAGTGGAACCACAGTCGATGGCCTCCACTCCAAACCAACAGATACAGATACTAATGCCGGAAAAAAAATCCCCCCCAGTACCAACAATACCACCAGTCCGATGACATTCTTCTTTGCAAATATACAGGGTCTAAAGCCAGCAACAAACAACAAAATACCTTTCATCCGTGGACTGCTTGCATAGGCAAAGGCAATGTTCGCGGCTTTCACTGAGACCCACATAAAGGATCACTTGGATAACGAAATATGGATCCCAGGTTACAACCTATACAGATGTGACATCGTGAACAGGCAAAAGGGGGGGGGGGGGTTGACCTGTACATTGCAGAGTCACTTGTTTGCACAGAACTGCTTAATGCCTCAAATGATGTAGTGGAAGTTTTAGCAGTAGAGATCGAGAACCAAAACCTAGTCATTGTGGTAGTCTACAAGCCTCCGGATGCAACATCCCAGCAATTCCAGGAACAGCTGTTAAAAATTGACCACTGTCTGAAAAATCTTCCAGCTCCTGCACCCAACATCTTGCTCCTGGGGAATTTCAACTTAAGGCACCTAAAATGGAGGAATATAGCAAATAATATTGTTGCAGAAATAACACTAGAAGGCAGCTCTAATGAAAACTCACACTCACACGAGCTTTTAAATCTCTGCACAAAATTCAATTTAAACCAGCAAATAATAGAGCCTACTAGATTGGAGAATACACTAGACCTCATCTTCACTAACAATGATGATCTGATAAGAAATGTCACCATATCAAAAACAATATACGTACTCAGATCACAACATAATTGAGGTTCAGACATGTATGCGCGGAGCACCAGACCGACATAATGAAACTAGTCACGAGGGAGCATTCACCAAATTCAACTTCAATAACAAAAACATAAAGTGGGACCAAGTAAACCAAGTCCTAACCGATATAAGCTGGGAAGATATACTAAGCAACACAGACTCCAACTTATGGCTAGAACAGATTAACTCGGTGGCACTCGACATATGCACAAGGCTTATTCCTCTAAGAAAAAGGAGGAGTAGATGTAAACTAGAAAGAGACAGGCGCTCCCTTTACAGGTGACGGAAAAGAATAACAGAGCGGCTAAAAGAGGTCAATATATCTGAAATGCATAGTGAGACACTGGTCAGAGAAATAGCAAACATCGAACTTAAGCTAAAGGAATCTTATAGGAGTCAGGAATCGGGGGAAAGAACTAAAAGCCATAAATGAAATCGAAAAAAAACCCAAAGTATTTCTTCTCCTATGCCAAATCAAAGTCGAGAACAACGTCCAGTATTGGGCCCTTACTTAAACAAGATGGGTCCTACACAGATGACAGCAAGGAAATGAGTGAGCTACTCAAGTCCCAATATGACTCAGTTTTCAACAAGCCAATAACCAGACTGAGAGTCGAAGATCAAAATGAATTTTTTATGAGAGAGCCACAGAATTTGGTTAACACAAGCCTATCTGATGTTATCCTGACGCCAAATGACTTCGAACAGGCGATAAATGACATGCCCATGCACTCTGCCCCAGGGCCAGACTCATGGAACTCCGTGTTCATCAAGAACTGCAAGAAGCCCCTATCACGAGCCTTTACCATCCTATGGAGAGGGAGCATGGACACGGGGGTTGTCCCACAGTTACTAAAAACAACAGACATAGCCCCACTCCACAAAGGGGGCAGTAAAGCAACAGCAAAGAACTACAGACCGATAGCACTAACATCCCATATCATAAAAATCTTTGAAAGGGTCCTAAAAAGCAAGATCACCACCAATCTAGAAACACATCAGTTACACAACCCAGGGCAACATGGGTTTAGAACAGGTCGCTCCTGTCTGTCTCAACTATTGGATCACTACGACAAGGTCCTTGATGCACTAGAAGACAAAAAGAATGCAGATGTAATATATACAGACTTTGCAAAGGCCTTCGACAAGTGTGACCATGGCGTAATAGCGCATTAATGCGTGCTAAAGGAATAACAGGAAAAGTCGGTCGATGGATCTATAATTTCCTCACTAACAGAACACAGAGAGTAGTAGTCAACAGAGTAAAGTCCGAGGCAGCCACGTGAAAAGCTCTGTTCCACAAGGCACAGTACTCGCTCCCATCTTGTTCCTCATCCTCATATCTGACATAGACTAGGATGTCAGCCACAGGACCGTGTCTTCCTTTGCAGATGACACCCGAATCTGCATGACAGTGTCTTCCATTGCAGACACTGCAAGGCTCCAGGCGGACATCAACCAAATCTTTCAGTGGGCTGCAGAAAACAATATGAAGTTCAACGATGAGAAATTTCAATTACTCAGATATGGTAAACGTGAGGAAATTAAATCTTCATCAGAGTACAAAACAAATTCTGGCCACAAAATAGAGTGTAACACCAGCGTCAAAGACCTGGGAGTGATCATGTCGGAGGATCTCACCTTCAAGGACCATAACATTGTATCAATCGCATCTGCTAGAAAAATGACAGGATGGATAATGAGAACCTTCAAAACTAAGGATGCCAAGCCCATGATGACACTCTTCAGGTCACTTGTTTTATCTAGGCTGGAATATTGCTGCACACTAACACCACCTTTCAAGGCACGTGAAATTGCTGACCTAGAAAATGTACGGAGAACCTTCACGGTGTGCATAATGGAGATAAAACACCTCAATTACTGGGAGCGCTTGAGGTTCCTGAATCTGTATTCCCTGGAATGCAGGCATGATTATATACACCTGGAAAATCCTAGAGGGACTAGTACCGAACTTGCACACGAAAATCACTCACTACGAAAGCAAAAGACTTGGCAGACGATGCAACATCCCCCCAATGAAAAGCAGGGGTGTCACTAGCACATTAGGAGACCATACAATAAGTGTCAGGGGCCCAAGACTGTTCAACTGCCTCCCAGCATACATAAGGGGGATTACCAACAGACCCCTGGCAGTCTTCAAGCTGGCACTGGACAAGCACCTAAAGTCGGTTCCTGATCAGCCGGGCTGTGGCTCGTACGTTGGTTTGCCTGCAGCCAGCAGTAACAGCCTGGTTGATCAGGCTCTGATCCACCAGGAGGCCTGGTCACAGACCGGGCTGTGAGGGCGTTGACCCCCAGATCTCTCTCCTGGTAAACTCCAGGCTAGGCTGGAATACTGCTGTACATTAACATCTCCATTCAAAGCAGGTGAAATCGCAGATCTAGAAAGTGTACAGAGATCCTTTACTGCACGTATAAGTTCTGTCAAGCACCTTAACTACTGGAAACGCTTGTAAGCACTTGACTTGTACTCGTTGGAACGCAGGAGTGAGAGATATATCATAATCTACACATGGAAAATCTTGGAAGGAATGGTCACAAATCTGAACACAGAAATCACTCCATACGAAAGTAAAAGACTGGGCAGGCGATGCAAAATACCCCCAATAAAAAGTAGGGGCACCATTGTTACACTAAGGAAAAACACCATAAGTGTCCGGGGCCCAAGACTGTTCAACAGCCTCCCATCAAGCATTAGGGGAATTGCCAATAAACCCCTGGCTGCCTTCAAGAGAGAGCAGGACAGATACCTAAAGTCAGTGCCAGATCAGCCGGGCTGTGGCTCGTATGTTGGACTGCGTGCGGCCAGCAGTAACTGTTGAGAATTTTGGCCTTACCTGCTGTGTTTATTATAATTATATATAATGAACACTTAGCTGATAAATGACAGCAAATCGTCTACACAGCCGCCCCTGCAGACGAGGTCTAGAAGCTGTCGAAACCATCACAACATTGGGCTGTCAAGAGATACTAATTTGTAAGTATAAATTACCCCTAGGGGGTGTTATGTCAGCATATTTCATTCGATGATGGCTGACGAAATACCTACTTGTTTGGACTCAAAAGTCCACACCTTACTGCCGATTATAGGTTGATTACAAACTCCTTGTGACTCAAGAATTGCGCAATCCCCGATCTACAAGAAATTCGTAACATACTTGCTTTGTAATGTGAGCTATGGTGTTCTCAACACCTTCGACAGGTATCGGTGACTTGATAGAAGCTGAAGTGTCCTTGGATGTCCACGTCTTCCATTGTCTAGGAAACGCACACTGGTACACTATGTTCAACAAGATTTGTCTTTATTGTTCACAATGTATCACAAGAGAAGCTGATCACACTTCTCTTAAGTATTTGTGTTAGAGACACTTTGTTCACACTAACGCACAGATCAGTATCCTGGCGTCAGTGTCACTCTCCCTAGAGTCAAAGATAGTCTGGCGTCGCCACACCGCCCCAAGCCGTCACTGCCCTAGCACAAAAAAAAAAAAAAAAACGCTGACCTAGTACCTTGCATCCTTGTCACCTCCTCGATGAAGCAAAGCAGAATGTTGTTTCTTGCTGTCTTAAGCGTAGACAACAATGTACACTATTTTTACTATGGTAATAAAGTGGGAGCAGGATTTTCCTTAATTGTCCTGCTAAGTAAGAGATGTACTGTCTCTTATAAAAATACACTTTGCAACACCGCTGCAAGGAGCAGAGGTCACTTGACTACGTGGCATAGCATCTGTGATCAATTACTCACTCTAGCAGTAAACAAGACGCTCGCCCCTTCTGAGGGCTTGGCCACTCAGGGCTGAAAGGGCTGAAGGGGGCTGATACCCCCTCCTGGAGAAAATTTCTCCACACTGGGGGGCGGCGGAGGTTCGCTGCAGGTGAACTATTCATCACTTAACATTAATTTAATTTTCTCACTCGCCACCACTGCTGCTTGTATTTTCTGAACAGCTTTAGTCTGTGTGGTTTCTGGAGAATCACTAATTTTGTTTTCAACACTGTGTAATTCTAACGGCACTAGTTTATTTATTGTCCGCTTATTCACTACGCCTTTGCTCAAAACATCAACTGTCCTGATGATTCCATTTGCATCAGGATATATGGTCACAATTTTTCCAAGTGGCCATTGGGACTCGGACCATCATTGTCGATAATCACTATGTCACCAGGTCTTAAGGACTTATGATTTTCAGGAACACCAGCTCCATAGAAGTGTTCTCTCAATGAGGTGAGATAGTCTTCTCGCCAAATTTTCTCCCAACGTTCAATCACTTTATTAAGGTGTTTGAATTTACGTCTGAGTTGCTCAGGTTCGAAATAAGTAGGATCCTCTATGATTTCTTTATCATTCATGGGAGGAACAGGTTCGAGCCTTCTGCCATGGAGTAAATGAGATGGACTTAACACTTCTAAATTGTCCAGATCATCGGTAACATAAGTTAGAGGTCTGTTGTTGACTCTATTTTCTATTTCAGTCACAACTGTACGGAATTCTTCTAAGTCTATTCTCTGACGATGAAGAGTCTTCCTTAAACAACGTTTTACAATGCCGATCATTCTTTCATAAAATCTGCCGTGCCATGGAGATTTAGGAGGAATGTATATCCAACGACATCTGCGTTGATTCAGCGTCTGTTGTACATCTGGTTGATCAAAGATCTTGCTTATATAAGCAGCACCAGCAATAAAGTTCGTTGCATTGTCTGAAATCATCAGTCTGGGACATGCCCTTCTGGCTGCAAACCTTCTGAATAATTGATAAAGGTTTCAGCAGACATGTCAGTGGCTACTTCTAGATGTACTGCTCTAGTTGTACACAAGTGAACAAACAGATGTACACCTTGATGGGAACTTTGTCAACTGTTTTGGTTAAAATTTATTGGTCCAGTGTAATCTACACCTGTCACCTCAAATGGAGTGATAATGACAAACTCTTTCAGTAGGGATATGGAGGTGGACCTGGATACTGACATACTGGCATATCGTAGTGACGACAAGTAATACAGTCCTTTATTTGTTTTTTCACACTTTGTCGACCTTGAGGTATCCAGTAGGATTGTCGTATATGACAAAGTGTGTCAGCTACCCCACCATGTAACACGTTACTGTGGGCGTTTTGCACAATCAGTTTTGTTAGCCAATGATTCTTGGGGATCAATATTGGATGTAAGGCTTCTTTAGGTAGTGAAGAATTATGAATTCTTCCTCGACATCTTATAATCTTTTCTGAGTCGAGATAAAGTCCTAAAGAATTAATCATGACAGGTTTCTTTGGGGATTTATCTTGTGTTTCTAGAAATTTATATTCTGTAGAGAAAACATCTTTCTGTATTAGTTTCACCCAGTATTTAATGGGTTCAAGACATTCATAATTCAGGTTTAATTCCTTTAATAAATTTTAAAGACAGAGCTGTAACTCTTAAGAGTTTACCCAAAGATGAGTATTTAGATCCATCAATGACTATTTCTGTTGTGGTTGCTGCAGTATTTACACAACTTATTTCTGCTGTGTTCAAGCGACTGTAGTTTCTTCTGGCATAATGTGAGCTTTTTGCTGAGGCCAGTTATTTTCATCAGAGAGCCATGTCGGTCCGTGGAGCCATAATTTATTATACACAAATTTCTTGAGTGGGACACCACGTGACAACATGTCAGCTGGATTCTCTTGGGTAGAGACGTGGAGAAAGAGATAATCTCTCTGCATCTCTTTTATTTCTGCTACTCTGTTCTGTACATAGACCAACTTACTCTTATTATTTCTTAACCACTGGAGAACTGCCTCATTATCACTCCAGATCACGGTTTTTTCAATAGTGAGATGATCAAGTACTTTGTTGAGATAGACAGCTAATTTTGTACCTACATAGAGTGCTGTCAGTTCCAATTGTGGTACTGTTCTGACCTTCAAGGGTGCTACCCTGGCCTTTGAAGTAATTAGTGTACTTCCTTCAGCATTACTCATGTAAGCTACAGCGCCATAACCTCTGGTTGACGCATCACAGAACACATGTAATGTGTACTTGTTTCCCTCTTGACCTATTTGTCTGGGAAATTTAATTTGATGAAGTTGTTTAAACTCCCTGGCTATTTCATCCCATGCTTGACTCATTTCTAGAGGCAAGTTCTCATCCCATCCATTTTGATGTTTCCATGCATCTTGCATAAGCATTTTACCTTTTATGGTAATTGGTGAGACGAGTCCTAGAGGATCAAAACATTGTGATACCTCTGACAGTAAACTACGTTTAGTGAGTGTACTGCATGATTTATTGTTTATCCTTTTGAGACTCAAAGTATCTTCCTGTGTGTTCCAATTAAGTCCCAGCATATTGTTGCAATCAGGAATTTCAGTTTCAGGGAAATCTTCTTTGATAAGTTCCCTTAATTGCTTTGAATTTGTATTCCACATCCTTAGAGGCATATTTGCTTCTTTCATCTCCTTGTTAGCTTCTCTGTATAAGGATTTCAAATCCTCCTCTTTATTCACAGCACCTTGAAGAATTGTCCACATAGAAACTTTTCTTTAAGACTTCTTTGAAGGGACTTTCAGATTTCTTCAAATGTGTATTTAGAGTAGCTTCTAGTAAGAATGGAGAGGATGTTGCACCAAATAATACTGATTTGAAACGATATGTTTTCACAGGACTTTGAGGATCATGTGGATTTTCAGGCCACAAGAATCGAGTAAATCTCTATCTATTTCTTGTAGTCCTACTCTTAAGAAAGCCTTGGAAATATCAGCCATGTAGGCATATGGGTTTGTGTGAAATTTCATAAGCACGTCTCCAAGCTTCTCAGTTAGTGAGGGTCCGGTCATCAGACAGTCATTAAGACTTGCTACATCTTTATTTGCACGTGCGCTGCAATTATATACAACACGTAGTGGAGTGGTTTCAGAATCTTTTCTGACTCCATGTGCGGGAGATAATGAGCGTTTGTCTTCAACTTATCTTCGACTATTTCCTCAATGAATTTATTGTCCAACTGTTCTTGTATTGATATTATCATAGACAGTCAGTAGCTCTGGATTCTTCTGAGCTCATGTATTTGTGCTTTCATCTGTCCGAAAGCCATGCGATAATTGCTAGGCAGATGTGGTGGATTTAATTTCATGGTAACCTAACCCAATACTGTCCATCTTTATATTTGACAGTGTCCAAATATTGGTTATAAGTCTGAGACTCTTGTGGGCTTGGTTTATTTACATCAATACCTATCGCATCTAAATCCCACAACTTATCAACTGGTTCATTCATTTCTTCCAGTAATGATAATTTTTGCTGTGGTACATGATCAGCGGTTATTCTCGTAACTAGTACATTTTCCACTGAATCAATATCAGCTTCTTTCCCACTTTGAGAGGGAATGGGACCACATATCATGTGGCCTCCTGCTGTTTTCAGCAACTGAACATCATGTTTACTTACTATATTTTGCACAAAACAGTGATAATAATCACTTCCAATGATTAAATAAATTGGACTAATTGTGTCCGTCTGTATGTCAGGACAGGCTAACTTGACCTTAGCTGCTTTCAGTGCTGCAACTGTTTCTTTTAATCCCTGGATCTGCACAGACTTAGGCAAATCATCTACTACCACAGCTTCTACTGTCTTTTTCCTGTTTCCTAGACCAACAGTGATTTTGGCTAGGGTCATATGTCTGTTTACCAGAATTATGGAAAAAACCAGCTATATCTAACTGTATTTTGGCATAGGGTTGTTATATTCAGTTTCTGCAACACTGATCTTCTTATGAAGGACCTTTGTGAGCCTTGATCAAATAGTGTTAGCATATTGGTTTTGTGTAATTTATTAGATAACTCAACTCGAGCTATCGGGAGAGCAGTTGCTTTAAAACTTATCTCTCACATTTAATGCTGTTGCTTGTTGACTTCCTGATTCTGTGGACGTCTGCTGCTGTTCAGCAAAAGTATTTGGGCATAATGCTGTATGATGCATACCCTGCATTTAAAACACTTCTTCAGTGAGCATTTTCCTCCCTTGTGTTCACCTAAACACTTGATGCATCTTTTCAGCTGATGAACACGTTGTTTACGTGCCTCCATTGATGTGTATTGACTACAATACTGTGCCAATGTGTTCCATCACAAAGTACACATTTTGGAGTACGTTTATGTATGACATTTTGTTTACTGTCTGTTGTATTCACAACTTGATAAATGCCTATATGGGGATTTCCATTATGTGGTTTAGTGGGAGTAGGTATACTCTTTTTATACTGAGTTGAAGGTTTATTATCCACTGGATTTGTGGATTTTTCATCTTGTCTCGTTGCTTGCATGCATGAAACTATTGTTTGTAAACCATTGCTAATTTCTTCACAAGTGAAAATAGCGTTTATTGAACATAATATTTAATCGTTCAATAGTTTGTGGTGACAACTTATCTTGTACAATACCACTGATAAACCAATCACATTGTCTTAGGTCATATTTAGCATCTAGAGACCTGAGACTATTGTCTAATGTAATTCTAAATGCCTGTAAGTCTGAAAAACAATGTTTGGGTGGCTTCAAGCTTGATATTAAGACTACATGTCTAACTCTAGCCTTGTCATCATCCAAAGTAATTGTCTGCTAAGACACGTAAGGCTATTTGATAATTACCTTTAACCACCGGAAATGACTTAATTAGTTCATAGGGTTCTCCCTTCACAAGACATTTAAGGTAATTGAACTTGGCAATCTCATCTATGTCAGTTCGTGAATTTACTATGGATTGAAAACACTAATGAATTCTTCATAATTATGGACCTTGGAAAATAGGTAATGACAATGTAGTAAGCTTGGTAATGGGACACTTGTTGTTGTTACAGGTGTAACAGGTGGTTGCCCACTAGTTATAGTAGGTCTCTGTGACAGAGTTTTACGGCAGATAGCCTGTACTCCTGTCCACCTTAATTGTTGATCACTAAAAGTATCCAAAACATTTTTAATTTCATCCTCAGATGGATCTGATTCAAGAATATTAATTTCATAATGTGTATAGTCTGAATTAATTATTTCCAGACGTTGTGTAAATAATTCAAACTTGACCTCAAGATCATCAAAATCTATGTTTGTATCTTGAGTTAATCCTAGACAGACTGAAATTAGATTTTCTAATTGTGTAATCTTAGTCTGTAAAGACTGAAACTGAGTTTTCAAACAAGCCATTTTAATGGTATACTGAAAAATTCTAGCACCCACACTTAGAGTGTTTATAAAACACTGTACTGCTATAGACAGCTGAGTTTTTGTTATGCTTAAGTCAGCAATAATCGAGTCAGACACTACTGACCCACTAAGCTTAACCTCAGGGTCAATGACCATGAAGGGTACAGGGTACATGTGTCTGGTGTTTATGGCTTGTTTGCTGTGTCAGCCTGACCATGATGATTAATCGTAAATAACGATGTTATACACTTCATTCACTATACACTATAAATGTCACTGTATAACTGTAATCACACGTGAATATTACTTACACATATATAAATTTCACTGTTAATATATATTTGAAAGCTTACACTTTATATATAAGTTCCTTTAATATAACAGGTAGATCTATAAGAAACAAACTTTAACACAATCTTGTCTCTTAATTTCTGTCTATAAACATTATAAACACTGTGTATATATATACACTCAGACAAACAACATCACTTGGGTTGCTGTTGTCTTAATCAGCATTTTCTCGAGATTGGAGCAGTGGGTGCAGGATGTGGGTGAGTCACCCAGCTCCCGTTTTCTTTGGGTGTCCATTCTCTGTGATTGAGTCTGGAGGGACTCATTTATACTGATTTATATTGTAAAACACTAGTTTTACAGCTTTTTTCGAAGGACCTTGGCTCATAGGTTATTTGTACACTGTAGTACAACATATTTGGACCACAGTGTGGTCTTTATCCGGTTCGAGCACGACCAAACTCTATTGAGGGTTTTGGCCTTACCTGCTGTGTTTATTATAACTATATATAATGAACACTTAGCTGATAAATGACAGCAAATCGTCTACACAGCCGCCCCTGCAGACGAGGTCTAGAAGCTGTCGAAACCATCACAACATTGGGCTGTCAAGAGATACAATTTGTAAGTATAAATTACCCCTAGGGGGTGTTATGTCAGCATACTTCATTCGATGATGGCTGACGAAATACCTACTTGTTTGGACTCAAAAGTCCACACCTTACTGCCGATTATAGGTTGATTACAAACTCCTTGTGACTCAAGAATTGCGCAATCCCCCGATTCTACAAGAAATTCGTAACATACCTTGCTCTTTGTAATGTGAGCTATGGTGTTCTCAACACCTTCGACAGGTATCGGTGACTTGATAGAAGCTGAAGTGTCCTTGGATGTCCACGTCTTCCATTGTCTAGGAAACGCACACTGGTACACTATGTTCCACAAGATTTGTCTTTATTGTTCACAATGTATCACAAGAGAAGCTGATCACACTTCTCTTAAGTATTTGTGTTAGAGACACTTTGTTCACACTAATGCACAGATCAGTATCCTGGCGTCAGTGTCACTCTCCCTAGAGTCAAAGATAGTCTGGCGTCGCCACACACGCCCAAGCCGTCACTGCCCTAGCACAAAAAAAAAAAACGCTGACCTAGTACCTTGCTCCTTGTCACCTCCTCGATGAAGCAAAGCAGAATGTTTGTTTCTTGCTGTCTTAAGCGTAGACAACAATGTACACTATTTTTACTATGGTAATAAAGTGGGAGCAGGATTTTCCTTAATTGTCCTGCTAAGTAAGAGATGTACTGTCTCTTATAAAAATACACTTTGCAACACCGCTGCAAGGAGCAGAGGTCACTTGACTACGTGGCATAGCATCTGTGATCAATTTACTCACTCTAGCGGTAAACAAGATGTCCACCCCTTCTGAGGGCTTGGCCACTCAGGGCTGAAAGGGGCTGAAGGGGCTGAAAGAGCTGAAGGGGGCTGATACCCCCCTCCTGGAGAAAATTTCTCCACAGTAACAGCCTAGTTGATCAGGCCCTGATCCATCAGGAGGCCTGGTCATGGACCGGGCCGCGGGGGCGTTGATCCTTGGAATAACCTCCAGGTAACCTCCAGGCCTATACTGGAGTATGCAGCATCAGTTTGGAATCCACACCTAGTCAAGCACATCAAAAAAATAGAGAAAGTGCAAAGGGGATTGTCCTATGAAGAAAAGTTGAGGGAAATAGGCCTGACGACACCAGAGGACAGGAGGGTCAAGGGAGACATGATAATGACATATAAAATACTGTGCGGAATAGACAAGGTGGACAAAGACGGGATGTTCCAGAGAAGGGACACAGACACTAAAGGTCACAATTGGAAGTTGAAGACTCAGATGAATCAAAGGGATGTTAGGAAGTATTTCTTCAGTCATAGAGTAGTCAGGCCATGGAATAGCCTAGAAAGTGATGTAGTGGAGGCTTGAACCATACATAGTTTTCAGGTGAGGTATGATAAAGCTCATGGGGCAGGGAGAGAGAGGACCTAGTAGCAATCAGCGAAGAGGCGGGGCCATGAGCTATGACTCAACCCCTGCAACCACAAATAGGTGAGTTCATAAAGACAGACACAGGTAGACAGAGAGACACACTGGTAGACAGATACACAGGTAGACAGAAAGACAGACACACAGGTAGACAGAAAGACAGACACACAGGTAGACAGAAAGACAGAGACACTGGTAGACAGACAAACAAACACACAGAGATACAGACAGACACAGATATACAGGCAGACAGATACAGACAGGTTTATGTGAAACAGTGAAAACAAATAGTAAGTTTGAGAGTAAGAGCCTTTCTTGCCACAATCTTCAGTGCAAGATTCAGACTTCGTCTTAGCAGCCATGGTGAAATTTACTTTCCAGTTAGTACAGTTAATACAGTATGATGCTGCTGATAGGGCAAGGTTACTCAAACTGATGCTGCCTTGCATGACGCACTGCCGCCACGAGTATTGTCAAATACTGTACAGTGGTGTGCATCAGCCGGCCAGCCCAGCTGCCAGATGCATGGTCATAAGTCGAGTGGACGTATGCCGAGCAGGTCGTAAGTTGGATGGTAGGTGTATTACTAGATTTAAAAGGAGAAACTTTTGTTTTTCTTTTTGGGCTACCCCGCCTCAGTGGGATACGGCTGTGTGTGTTGAAAGAAAGACTTACCAAGATATAAGGCAGTGAAGTTGGCAGTGGATGCTCACCTGATGGCAATGTGGAGTACAGCCACTTGCAGAAATGTTGCCGATATACCTTTTTTCCTCTTTTTTTTTAATTTATGTAAATTTCATGTTCTTATAATTACAATTTATAGTAGTTCTTGTGATTTTATAGCCAATTTTTGTTCTGACACGACCTCCAGACCTCAGTATATGAGGTGAGTGCACTAGCAATAAAGATATGGAACACCATCAACCTAGGAATGATGGCATGTCACATTTGCTCCTGAGATATCACAAATTATTATGTTCTCTAGGCACCATGAGGGTAGACTTCTGCGCCAGCCTTTGTCGGGTCTGGACATCTCTCTATCACCTGAGTATCAGTGACAAATTTCCCCCGTTCTCACTGGGATGCTTGTCCTCATCTATTTAGCCCGCCGGGCACTCTACAGGAGGGGCACCTGTTTCATCGGCTTACTTTAGCCAGCTCCATTTTTCCCGCTCTGCAGGAAATTCTTAACGGTCTTTGGTGGGAAAACCAGTTACTGTACTCAGGTGGGAGTGTTGGCATCCCTCTCTGCTGGGGCTTGGCAAGGGTGTCCACCGGATCTAATTGGAAACGTCAAGTTTCTATCACTGTTTACAAAGGAACTTTTTTTCCTTTTTCTCTCATCGCTCAGCCTTGGGCAACGATTTTTTCTCGTACCATTGAGAAACCGGGCTCGATACAGCGTATGCTGTCAGTGGCCCTGATAAACCCAACAAAGAAAGAAAGAACACCATGAGGGTAATGCTGAAGTTGTGGTAAGAATGAATGGGAGAGTGTTGGTACCTGGGGATGAACTTGATATCCTTTGGGTGAAATTTGACTCCAAACAATGGAAAACTACATTGTAGATCTTGCAAAGTGGTTGGGAACCTTACTTAGATGTATCTTTTATCTACTCAACAGTAGAGGTTGCATAAGTATATTCACATGTTGAGTATGCGCCACTTTCTTGGATTTCCTGCTCCCCATCATATCTGAGACTTCTTGACAGAATGGAGAACAGAGCAAAACAACTCATCTCTCTCCTGGACAGGTCTGTCATTTCAGTAGAGTCTTCAACACCAGAGAGATGTGGGTGGCCTTACTGTTACGTACAAGGCTAATAATGTCAAAGTACCACACTTGGCTCCACTCTGCAGACAGCAGGAAATGAGCTTCTACATAACAAGACAGTCAGCAAGGAGCAATTACACTGTAGCTTTCTCCAGAACATCACTTCATCTGAGATAATTTATTCATAGGATTACTTGAGTCTAGAATATGTTTGTACAGCATTATGACATCAACAGAATAGTCAGTTGGCCAAATAAAATCACTGACCCACAGTTAACAACAACTCTATCCTGTTCTGTATGTGTTTCAAAACAAAAAGGGTTTAAAATGAGTTGATATAGGTAACAGCTCTTAACTTGTAAATAAAGTTAGGAACTCTAAACCTAACCTTGTAAAACTCTCTAAAGTTAAAAAGAAAAAAATCTCAAAGCATGATTGTATTAGTTTCTTCTTTGTATGTCTGGTCATGTAGCCAATACAGCACACCAAGTCTGGTTTTATGTTGTATTTATGTTATATGTAGTAATTAATATGAAGTTTTAGCAATGTATACCTCCATTATTTTTGTATGTGTGGTTAATATGAAGAAGTTTGACAATATATACCTCCAGTATGTATGTTGTATATAGTAGTAATATGAAGAAGTTTGACAATATATACCTCCAGTATGTATGTTGTATATAGTAGTAATATGAAGAAGTTTGACAATATATACCTCCATTATGTATGTTGTACATAGTAGTAATATGAAGAAGTTTGGCAATTCTTTTAACTTTCAAGATTGTCTATAAAATTCAATATGAACACTTCATTGATGAGTAACTTAATAGAATTCAATTCTACTGGCATAAAATCTAACCTGTTTAAATTCAATCCTATTAGTGTAAAATCTAACTTAATTTTTATTTTCTACAGGATAATGACAAACCAGAGGAGTGTAAAGTGTGCTTTAACAATTATGATGAAGAGCTACGACGACCACGCACTCTGCCATGTGGTCACACATTCTGCTCACAGTGTATTGAAGATACAATTAAGAACTCTCAGCTCACCTGCCCCAGCTGCCGTGCTGAGCACAGTGCCACAGATGCTACTCAGTTCCCGATCATCTATGCTATGGAGGCTGTGATAAAGAAACTCAGAAGTATCCAGGTTACATCAGTGGGAACAGTGTCAACAAAATGTGGTCAAGACCGCACAAGAGGCATAAGCAAAAAGTTACGATCTTTGGTACAGGAACACAAGAGCAGTATCAGTAACCTTATAAGTGAGTGTGAAGAAGCACTGTCCCAGCTGAGCAAGTACCAGGGGCAGGTGAGGGACTGGAAGATCCAGCATCACCAACTGCAGGACAGACTCTATGATCTGCTGGAGCAGAACAAGGCAGCAATAGAGCTCCTGGAACAGGAGGATACCAGTGTGCTGACTATGACAACAGAAGGAGAGGCAGGAAAGAAGCAGCTGCAGACCATGCTGGAGAACCTCAACACAGTCAACACTGCACGAGGTCGTCAAAAACCATTGATGAGGTGACATACAATGTGGAGGTTGAAATTGGATCCAGAAGTGTCAGGAACTTTTCCAATGTTAACACTGCTACACCTCAATAAAGGTATATGCCACAAATATTTAAACTTTCAAAACAATTTCTTAATTCATTTTTTATTAAATTACTGTTCTGTAAATATATACAAATCAAAGCAATATTCAGTTTTCTGTTTTTTTAAATAATTAAAACTTTCTCTTTTAAATGAAATTCCCAAAATATATATACGTTTTTTACGCTCTCCTCAAAATTTTTTATTAAAATTTTATTTTACCTGCCCGTAAAATTTGGAAAAATTTGGGCCGAGATGCCCGGGAGCATAGAATGGGTCTTAACACTCAGTGGGGGCACCCAATTAAAAAAAAACTGGGACCACTTAGTACCTTGTTGAGCATCATTAAATAAGGCCACTAGAGCAAACAGGCGCAAAAACCAAAGGGTTCAGGTAATGTCATGTTAAAACTCCCCTTTAAGAGGAAAGTGATGTTGGCCCAAGTTTAAAGGGGCCTGTCATCTGTTTCTGTTACCTTTGGCCTACCTTCTTATCTCTCTCTCACAGGTACACATAAATACAATTATACTTAGTGTAAATTACCTAGGATAACCTAAAAAAAAATCCAGAGTTCTATACTGTGCTTGTAGATATAATGCATAAGAATACCTGTTGGTTCACAATGGGTCTCTCTGAGACAGAGAGACAGAAAGAGAGACAAGCATACAGAGAGACAAGACTTTGAGACATAAGCAGAGACAGTGATGCCGACGCTCATCCAATGTCATCCCTTATCTCATCTTATCTCTGCACCCTCACAGGTGCCCATCAAATGTCTTCCCTTATCTTATCACTGCCCTCCAGATGCTTGTCAGTGACATCATGCTTCAAGGGAACTTCTTCTTCCCTCTTCTTCCTTCTTCTTCCTTCTTCCTCCTCCTCATTTCTTCTTTCTTCTTCTTCTTCTATACTCCAGTGTATCCAAAACATTGCTTGTGCCAATAAATACTTTGTATATATTCCTAGACAACAGTAAATGACCAAGGCAGGTGTAAATGTCCACCTGTCAGTGTGTTTGTGACAATTTGAGTAAAATTTCAGTACCTAATATTAGTGTCACAACATAGATTGGTTATGAAATGGCAAGAACTACTATAAATTGTAATTATCAGAGCATAAAAATTATATAAAATATAAAAATTATTAAAAAAAAAGGTATATCGGCAACACTTGTGCAAGTGGCAGGAGTTGATGCTGCCTCATATTTCAGTAAGTACTGACCCAATTTGTTTTATTTCAATCCTATGACACTTAGAAAAATTTTCTCTCTACTTCAGTAAAAAAAATTATTTTTCAAAATATTCGGGGCACTGGGCGAGAGAACGTATATATATGTTTGACCATTTAGGGGTTAAATGCACTGGCCGTATCCCACTGAAGGAGGGTGACCCAAAAGAAAAACAAAACTTTCTTCATAAATTTAGTAATGTATACAGGAGAAGGGCTTATTAGCTCCATGCTTCCGGTATTTTAGAACAAATACTAGTAAGAAAAGAGAAGAAAACCCAGAGGAGTGTGTATTTGTATGCTTGTACATGCATGTGTAGTGTGACCTAAGTGTAAGAAGTAGTAGTAAGATGTACCTGAAATCTTGCATGTTTATGATACAGTAAAAAGACACCAGCAATCCTACCATCATGTAAAACAATTACAGGCTTCTGTTTTACACTCACTTGGCAGGACGGTAGTATCTCCCTGGATGGTTCCTGTCTACCAACCTACCACCTAGGAAATATATTAATATATTCAGTAAACACTTTGCGTACATGTATTTGTTTTAAATTGTCTTTGGCAAGCAGATTATAAATGTTTCCACATAGAAGGAGACTAAAATACTGGCAACAAGGAGCTGCTTACAACCATTACTATGTCAATACAAAACAAAAATATATTGATCTTAGGATGAGGGTCTCCACCTCCTTTTATTTGTTGTGAGGGACACCACTCAGAAATAATTAGGTTATATCCCTTGTGAAGTGATTTACGGTCAGCAAGTACAGGTCTTTGTAGATGAATGGTTCAGAGAACCGACATGTTGATAAATTAGACACATGTGCAACTCTTGGGTATCTTTATTGAGGAAAC
>NC_069452.1:27380136-27396916 GCF_026875155.1 Cherax quadricarinatus
GGAATACCGGGCCCCGTCTCGCTTAGTCCCCAAAGTCTTTCTCTCTGTATGCTTGTCTCTCTTTCTGTCTCTCTGTCTCAGAGAGACCCATTGTGAACCAACAGGTATTCTTATGCATTATATCTACAAGCACAGTATAGAACTCTGGATTTTTTTTTAGGTTATCCTAGGTAATTTACACTAAGTATAATTGTATTTATGTGTACCTGTGAGAGAGAGATAAGAAGAGATAGGCCGAGACAGATAGACAGAAACAGATAGACAGACCCTAAACTTGGGGTCAACATCACTTTCCTCTTAAAAGGGGAGTGTTAACATGACATTACATCAGTGAATCCTTGGTGTTTGCCGCACTGTTTGCTCTAGCTGGCGCTTATTTTAACTGATGCTCACACAAGGTACTAAGTGGTCCCAGATTTTTTTAATATGGTGCACACTGAGTGTTAAGACCCATTCTATGCTGACCGGGCATCTCAGGCCAATCTTGCCAAATTACGAGGCAGGTAAAATAAAACGTATATAATATACATTTGAGGAGCTAGCAGTAAGAACGTATATATACGTTTGGAGATTTACAGTTAAAGAAGAAAGATTAATATATTTAATAACAGATAACTGAATATTGCTCTTGATGTTGTATATATTTACAGAACAGGATCAATATATAAAAATGAATTAAGAAATTGTTTAGAAAGTTCAATAATATTTGTGGCATCATACCTTTATTGAGGTGTAGACAGTGTTAACATCTGGGAAGAGTTCCTGACACTTCTGGATCCAATCTTCAACCTCCACATTGTACTGATCAGCCTCATCAATGGTTGTGACGACCTCCTGTGCAGTGTTGACTGTGTTGAGGTTCTCCAGCATGGTCTGCAGCTGCTTCTTTCCTGCCTCTCCTTCTGTTGTCATAGTCAGCACACTGGTATCCTCCTGTTCCAGGAGCTCTATTGCTGCCTTGTTCTGCTCCAGCAGATCATAGAGTCTGTCCTGCAGTTGGTGATGCTGGATCTTCCAGTCCCTCACCTGCCCCTGGTACTTGCTCAGCTGGGACAGTGCTTCTTCACACTCACTTATAAGGTTACTGATACTGCTCTTGTGTTCCTGTACCAAAGATCGTAACTTTTTGCTTATGCCTCTTGTGCGGTCTTGACCACATTTTGTTGACACTGTTCCCACTGATGTAACCTGGATACTTCTGAGTTTCTTTATCACAGCCTCCATAGCATAGATGATCGGGAACTGAGTAGCATCTGTGGCACTGTGCTCAGCACGGCAGCTGGGGCAGGTGAGCTGAGAGTTCTTAATTGTATCTTCAATACACTGTGAGCAGAATGTGTGACCACATGGCAGAGTGCGTGGTCGTCGTAGTTCTTCATCATAATTGTTAAAGCACACTTTACACTCCTCTGGTTTGTCGTTATCCTGTAGAAAATAAATATTAAGTTAGATTTTACACTAATAGGATTGAATTTAAACAGGTTAGATTTTATGCCAGTAGAATTGAATTCTATTAAGTTACTCATCAATGAAGTGTTCATATTGAATTTTATAGACAATCTTGAAAGTTAAAAGAATTGCCAAACTTCTTCATATTACTACTATGTACAACATACATAATGGAGGTATATATTGTCAAACTTCTTCATATTACTACTATATACAACATACATACTGGAGGTATATATTGTCAAACTTCTTCATATTACTACTATATACAACATACATACTGGAGGTATATATTGTCAAACTTCTTCATATTAACCACCACATACAACATAATGGAGGTATACATTGCTAAAACTTCATATTAATTACTACATATAACATAAATACAACATAAAACCAGACTTGGTGTGCTGTATTGGCTACATGACCAGACATACAAAGAAGAAACTAATACAATCATGCTTTGAGATCTCTTTTCTTTTAACTTTAGAGAGTTTTACAAGGTTAGGTTTAGAGTTCCTAACTTTATTTACAAGTTAAGAGCTGTTACCTATATCAACTCATTTTAAACCCTTTTTGTTTGAAACACATACAGAACAGGATAGAGTTGTTGTTAACTGTGGGTCAGTGATTTTATTTGGCCAACTGACTATTCTGTTGATGTCATAATGCTGTACAAACATATTCTAGACTCAAGTAATCCTATGAATAAATTATCTCAGATGAAGTGATGTTCTGGAGAAAGCTACAGTGTAATTGCTCCTTGCTGACTGTCTTGTTATGTAGAAGCTCATTTCCTGCTGTCTGCAGAGTGGAGCCAAGTGTGGTACTTTGACATTATTAGCCTTGTACGTAACAGTAAGGCCACCCACATCTCTCTGGTGTTGAAGACTCTACTGAAATGACAGACCTGTCCAGGAGAGAGATGAGTTGTTTTGCTCTGTTCTCCATTCTGTCAAGAAGTCTCAGATATGATGGGGAGCAGGAAATCCAAGAAAGTGGCGCATACTCAACATGTGAATATACTCATGCAACCTCTACTGTTGAGTAGATAAAAGATACATCTAAGTAAGGTTCCCAACCACTTTGCAAGATCTACAATGTAGTTTTCCATTGTTTGGAGTCAAATTTCACCCAAAGGATATCAAGTTCATCCCCAGGTACCAACACTCTCCCATTCATTCTTACCACAACTTCAGCATTACCCTCATGGTGTTCTTTCTTTCTTTGTTGGGTTTATCAGGGCCACTGACAGCATACGCTGTATCGAGCCCGGTTTCTCAATGGTACGAGAAAAAATCGTTGCCCAAGGCTGAGCGATGAGAGAAAAAGGAAAAAAAGTTCCTTTGTAAACAGTGATAGAAACTTGACGTTTCCAATTAGATCCGGTGGACACCCTTGCCAAGCCCCAGCAGAGAGGGATGCCAACACTCCCACCTGAGTACAGTAACTGGTTTCCCACCAAAGACCGTTAAAGAATTTCCTGCAGAGCGGGAAAAATGGAGCTGGCTAAAGTAAGCCGATGAACAGGTGCCCCTCCTGTAGAGTGCCCGGCGGGCTAAATAGATGAGGACAAGCATCCCAGTGAGAACGGGGGAAATTTGTCACTGATACTCAGGTGATAGAGAGATGTCCAGACCCGACAAAGGCTGGCGCAGAAGTCTACCCTCATGGTGCCTAGAGAACATAATAATTTGTGATATCTCAGGAGCAAATGTGACATGCCATCATTCCTAGGTTGATGGTGTTCCATATCTTTATTGCTAGTGCACTCACCTCATATACTGAGGTCTGGAGGTCGTGTCAGAACAAAAATTGGCTATAAAATCACAAGAACTACTATAAATTGTAATTATAAGAACATGAAATTTACATAAATTAAAAAAAAAGAGGAAAAAAGGTATATCGGCAACATTTCTGCAAGTGGCTGTACTCCACATTGCCATCAGGTGAGCATCCACTGCCAACTTCACTGCCTTATATCTTGGTAAGTCTTTCTTTCAACACACCAGCCGTATCCCACTGAGGCGGGGTAGCCCAAAAAGAAAAACAAAAGTTTCTCCTTTTAAATCTAGTAATACACCTACCATCCAACTTACGACCTGCTCGGCATACTCCACTCGACTTATGACCATGCATCTGGCAGCTGGGCTGGGCCGGCTGATGCACACCACTGTACAGTATTTGACAATACTCGTGGCGGCAGTGCGTCATGCAGGCAGCATCAGTTTGAGTAACCTTGCCCTATCAGCAGCATCATACTGTATTAACTGTACTAACTGGAAAGTAAATTTCACCATGGCTGCTAAGACGAAGTCTGAATCTTGCACTGAAGATTGTGGCAAGAAAGGCTCTTACTCTCAAACTTACTATTTGTTTTCACTGTTTCACATAAACCTGTCTGTATCGTCTGCCTGTATATCTGTGTCTGTCTGTATCTCTGTGTGTTTGTTTGTCTGTCTACCAGTGTCTCTGTCTTTCTGTCTACCTGTGTGTCTGTCTTTCTGTCTACCTGTGTGTCTGTCTTTCTGTCTACCTGTGTATCTGTCTACCAGTGTGTCTCTCTGTCTACCTGTGTCTGTCTTTATGAACTCACCTATTTGTGGTTGCAGGGGTTGAGTCATAGCTCATGGCCCCGCCTCTTCGCTGATTGCTACTAGGTCCTCTCTCTCCCTGCCCCATGAGCTTTATCATACCTCACCTGAAAACTATGTATGGTTCAAGCCTCCACTACATCACTTATTCTAGGCTATTCCATGGCCTGACTACTCTATGACTGAAGAAATACTTCCTAACATCCCTTTGATTCATCTGAGTCTTCAACTTCCAATTGTGACCTTTAGTGTCTGTGTCCCTTCTCTGAACATCCCGTCTTTGTCCACCTTGTCTATTCCGCACAGTATTTTTATATGTCATTATCATGTCTCCCTTGACCCTCCTGTCCTCTGGTGTCGTCAGGCCTATTTCCCTCAACTTTTCTTCATAGGACAAATCCCCTTTGCACTTTCTCTATTTTTTTTGATGTGCTTGACTAGGTGTGGATTCCAAACTGATGCTGCATACTCCAGTAATAGGCCTGGAGTTACCTGGAGGTTATTCCAAGGATCAACGCCCCCGCGGCCCGGTCCATGACCAGGCCTCCTGATGGATCAGGGCCTGATCAACTAGGCTGTTACTGTGGAGAAATTTTCTCCAGAGGGGGGTATCAGCCCCCTTATTTTTTCCCCCTTCGCCTTTTTTCCCCCTATCCCACCCTGAATTTCCCTTTTTTTTTTTTGTGGAAAATTGTGATCAAAACGTGTCAATACCTTGCCCTTTTAGGGTTTCAAAGGTTTTTTTAAGGAAAAATCCCCGGGCAGACAATTGGGGGAAAACCTGCCCCCACTTTTTCCCTGAAAATTTCAGGGGTTACCTTAAGCCAAAAGCCAAAAAACCCTTTTTTTCACGAGGGGTAAAAGGGTAAAGGAAGGGTACTTTTTTTTTTTTGGTAGGGCAGGGGCGGGGGCGTGGGGACCCGTTTCTTGATTTTGGAATTTTAATAACCCAGAACTATTTGGCAATTAAAAAAATTGCTCCCCAAAATCCTTAAAAAAGGACATTTTTGTTACTTTGGAACAAAAAAAAATCTTTTTGGCATGGGGGTCCCAGGCTTTTCCTAGCGGGGTTCCGGGGGCATTCGTTTTTCCCTTTGGGCCCGGAAAATTTAAAAACCTGAATTTACAAGGCAGGTTTTAAAAAATTTCTTGTGACGGGGGCCCAAAACAAACCCAAAAAATTTTTGAATCCCCTATAATGGCATGGGGGGAAACTTTGGAAAAAGTGGTATTTTCGTCCCAAACAATAAAGACGTCCCCCCCCCGGGGGAATTAAAACTTACAAAGTACCTTTACGCCCAATTTTGGGGGCCAATTTTCAACCCCGTTGGGGGGGCCTGAAAAACGGCCTTTTTATAAAGAAGTTTTTTTAAAATTTTTAAAATCCAAGGGTGGGCCCAAAAAACCCAAAAAGGGTTTGTCGGCTCGAACCGGAAAAACCACACTGGGTAAAATTTAATTTTTTTGAAAAACAAGTGAAAAATAATAACCCAAAGGGCCTCAAAAACCCTGTAAAAATGTGTTTTAAAAATAAAAATCAATAAATAGTTTAAAAACACAAGAAGGCACCCAAAAAAGGTTTGGGTGCTCCCCCCTGACCCACGGGCCCAATTTGGAAAAATGCTAAAGAAACCCAAAAAACCCAAAATGTGTTTTCATTTAAAAAAACCATTTTTATAATTTTTAGACAAAATAAAGAAAGAAAAGGCTTTGACTACCTTTTTAAAGGAATTTATTTGGAAAAAGTTTTAAATAAAAACAGGAAAAAATTTAAAAATTTTTTCATTTGTTAATTATACATGAAATTTATGTTATAGGAAAAAGGAAAATTTTTTAAAATTTTTCTTGGGGGGCTACCGAAAAAGATAAAAAAGAAATGTATTTTTATTCATGGTTTTTATGAAAAAATTATTCGTGTGTTACTTTTTTAAGTGATTTAAAAGAAAAAAAAAGGTTTAACAAAATTTTTTAAAAAAACCCCTAAGGGGCAAGTTTTTCAAACCTTTAAAAATGCTTGTTTAAAAACTAGTTTAGTTTTTAAGTGTCAAATTGAAAAAAAATTTCGTTTCAAAACTCAAATACAACATGTTTTTAAAACTGGGTCAATTTTATTAAAAAAACCCCCCTTGAAAAAATAATTTAAAAATTACAAAAAATTTTAAAAAAAATTCTTTCGCCCTCTAGGATAAATTAAAAATGTTTGGATATTTTAGGTCAATATTAAAACAAGCGGAATTTTCCAAAACTTGAAAACCCTATATACTAGGGAAATTTTAAACCCCTTAAAACAAAAATGTCCCAACCAGCTACCTCGTAACCTTTTTCCCAAAGGGCAAATTTTTGGAAAAAGGGGTTTTCAACCTGTAAAAAAACAACAATGTAATTCCAATTTAATTACTTAAATCCTTTAAGGAAATTATGAAAATTAAGTTTTTCCCCGGTTTAAAAAATTTTAAAAAATGCCATTTACAAAATTTCTTTGAAGGAAACCCTAAATAAAAGTATCTTTTAAATTTTAAACCCCCCCAAAACTTTTTTTCAGACAATTTTTAAAATTACAAGCAATAGCAAGCCCTTAATCAATAGACCAAAAAATGTTTTTTTTACAGGGATTTAAAAATAATTGAACAAACTATTAAGATTAAATTTTTTAAATTTTAAGGGTTTTTTCATTTTAAAATTAAATTTTTTTACAAAAAAATAGACTTTTATGCAAAAAAACGAAAAAATTTTAAAATATGTAAAAAATTCATCTTTTAAAAAGAGAAAATTACCCCCCACAACCCCCAAAAAGGGAAAATATAACTTTACCAAAGTTTAAAAAAAACATAAACAAAATGATCATAAATAAAAAATGTGTACGGTAAAAAACATGGGCAAGTATTGTATAAACAAAAATGGGGACAAAAAGTTTCAAACAAAAGAGCACAAGTGTTATTCACGGGAAAAATGCATAAAAGGTTTTAAACAAGGGAGATCTACGAATGAAAATTTTGCTAAACAGAAAAAGCCCAAAATCAGGATAAAAAGAAACAGCTTAAAGGAGGATAAGTTAAGTGTCCCCTAGTCGAGTGATTAAAAAAAATAAAAAAAATATGCTCATTTTGTCGGCTCCAAAGCCTTCATGAAGTATTTTTAAATAAAAAAACCCTATCCAAATTTTTGAAAGCGGGTTTTTTATAAAATCGTCAGAAAAATCCCCTACCCAAAAAACAGTTTGTAAAACGGGCCATAAATTGGGTAAAAAATTGCCAAGCCAACCGGGTTAAAAAGAAACTTAAAGACTGAAAAGCGTAAGTAATTGCCTGCCCCTGCATACGGGGGGAAAAAAAAAAATTTTTTAACATTAAGGTTAAATTACTTTTTTGGGGGCAAAATTATTTAAAAATGATTTTTTTTGGAAAAACAGGGGGCCAATGAAAAATCCCCCACCCCCTCCCAAAGGGGAAAAGAACTGATTTTGTTCATTAAATTTGGGAAAAAGCTGATTGCCCCGAAAAATTTCATTACGGGAAAAATAAAACCCGTGATATTTGGGAAAAAATTTATATTTTTGAAAAATAAAAACCCCAAAAGGGTTTTTTAAAACCAAATTTAAAACACCCCCAAAATAAAGAACAATTTTGGACCTGAAAATTAAAAAAACCCATTGTAAAAATGATTTCCAATGAAAGCAAAATACATGGCTCGGAAAAAAACCAAATCCCTGATTCAGAAAAATCAAGAACGAGGGAAAAAAAAATTCTTTAAAAAGTGGAAAAAAATTAAAGAAAAAGTCATTATAAAGGGGTCAAAAAAACCCCAAAAACCATACAAGATTGAAAATTGAAAGGCAGGCAAAAAAATTGCAAGTCTTAAGCGTCTGTCCCGGGACCCACTAACTAGAAGCTTGGAGACTCTTAAAAATTTCCAAAAACCCATATGCCTACAGGCGATATTTCCAAGGCTTTCTAAGAGAGGACTACAAGAATAGATAAAAGATTATACTCGATTCTTTGGGCCAAATCCACATGATCCTCAAAGTCCTGTGAAAACAATCGTTTCAAACAGTATTTTTTGGTGCAACATCCTCCCTTTCTTACTAGAAGCACTCTAAATCACATTTGAAAAAATCTGAAATCCCTTAAAGAAGTCTTAAAAAAAGTTTCTATGTGGACAATCTTCAAGGTGCTGTGAATAAAGAGGAGGATTTGAAATCCTTATACAGAGAACTAACAAGGAATGAAAGAACAAATATGCCCAAGGATGTGGAATACAAATTCAAAGCAATTTAAGGGGAAATTATCAAAGAAATTTCCCTGAAACTGAAATTCCTGATTGCAACAAAAAGCTGGGGCTTAATTGGAAAACACAGGAAGATATTTTTAGTCCAAAGGGAAAAAAATAAACACAGTACATCACAAACGATTTACTGCAAGGTATCACAAAATTTTGTCCTCTAGGACTTCTCACCAATTAACCCAAAAAGGGAAAATGCTTTTGCAAGATGCATGGAAAAAATCAAAATTGGAGGGATGAAACTTTCCTTAGAAAGATCAAGCAGGGGGAAATAGCCCGGGGTTTAAACAACTTTATCAAATTAAATTTCCCCGACAAAAGGTCAAAGGGAAAAAGAACACATTACATGTGTTTGGATGCCAACCAGAGGTTATGGCCTTTGCTTACATGAGTAATGCGAAGGGAATACATAAATTTCTTCAAAGGCCGGGTACACCCTTGAAGGTCAGAACAGTACCACAATTGGAACTGAAAAGCACTCTATGTAGGTACAAAATTTGCTGTCACTCAACAAAGTACTTGCATCTCACTATTGAAAAAAACCGGGTCGGAGTGATAATGGGGAGTTCTCCAGTGGTTAAAAATAATAAGAGTAATTGGTCCCAAAGACAGAACAGAGTACAAAATAAAAGAGAGCAAGAGATTTTCTCTTTCCCACGTCCCCTCCCAAGAGAATCCACTGACATTTGTCACTGGTGTCCCACTCAAGAAATTTTGGTAAATAAATTTTGGCTCCCGGACCGAACTGGCCTCTTGAAAATAACGGCCTCAGCAAAAAGCTCACTTAGCCCGAAGAAAAAGCTGCTGAACACGCAAAAAAGTTGTGTAAATACTGCAGCAACCAAACAGAAAAATTTATTGATGGATCTAAAATACTCATCTTGGGGAAACTCTTAAGATTACAGCCTTTCTTTAAATTCATTAAAGGAATTTAAAACCCGAATTATAAGTCTGAACCCATTAAATCGGGGAAACTAATACGAAAAAGTTTTTCTCTACAGAATATAAATTTCTAAAACACAAGAAAATCCCCCAAAAAAACCTTCAGATTTAAATTTTTTAGGACTTTATCTCGACTCAGAAAGATTTTAAGAGTCGAGGAAGAATTCAAAAACTTCACTACCCAAAGAACCTTACATCCAATATTGATCCCCAAGAATCATTGGGCTAACAAAACGATTTTGCAAAACGCCCACAGTAACGTGTTACATGTGGGGTAGCTGACACCTTTGTCAAAACGACAATCCTACTGGATACCTCAAGTCGACAAAGTGTAAAAAACAAATAAAGGACTTATTACTTTTTGTCACTACGAATGCCATATGTCATATCCCGGGGCCACCCCATATCCCTTGAAAGAGTTTTTTCATATCACTTTCCATTTGAGGTGAAGGGTAGATTCCACTGGGCCAATAATTTTAACCAAAACATTTAAAAATTCCCATCAAGGTGTACATCGTTTGTTACTTTTGTACAACTAAGCAGTACACTAAATAGCCACTGACATGTCTGCTGAAACCTTTACAAATTTTTCAGAAGGTTTGCGCCCGAAGGGCAAATTTCCCCGACTGAGATTTCAACAAAGCAACGAACTTTATTGCGGGCGCTTATTAACAAATCTTTGACAACCAGATTACAACAGACCTGAAACAACGCAGATGTCGTTTTGGGAAAACATTTCCCCCTAAATCTCCATGGGACGGCAGATTTTATGAAAGAAGATCGGCATTGAAAACTTTTTTTAAGGAAGACTTCACGTCAAAGAAAGACAGAAAACCGTACAGTTTTTGGGCGAAATAGAAAAAAGTAACAAACAACCTCTAACTTATGTTCCGATGACTGGACAATTTTTAAAATGTTAAGTCCCCTCTCATTACTCCATGGCAGAAGGGTCGAAACCCGTTCCCCCCATGAATGATAAAGAAATCATAAGGGCCTACTTATTTCGAACCTGAGCAACTCAGACGAAATTCAAACCCTTAAAAAAATGATTGAACTTGGGGAAAAAATTTTGGGGAGAAATATCTCACCCATTAAAAACACTTCTAGGATGGGGTTTTGAAAAACAAGTCCTTTAAAACCTGGTGACATAGTGATTTTCGAAATGATGGTCCAGGTCCCAATGCCACTTGGGAAAAATTGGACCATATATCCTAGCAAAAGGAAACATCAGGGCAGTTATGTTTTAGCAAAGGGGTAGGAAAAGCGGGCAATAAATAAAATATTCCGTTTGAATTACCTTTGAAAAAAAAAATTAGGATTCCCAGAAAACCACACAGACTAAAACTGTCAGAAAATACAAGCAGCAGTGGTGGCGAGTGAAAATTAAATTAAATTTTGTGATGAATAGTTTTACCTGCACGAACCTCCGCCGCCCCCCCCGGTGGGGAAATTTTCTCCAGGGGGGGGATCAGCCCCCTTCACCCCCCTTTAACCCTGAGTGGCCAAGCCCTCAGAAAAAGGGGGGAGCGCTTTTTACTGCAAGTGAGTAATTGATCCAGATGCATGCCACGTATCAAGGACCTCTGGGTCCTTGAGCGGTGTTGCAAAATGTATTTTTTTAAGAGACAGTAAACTCTTACTACAGGGCAATTAAGGAAAATCCCTCCCACTTTATTACCATAGAAAAAATTTGTGAATTTTGTCTACCCTTAAGAAGCAAGAAAAAACATTCTCTTTTCTTCACGAGGGGGGGGGACAAAGGGTCAGGTACTAGGTCCCCCGTTTTTTTTTTTTTGCAGGGCATGACGGCTTGGGGCGGTGTGGCGACGCCAGACAAACTTTTTTCTCAAAGGGGGAGTGACACTGACGCCGGATACGACTGTGCTTTGTGTGAACAAAGGTCTCTAACACAAATACTTAAGAGAAGTTGGGTCAGCTCTCTTGGATACATTTTTGGGCAAAAAAGCAAAACTTTTTGAACAAAATTACCATGTGGGGTTTCCTAACAAAGGAAACGGGACTCCAAGGGCATTTACTTCTATCAAACACCGATACCTGCGAAGGTGTTGAAACACCAAGCCACATTACAAAGAGCAAAGGGATGTTACGAATTTCTTTTAGATCGGGGATTCGCAATTCTTGAGTCACAAGGGGTTTGTAATCAACCTATAATCGCAGTAAAAGGGGTGGACTTTTGAGTCCAAACAATGGTATTCGTCAGCCATCATCGAATGAAATATGCTGACATAACACCCCCTAGGGGTAATTTATAAATTTAAAAATTTTATCTCTTTACAGCCCAATGTTGTGATGGTTTTCGACAGCTTCTAACCTCGTCTGCAGGGGCGGCTGTGTAACTTGCTGTCATTTACACAAGTGTTCATTATATATATTATAATAAACACAGCAGGTAAGGCCAAAAAATTCTCAAAAGTTACGCGGGGCCCCACGCGTCCAACAAAAGCCCAAAGCCCCCGGCTGATCTGGCACGACTTTAGGGACTGTCCTGCTCTCTCTTGAAGGGAGCCAGGGGTTTAGGCAATTCCCCTAATGCTTGATGGGAGGCTGTTGAACACTTTGGGCCCCGGGCACTTATGGTGTTTTTCCTTAGTGAACAATGGGGCCCCTACTTTTTTTTTTGGGGGGATTTTTGCATCGCCTGCCCAGTCTTTTACTTTTTGTATGGGTGATTTCGTGTTCAATTTGTGACCATTTCCTCCAAGATTTTCCCTGTAGATTAGTAATCCTCATCCTGCGTTCCAAAATACAAGCAAGTGCTTACAAGCTTTCCAGTAGTTAAGGGGCTTGACAGAACTTTTATGCATAAAGGGCTCTGTACCTTTCTAGATCTGCGATTTCCCTGCTTTGAAGGAGATGTTAATGTACACATATTCCAGCCTAGCCTGGATTTAACCAGGAGAGAGATGGGGGGTCAAGCCCTCACAGCCCGGTCTGTGCCCAGGCCTCCGGGGTGGATCAAGCCTATAAACCAGGCTGTTACTGCTGCTGCGGGCAAACCAACGTACGAGCCACCCCCCGGCTGATCGGAACCGATTTTAGGTGCTTGTCCATGCCAGCTTGAAGCTGCCAGGGGTCTTTGGAAATCCCCCTTATGTAGCTGGGAGGCAGTTAAACACTTGGGCCCCTACACTTATTGTTGGTCCCCTAAGTCTATGACACCCCTGCTTTCTTTGGGGGGATTTGCATCGTCCCAAAAGTTTTTGCTTTCGTAGTGAGTGATTTTCGGTGCAAGTTCGTACTAGTCCCTCTAGGATTTTCCAGGTAAAATAACATGCCTGCATTCCAGGGAAACGTTTAGGAACCTAAGCGCTCCCAAAAAATTGAGGTTTTTATCTCCATTTGCACACCGTAAAGGGTTTTCTCCCGACTTTTTTCTAGGTCAAAAATTTCACTCCTTTGAAAGGTGGTGTTATGTGCACAATATTCCACCTAATAAAACAAGTGACCTGAAGGTGTCATCAGGGTTGGATCCTTAGTTTTAAAGGGTTTCTCATTATCCACCCTTCATTTTTCTACAATGCGATTGAAAAATGTTTGGGCCCTTTTAAGGTGAATCCTCCACAAATCCCCGGTCTTTGACCTGGTTTTTACACTCTTTTTTGTGGCCAAAAATTTTTTTTTTACTCTATAAAATTTTAATTTTCCCTAGTTTCCCAAATCTGAGTAATTGAAATTTCTCATCGTTGAACTTCATATTGTTTTCTGCAGCCCACTGAAAGATTTGGTTGATGTCCGCCTGGAGCCTTGCAGTGTCTGCAATGGAAGACACTGTCATGCAGATTCGGGTGTCATCTGCAAAGGAAGACACGGTCCTGTGGCTGACATCCTAGTCTATGTCAGATATGAGGATGAGGAACAAGATGGGAGCGAGTACTGTGCCTTGTGGAACAGAGCTTTTCACCGTGGCTGCCTCGGACTTTACTCTGTTGACTACTACTCTCTGTGTTCTGTTAGTGAGGAAATTATAGATCCATCGACCGACTTTTCCTGTTATTCCTTTAGCACGCATTAATGCGCTATTACGCCATGGTCACACTTGTCGAAGGCCTTTGCAAAGTCTGTATATATTACATCTGCATTCTTTTTGTCTTCTAGTGCATCAAGGACCTTGTCGTAGTGATCCAATAGTTGAGACAGACAGGAGCGACCTGTTCTAACCCATGTTTGCCCTGGGTTGTGTAACTGATGTGTTTCTAGATTGGTGGTGATCTTGCTTTTTAGGACCCTTTCAAAGATTTTTATGATATGGGATGTTAGTGCTATCGGTCTGTAGTTCTTTGCTGTTGCTTTACTGCCCCCTTTGTGGAGTGGGGCTATGTCTTTTTGTTTTTTAGTAACTGGGACAACCCCCGTGTCCATGCTCTCCCTCTCCATAGGAATGGTAAAGGCTCGTGATAGGGGCTTCTTGCAGTTCTTGATGAACACGGAGTTCCATGAGTCTGGCCCTGGGGCAGAGTGCATGGGCATGTCATTTATCGCCTGTTCGAAGTCATTTGGCGTCAGGATAACATCAGATAGGCTTGTGTTAACCAAATTCTGTGGCTCTCTCATAAAAAATTCATTTTGATCTTCGACTCTCAGTCTGGTTATTGGCTTGTTGAAAACTGAGTCATATTGGGACTTGAGTAGCTCACTCATTTCCTTGCTGTCATCTGTGTAGGACCCATCTTGTTTAAGTAAGGGCCCAATACTGGACGTTGTTCTCGACTTTGATTTGGCATAGGAGAAGAAATACTTTGGGTTTCTTTCGATTTCATTTATGGCTTTTAGTTCTTTCCGCGATTCCTGACTCCTATAAGATTCCTTTAGCTTAAGTTCGATGTTTGCTATTTCTCTGACCAGTGTCTCACTATGCATTTCAGATATATTGACCTCTTTTAGAGCCGCTCTGTTATTCTTTTCCGTCACCTGTAAAGGGAGCGCCTGTCTCTTTCTAGTTTACATCTACTCCTCCTTTTTCTTAGAGGAATAAGCCTTGTGCATATGTCGAGTGCCACCGAGTTAATCTGTTCTAGCCATAAGTTGGAGTCTGTGTTGCTTAGTATATCTTCCCCGCTTATATCGGTTAGGACTTGGTTTACTTGGTCCCACTTTATGTTTTGTTATTGAAGTTGAATTTGGTGAATGCTCCCTCGTGACTAGTTTCATTATGTCGGTCTGGTGCTCCGCGCATACATGTCTGAACCTCAATTATGTTGTGAATCTGAGTACGTATATTGTTTTTGATATGGTGACATTTCTTATCAGATCATCATTGTTAGTGAAGATGAGGTCTAGTGTATTCTCCAATCTAGTAGGCTCTATTATTTGCTGGTTTAAATTGAATTTTGTGCAGAGATTTAAAAGCTCGTGTGAGTGTGAGTTTTCATTAGAGCTGCCTTCTAGTGTTATTTCTGCAACAATATTATTTGCTATATTCCTCCATTTTAGGTGCCTTAAGTTGAAATTCCCCAGGAGCAAGATGTTGGGTGCAGGAGCTGGAAGATTTTTCAGACAGTGGTCAATTTTTAACAGCTGTTCCGGGAATTGCTGGATGTTGCATCCGGAGGCTTGTAGACTACCACAATGACTAGGTTTTGGTTCTCGATCTCTACTGCTAAAACTTCCACTACATCATTTGAGGCATTAAGCAGTTCTGTGCAAACAAGTGACTCTGCAATGTACAGGTCAACCCCCCCCCCCCTTTTGCCTGTTCACGATGTCACATCTGTATAGGTTGTAACCTGGGATCCATATTTCGTTATCCAAGTGATCCTTTATGTGGGTCTCAGTGAAAGCCGCGAACATTGCCTTTGCCTATGCAAGCAGTCCACGGATGAAAGGTATTTTGTGTGTTGTTGCTGGCTTTAGACCCTGTATATTTGCAAAGAAGAATGTCATCGGACTGGTGGTATTGTTGGTACTGGGGGGATTTTTTTTCCGGCATTAGTATCTGTATCTGTTGGTTTTGGAGTGGAGGCCATCGACTGTGGTTCCACTCCAGGAATGACGGGATTTGGTGTACAATTTCTGCCATTTCCTGCCAGTTTTTTTCCTTCCTGGCACTAAAAACCTCTCCCCTTGAGTGGCTGTGGCTACCCAGGTTTTCCCATGGCCTGGATGTTTTGGTATCTTTTGTCCCCTTTAGATGGGGGTGCCTGGCAATTTAAGTTATAGCATAGTCTTTCCTGTACTGAAGAGGTACACATTTCAGGTGAAAAAGTTTACAGGAAGGGAGTTTGCAGTTTCCTGTTCTCATGTGGGCATGACATTTTCTAGGTGGTCATAGTTGCACGTCCCATCTGTTTTTTCCAGATTTCCCATGTCTGCAGATACCAAGTGCATAGTATGTGCACAGGCTTGGTTTCCATTTGCCTTTGGTTTCTGTGACTGTATTCCCTGTTGGTGCATGTTTACCTGTCTTATTCCTATCCTCCCTAGCACCAACAATGGACCTCCCACCAGTTGCTTTTGGTAATATATCCTCACAATTGCTAGTGGAGTCCTCTTGTTTGCTATTTCCTGTGGTATTTCTAGTTTGGCAATATTGGTTTTATCTTATCTTTGACTACACTTGTTTCCCCACTATGGCTCCTGTCCCCTATGAGGTCATTTATATGCATTCCATCCTGTGTATAATTCCCGACTACCCGGACAAAATCTACAGCTTCACCAATTACTGTCTCCCAGGACAGCACCTCTAGCTTCACCATTACTGTCTCCCAGGACAGCACCTCTAGCTTCACCATTACTGTCAACCAGGACAGCACCTCCAACTTCGCCATTACTGTCTCCCCGGACAGCACTATCAGCCCCACATTACTGACAACCAGGACATCCCCTCCAGCCTTACAATTTTGACTACATGGCCAGTATCAAGGGGAGTACCATTCAGCCCAGACTTTTTATGTTCCCATCTGTTGTAGAAAGCTTCCAGGTTGTCTATGAAAGCAGCTTTGGTGTTATCCTCTTTTAATACCCTTGTGATTTTAGTCCCCAGATTTATCTCATTTGGGCATACCCAAAAACACTTCCCTGTTTTAATACTGCTTGTAGCTAGTTCTTGGATATCTGCACAAGGGGCGTGACACTAATTTCCACAAAAATGACAATTTATCCATGTGGATGCCTGTTTGTTTGATTGACTGCAGACTACGCAGAGTTTCATAATGATTTGAATGGTTGATTTACTGTAATTCTACTAGCAACCTCTTGAATACTCTATTAATAACTTCCTTAAATGAAGCTCTAGCTATTTGTATTTCTATTTCTAACTGTACTTGTATATTGGACAGCTTACCGTGTACGTTCCTGATTTATATTTATTGTTTGTGTTTGATAAGGACGCCTACAACCCCATCCATTTACAGTCTGCTTTATTGTCCAACGAATCCGTTTGAAACCGGTCAAGGGTTCGGACCAGTCGAGGGTTCGGAGCCAGTCCGATCTGATCAGTGGGTCACTTATTTAAAACATACTGGTCGTGTTTGGGCAACACGTGAAAGGTCTACTGAAAT
>NC_069452.1:27397416-27420896 GCF_026875155.1 Cherax quadricarinatus
CGATTTTTCCTCCATCGGTAGCGGCTTGCTAAAAACGAGCCCATATTGGGTTGAGTAGCTCACTCTTTTCCTCGGTCATCTGTGTAGACCCATCTTTTTAAGTAGGGGCCCAATACTGGACGTTGTTCTCGATTTTAAATTTGGCATAGGAGAAGAAATACTTTGGGTTTCTTTCGATTTCATTTAGGGCCCTTTTATTTTCTTCCCGCGTTTCCCTGACCTCCAAAAGGATTCTTTTAGCTTAAGTTCGATGCTTGCTATTTCTCTGACCAGTGTCTCCCTGCGCATTTCAGTATATTGACCTCTTTTAGCCGCTCTGTTATTCTTTTCCGTCCCCCTGTAAAGGGAGCGTCTGTCTCTTTCATTTTACATCTACTCCTCCTTTTTCTTAGAGGAATAAGCCTTGCGCATACATCGAGTGCCCCGAGTTAATCTGTTCAAGGCATAAGTTTGGGTCGTTTGCTTAGTAAATCTTCCCAGCTTATATCGGTTAGGACTTGGTTTCCCTTTGGCCCCACTTTATGTTTTTGTTATTGAAGTTGAATTTGGTGAATGCTCCCTCGTGACTAGTCTCATTTGTCGTCTGGGGCTCCACGCATATATGTGTGAACCTCAATTATGTTGGGGATCTGAGTATATTGTTTTTGATATGGTGACTTTTCTTATCAGATCTTTCATTGTTAGTGAAGATGAGGTCTAGTGTATTCTCCAGCCCTAGTAGGCTCTATTATTTGCTGGTTTAAATTGAATTTTGTGCAGAGATTTAAAAGCTCGTGTGAGTGTGAGTTTTCATCAGAGCTGCCTCCTGGTGTTATTACTGCAACAATATATTTGCTATAATTCCTCCATTTTAGGTGCCTTAAGTTGAAATCCCCCAGGAGCAAGATTTTTGGGTGCAGGAGCTGGAAGATTTTCCAGACAGTGGTCAATTTTAACAGCTGTTCCTGGAATTGCTGGGATGTTGCATCCGGAGGCTTGTAGACTACCACAATGACTGGGTTTTGGTTCCCGACCTTTACTGCTAAAACTTCCACTACGTCATTTGAGGCATTAAGCAGTTCTGTGCAAACAAGTACTCTGCAATGTACAGGCCAAGCCCCCCTTTTTCCTGTTCACTTTTGTCACATTGTATAGGTTGTAACCTGGGTCCATATTTCGGTTGTCCAAGTGATCCTTTATGTGGGTCTCAGTGAAACCGCGAACATTGCCTTTGCCTCTGCAAGCAGTCCACGGATGAAAGGTATTTTGTTGTTTTTTTGCTGGCTTTAGACCCTGTATATTTGCAAAGAAGAATGTTATCGGACTGGTGGTAAATTGTTGTACTGGGGGGGGATTTTTTTTTCCGGCATTTGTATCTGTTTCTGTTGGTTTTGGAGTGGAGGGGCCCTCGACTGTGGTTCCACTCCAGGAATGACTGGATTTGGGTGTAAAAATTTCTGCCATTTCCTGCCAGTTTTTTTTTTCTTCCTGGCACTAAAAAACTTCTCCCCCTTGAGTGGCTGTGGCTACCCAGGTTTTTCCCATGGCCTGGATGTTTGTATCTTTTTGTCCCTTTAAATGGTATGCCTGGCAATTTAAGTTATAGCACAGTCTTTCCTGTAAATGAAGAGGTACACATTTCAGGTGAAAAGCTTACAGGAAGGGAGTTTGCATTTCCAGTTGTCATATGGGGATGACATTTTCTAGGGTGGTCATATTTTTCATTCCCATCTTTTTTTCCCAGATTTCCCATCCACAGATCCAAGGGGCATAGAATGGCACAGGCTTGGTTTCCCGTTTCCCCTTTTTTTTTCTATGACTGTATTCCCTGTTGGGGGCATTTTTCCCTGTCTTTTTCCTTCCTCCCAAAGCCCCAAAACAATGGAGTTTCCCAACCAGTTTTTTTTGGTAATTTATCCTCACAAATTGCAATTGGGGGGGTCCTCTTTTTTGGGCTATTTCCTGCGGTTTTTCCCTATTTGGGAAAATTTTGGGGTTTTAAATCTTATTTTTGCTACACTTTTTTTTCCCTACTAGGCTCCTGTCCTTTTATGAGGTCTTTTATTGTTTTCCTTCCTGCGTAAAAATTTCCCCGACTACCGGGAACAAAATTTTCCAGTTTCACCCATTACTGTCTCCCGGGACAGCATCTCCAGTTTCCCTTTTACTGTCTCCCAGACACCCACCCCCCCACCTTCCCCTTTACTGTCTCCCGGAATTTATCTCCAGCTTCACCATTTCTGTCTCCCAGGACAGCACCCCAGCTTCACCTTTACTGTCCCCCCAGGACAGCACTATAAACCCCACATTTACTGACAACCGGACACACCCCACCCTTTACAGTTTGGGACTACATGGCCAGTATAAAGGGGCAGTCCCAAATTCGGGCCCGCCCTTTTTATTTTCCCATCGTTGTAGAAAGCTTCTCCAGGTTTTTTCAAATGAAAGCAGTTTTTGATTTTGTCCTCTTTAAAAACCTTTGTGTTTTTAAGTCCAAAATTTTTTCCTCTTTTTTGGGCAAAAACCCAAAAACACTTTCTCTTTTTTAATAATTTTGCTTGTACAATTTCTGGGATTTTCTGAAACAAGGACGTGAAAACCAATTTCCACAAAAATGACAATTTTACCCCATGTGGAACCCCGGGTTTTGTTTGCCCTGACCACAACACACACAGCTTCATAATGATTTAAGGGTTTATTTACTGAATTTTCTCCCTGCAACCTCTTGAATTTTAAATTTTAAAAAACCCTTTAAAAAGCCTGCTATTTGTTTTTTCTTTCTAACTCTTTTTGTATATTGGACACTTACCGCACTTTTCCTGATTTTTAATGTTTGTTTTTATAAGGGCGCCTACAAACCCATCCCGTTTTACAGTCCCGCTTTTTTGTCCCCAAAAAAACTGTTTGAAACCAATCCCCCGGGGGCGGACCCCGTTAAAAGGGGTTTGGACCAGTTTAAGGGCCGGGCCAGTCCCATCTGCTCTGATCAGTGGGTCAAATTATTTAAAACAAACGGTTTGGGGGATTTGAAACAACACTTTAAGGATCTACTGGAAAATTTTTCTAAACCCGAGTAATTTTTGGGTTTGAAAAGATACAAAAATATAAAATTTGCGTGGTTTAAGGCCCCTGAAAAACTGGCACTCCACAATGATGTACAGTCCCACCTCTTTGTTTATCAAACGCTGTTCTGGGTTTTTCTATTTTTTTTTTTTTTTTTCCGCTCCACCACAATAAATGCATATTATCACTATAGTTGACGGTGCCCAAATTTTTGGGGGAAGGACGGGTTTTTTTTGTGTAAAAATTGCTTCTCGTTTGTGTTATTGGGCGACCGCTGGTAACTACAGGTTTTAAAGAAAATTCCCCCGTAACGTCTCGTATTTCAAGAAAAGAAAAATAATGAAAGTCACTCCACCCCCACTAAACCCTTTTAATACTGGTTATTGCTACAAAAAAACACTGTATTCTGCCTTTACTGGGACACTAGATTAATGCAGTAAAACAGCAGGGCCGGAAATTTTTAAAAACACTGACCTTGGTAAGTTTCTGGGGGACTTCCCGGGACCTGCCTCAAAAGGGTTATCACTTCAATTACAAATTCACCTGTTTTTCAAATGACACTTTAGCCTTTATCATCAATAACTAGGGAGCCACTGTAGTATACCCTATACACATGTATACTCAATGCTTTCAGGGAGACTTTCTTTCATCTGACACAAAGTTCAAATATTATTATTTTTTTCACACGGGAAACAGGCCTATGATTCCCCTCTGGCAGTAAACTTATGTCTTAAAATATCACTCACACCCTCCCTTCAACCCTTCCTAATATATCCCCTGTACCTCCCTTCAACCCTTCCTAATATATCCCCTGTACATTCCTTCAACCCTTCTTAATATATCCCCTGTACCTCCTTTCAACCCTTCTTAATATACCCCCTGTCCATTCCTTCAACCCTTCCTAATATATCCCCTGTACCTCCATTCAACCCTTCCTAATATATCCCCTGTACCTCCATTCAACCCTTCCTAATATATCCCCTGTACCTTCCTTCAACCTTCCTAACATATCCACTGTACCAAACTTCAACCTTCCTAATATATCCCCTGTACCTTCCTTCAACCCTTCCTAATACATCCCCTGTACCTTCCTTCAACCCTTCCTAATATATCCTCTGTACCTCCCTTCAACCCTTCTTAATATATCCACTGTACCTCCCTTCAACCCTTCCTAGGATATCCCCTGTACCTCCCTTCTACCCTTCCTAGGATAACCCCTGTACCTTCCTTCAACCCTTCCTAGGATATCCCTTGTACCTTCCTTCAACCCTTCCTAGCACATCACCTGTAACTATTCTTCAACCTTCCTTGGATATCTCTTGAAGCAACCACCTAGGGAGGTACTACCATCCTGTGGTAGTAGGTTCGTAGACAGCAACCACCCTGGGAGGTACTACCATCCTGTGGGAGTAGGTTTATAGACAGCAATCACCCTGGGAGGTACTGTGATCCTGTGGTAGTAGGTTGGTAGATAGCAACCACCCAGGGAGGTACTACCATCCTGTGGTAGTAGGTTGGAAGACAGCAACCACCCAGGGAGGTACTACCATCCTGTGGTAGTAGGTTGGTACAGAGGACCCACCCAGGGAGGCATTACCATCCTGTGGTAGGTTTATAGACAGCAATCACCCTGGGAGGTACTGCCATCCTGTGGGAGTATGTTTATAGACAGCAATCACCCTGGGAGGTACTGTGATCCTGTGCTAGTAGGTTGGTAGACAGCAACCACCCATGGAGGTACTGCCATCATGTGGTAGTAAGTTGGTAGATAGCAACCACCCTGGGAGGTACTACCATCCTGTGGTAGTAGGTTGGTAGACAGCAACCACCCAGGGAAGTACTATCATCCTGTGGTAGTAGGTTTGCAGACAGCAACCCCCCAGGAGGTACTACAATCCGGGTGGTAGTAGGTTTGTAGACACAACCACCCAGGGAGGTACTACCATCCTGTTGTAATTGGTTGGTAGACAGCAACCACCCAGGGAGGTACTACCATCCTGTGGTAGTAGGTTTTAGACAGCAACCACCCAGGGAGGTACTACCATCCTCTGGTAGTAGGTTGGTAGACAGCAACCTCCCAGGGAGGTACTACCATCCTGTGGTAGTAGGTTGGTAGACAGCAACCCCCCAGGGAGGTACTACCATCCTGTGGTAGTAAGTTGGCAGACATCTGCCACCCAGGGAGGTACTACCATCCTGTGGTAGTAGGTTGGTAGATAGCAACCACCCAGGGAGGTACTACCGTCCTGTGGTAGTAGGTTGGTAGACAGCAACCCCCCAGGGAGGTACTACCATCCTGTTGTAATTGGTTGGTAGATAGCAACCACCCAGGGAGGTACTACCATCCTGTGGTAGTAGGTTGGAAGACAGCAACCACCCAGGGAGGTACTACCATCCTGTGGTAGTAGGTTGGTACAGAGGACCCACCCAGGGAGGCATTACCATCCTGTGGTAGGTTTATAGACAGCAATCACCCTGGGAGGTACTGCCATCCTGTGGGAGTATGTTTATAGACAGCAATCACCCTGGGAGGTACTGTGATCCTGTGCTAGTAGGTTGGTAGACAGCAACCACCCATGGAGGTACTGCCATCATGTGGTAGTAAGTTGGTAGATAGCAACCACCCTGGGAGGTACTACCATCCTGTGGTAGTAGGTTGGTAGACAGCAACCACCCAGGGAAGTACTATCATCCTGTGGTAGTAGGTTTGCAGACAGCAACCACCCAGGGAGGTACTACAATCCTGTGGTAGTAGGTTTGTAGACAGCAACCACCCAGGGAGGTACTACCATCCTGTTGTAATTGGTTGGTAGACAGCAACCACCCAGGGAGGTACTACCATCCTGTGGTAGTAGGTTTTAGACAGCAACCACCCAGGGAGGTACTACCATCCTCTGGTAGTAGGTTGGTAGACAGCAACCTCCCAGGAGGAACTCCCAAATCCTGTGGTAGTGGGTTGGTAAAACAGCAACCCCCAGGGAGGTACTACCATCCTGTGGTAGTAAGTTGGCAGACATCTGCCACCCAGGGAGGTACTACCATCCTGTGGTAGTAGGTTGGTAGATAGCAACCACCCAGGGAGGTACTACCGTCCTGTGGTAGTAGGTTGGTAGACAGCAACCCCCCAGGGAGGTACTACCATCCTGTTGTAATTGGTTGGTAGACAGCAACCACCCAGGGAGGTACTACCATCCTGTGGTAGTAGGTTTTAGACAGCAACCACCCAGGGAGGTACTCCCAAACCTGTGGTAGTAGGTTGGTAGACAGCAACCCCCCAGGGAGGTACTACCATCCTGTGGTAGTAAGTTGGCAGACATCTGCCACCCAGGGAGGTACTACCATCCTGTGGTAGTAGGTTGGTAGATAGCAACCACCCAGGGAGGTACTACTGTCCTACCAAATGAGTGTAAAACAGAAGCCTGTAATTGTTTTACATAATGGTATGATTGCTGGAGTCTTTTTTTCTGTCACATAAATATGCATAATTTCAAGAATATCTTGCTAATTCTACTTCCACTTGGGTCACACTACACATGCATGTACAAACACACCCCTTTGGGTTTTCTTCTCTTTTCTTACTAGTGCTTTTTCTTGTTTATTTCCTGTTATTTCCATGGGGAAGTGGAAGAGAATTCTTCCCCTGTAAGCCATGCATGTCATAAGAGGTAACTAAAATGCCAGGAGCAAGAAGCTAGTAGCCCCTTATCCTGTATACAATACTAAATTTATGAAGAATCTTTTGTTTTTCTTTTTGGGCCACCCTCCTTCAGTGGGATATGGCCAGTGCAATGAAAGAAGAAAGATTAATATATTTAATAATAGATAACTTAAGGGACAAAGCTCGAGTTTTTATGCGCGTAGAAACAAAAATAATTAAAAAATAGGAAATGAAGTTTTGTTGACAGAAAAATAGTTTAAAATCTGGCAACATTTTGGTAAAATCACATTTTAATATTGCCCTTAAATTTTGTATATATTTACAGAACAGAATCAATATATAAAAATTAATTAAGAAATTGTTTAAGAAAGTTAAAATAATATTTGTGGCATCATACCTTTACTGAGGTGGTAGACAGTGTTGACATCGGAAGAGTTCCGGGCACTTCGGATCCAATCTTCAACCTCCACATTGTATGATCAGCTTCATCAATGGTTGTGATGACCCCTGGGGCAGTGTTGACTGTGTTGAGGTTCTCCAGCATGGTCTGCAGCTGCTTCTTTCCTGCCTCTCCTTCTGTTGTCATTGTCAGTACACTGGTATCCTCCTGTTCCAGGAGCTCTATTGCTGCCTTGTTCTGCTCCAGCAGATCATAGAGTCTGTCCTGCAGTTGGTGATGCTGGGTCTTCCAGTCCCTCACCTGTCCCTGGTACTTGCCCAGCTGGGACAGTGCTTCTTCACACTCACTTATAAGGTTATTGATACTGCTCTTGTGTTCCTGTACCAAAGACCGTAACTTCTTGCTGATGCCTCTTGTGCGATCTTGACCACATTTTGTTGACACTGTTCCCACTGATGTAACCTGGATACTTCTGAGTTTCTTTATCACAGCCTCCACAGTGTAGCTGATTGGGAACTGAGTAGCATCTGTGGCACTGTGCTCAGCACGGCAGCTGGGGCAGGTGAGCTGAGCATTCTTAATTGTATCTTCAATACACTGAGAGCAGAATGTGTGACCACACGGCAGAGTGCGTGGTCGTCGTAGTTCTTCATCATAATTGTTAAAGCACACTTTACACTCCTCTGGTTTGACGTTATCCTGTAGAAAATAAATATTAAGTTAGATTTTACACTAATAGGATTGAATTTAAGCAGGTTAGATTTTATGCCAGTAGAATTGAATTCTATTAAGTTACTCATCAATGAAGTGTTCATATTGAATTTTATAGACAATCTTGAAAGTTAAAAGAATTGCCAAACTTCTTCATATTACTACTATATACAACATAATGGAGGTATATATTGCTAAAACTTCATATTAACTACTACATATAACATAAATACAACATAAAACCAGACTTGGTGTGCTGTATTGGCTACATGACCAGACATACAAAGAAGAAACTAATACAATCATGCTTTGAGATCTCTTTTCTTCTAACTTTAGAGAGTTTTACAAGGTTAGGTTTAGAGTTCCTAACTTTATTTACAAGTTAAGAGCTGTTACCTATATCAACTCATTTTAAACCCTTTTTATTGTTATGAAACACATACAGAACAGGATAGAGTTGTTGTTAACTGTGGATCAGTGATTTTATTTGGCCAACTGACTATTCTGTTGATGTCATAATGCTGTACAAACATATTCTAGACTCAAGTAATCCTATGAATAAATTATCTCAGATGAAGTGATGTTCTGGAGAAAGCTACAGTGTAATTGCTCCTTGCTGACTGTCTTGTTATGCAGAAGCTCATTTCCTGCTGTCTGCAGAGTGGAGCCAAGTGTGGTACTTTGACAATATTATCCTTGTACGTAACAGTAAGGCCACCCACATCTCTCTGGTGTTGAAGACTATAGTGAAATGACAGACCTGTCCAGGAGAAGATGAGTTTTTTGCTCTGTTTCTCCATTCTGTCAAGAATCTCAGATATGAGGGGGAGCAGGAAATCCAAGAAAGTGGCGCATACTCAACATGTGAATATACTCATGCAACCTCTACTGTTGAGTAGATAAAAGATACATCTAAGTAAGGTTCCCCAAACCACTTTGCAAGATCTACAATGTGGTTTTTCCATTGTTTGGAGTCAAATTTCACCCAAAGGATATCAAGTTCATCCCCAGGTACCAACACTCTCCCATTCATTCTTACCACAACTTCAGCATTACCCTCATGGGTTCTTTCTTTCTTTTTTGGGGTTTTATCAGGGCCACTGACAGCATACGCTGTAATCGAGCCCGGGTTTTTCCTCGATGGTACAGAAAAAATCGTTGCCCAAGGCTGAGCGATGAGAGAAAAAGGAAAAAAAGTTCCTTTGTAAACAGTGATAGAAACTTGAAGTTTCCAATTAGATCCGGTGGACACCCTTGCCAAGCCCCAGCAGAGAGGGATCCCAAACACTCCCACCTAAAGTACAGTAACTGGTTTCCCACCAAAGACCGTTAAAGAATTTCCTGCAGAGCGGGAAAAATGGAGCTGGCTAAAGTAAGCCGATGAACAGGTGCCCCTCCTGTAGAGTGCCCGGCGGGCTAAATAGATGAGGACAAGCATCCCAGTGAGAACGGGGGAAATTTGTCACTGATACTCAGGTGATAGAGAGATGTCCAGACCCGACAAAGGCTGGCGCAGAAGTCTACCCTCATGGTGCCTAGAGAACATAATAATTTGTGATATCTCAGGAGCAAATGTGACATGCCATCATTCCTAGGTTGATGGTGTTCCATATCTTTATTGCTAGTCCCACTCACCTCATATACTGAGGTCTGGGGGTCGTGCAGAACAAAAATTGGCTAAAAAAATCACAAGAACTACTATAAATTGTAATTATAAGAACATAAAAATTTAAAATAATTAAAAAAAAAGAGGAAAAAAGGTATATCGGCAACATTTCTGCAAGTGGCTGTACTCCACATTGCCATCAGGTGAGCATCCACTGCCAACTTCACTGCCTTATATCTTGGTAAGTTTTTTCTTTCAACACACCAGCCGTATCCCACTGAGGCGGGGAAAGCCCAAAAAGAAAAACAAAGTTTCTCCTTTTAAATCTATAATACACCTACCATCCAACTTACGACCTGCTCGGCATACTCCACCGACTTATGACCGTGCATCTGGCAGCTGGGCTGGGCCGGCTGATGCACACCACTGTACAGTATTTGACAATACTCGTGGCGGCAGTGCGTTCATGCAGGCAGCATCAGTTTGAGTAACCTTGCCCTATCAGCAGCATCATACTGTATTAACTGTACTAACTGGAAAGTAAATTTCACCATGGCTGCTAAGACGAAGTCTGAATCTTGAGACTGAAGATTGTGGCAAGAAAGGCTCTTACTCTCAAACTTACTATTTGTTTTCACTTTTTTCACATAAACCTGTCTGTATCTGTCTGCCTGTATATCTGTGTCTGTCTGTATCTCTGTGTGTTTGTTTGTCTGTCTACCATGGTCTCTGTCTTTCTGTCAAACCTGTGTGTCCGTCTTTCTGTCTACCTGTGTCTGCCCTTTCTGTCTACCTGTGTATCTGTCTACCAGTGTGTCTCTCTGTCTACCTGTGTCTGTCTTTATGTACTCACCTATTTGTGGTTGCAGGGGTTGAGTCATAGCTCATGGCCCCGCCTCTTCGCTGATTGCTACTAGGTCCCTCTCTCTCCCGCCCCATGAGCTTTATCATACCCACCTAAAACTATGTATGGTTCAAGCCTCCACTACATCACTTTCTAGGCTATTCCACGGCCTGACTACTCTATGACTGAAGAAATACTTCCTAACATCCCTTTGATTCATCTGATCTTCAACTTCCAATTGTGACCTTTTGTTCTGTGTCCCTTCTCGGGAAACATCCCGTCTTTGTCCACCTTGTCTATTCCGCACAGTATTTTATATGTCATTATCATGTCTCCCTTGACCCTCCTGTCCTCTGGTGTCGTCAGGCCTATTTCCCTCAACTTTTCTTCGTAGGACAATCCCCATAGCTCTGGGACTAGTCTTGTTGCAAACCTTTGCACTTTCTCTATTTTTTTTGATGTGCTTGACTAGGTGTGGATTCCAAAATGATGCTGCATACTCCAGTATAGGCCTGGAGGTTACCTGGAGGTTATTCCAAGGATCAATGCCCCCGCGGCCCGGGTTTCCATGACCAGGCCTCCTGATGGATCAGGGCCTGATCAACTAGGCTGTTACTGCTGGCCGCACGCAGTCCAACATACGAGCCACAGCCCGGCTGATCTGGCACTGACTTTAGGTATCTGTCCAGCTCTCTCTTGAAGGCAGCCAGGGGTTTATTGGCAATTCCCCTAATGCTTGATGGGAGGCTGTTGAACAGTCTTGGGCCCCGGACACTTATGGTGTTTTTCCTTAGTGTAACAATGGTGCCCCTACTTTTTATTAGGGGTATTTTGCATCGCCTGATCAGTCTTTTACTTTCGTATGGAGTGATTTCTGTGCTCAGATTTGTGACCATTCCTTCCAAGATTTTCCATGTGTAGATTATGATATATCTCTCACTCCTGCATTCCAACGAGTACAATTCAAGTGCTTACAAGCGTTTCCAGTAGTTAAGGTGCTTGACAGAACTTATACGTGCAGTAAAGGATCTCTGTACACTTTCTAGATCTGCGATTTCACCTGCTTTGAATGGAGATGTTAATGTACAGCAGTATTCCAGCCTAGCCTGGAGTTAACCAGGAGAGAGATCCGGGGGTCAACGCCCCCACAGCCGGTCCCGTGACCAGGCCTCCTGGTGGATCAGGCCTGATCAACCAGGCTGTTACTGCTGGCTGCAGGCAAACCAACGTACGAGCCACAGCCCGGCTGATTTAGGGAAACCCACTTTTGGTGCTTGTCCATGCCAGCTTTAAGACTGCCCGGGGGCTGTTGGGAACCCCCTTATGTATGCTGGAGGCAGTTGAACAGTCTTAGGCCCCTGACACTTATTGTATGGTCTCTTAACGTGCTAGTGACACCCCTGCTTTTCATTGGGGGGATGTTGCAATCGTCGCCAAGTCTTTTGCTTTTGTAGTGAGTGATTTTCGTGTGCAAGTTCGGTACTAGTCCCTCAGGATTTTCCAGTGTATATAATCATGTATCTCTCCCGCCTGCATTCCAGGAATACAGATTCAGGAACCTCAAGCCTTTCCCCTAATTGAGGTGTTTTAATTTTCCGTTATGCACACCGTGAAGGTTCTCCATACATTTACTAGGGCAGCAATTTCACGTGCCTTGAAAGGTGGTGTTAGTGTGCAGCAATATTCAAGCCTAGATAGAACAAGTGACCTGAAGATGTCATCATGGGCTTGGCATCCCTAGTTTTGAAGGTTCTCATTTACCATCCTGTCATTTTTCTAGCAGATGCGATTGATACAATGTTATGCCCTTGAAGGTGAGATCCCCAACATGATCCCCTCCCAGGTCTTTGACGCTGGTGTTACACTCTATTTTGTGGCCAGAATTTGTTTTGTAAATCTGATGAAGATTTAATTTCCTCATGTTTTACCATATCTGAGTAATTAAATTTTTTCATCGTTGAACTTCATATTGTTTTTTTGCAGCCCACTGAAAGATTTGGTTGATGTCCGCCTGGAGCCTTGCAGTGTCTGCAATGGAAGACACTGTCATGCAGATTTGGGTGTCATCTGCAAAGGAAGACACGGTCCCTGTGGCTGACATCCTAGTCTAAAGTCAGATATGAGGATGAGGAACAAGATGGGAGCGAGTACTGTGCCTTGTGAACAGAGCTTTTCACCGTAGCTGCCTCGGGCTTTACTCTGTTGACGACTACTCTCTGTGTTTTTGTTAGTGAGGAAATTATAGATCCCTCGACCGACTTTTCCTGTTATTCCTTTTTGCACGCATTTTGTGCGCTATTTACGCCATGGTCCCCACTTGTCAAAGGCCTTTGCAAAGTCTGTATATATTACATCTGCATTCTTTTTGTCTTCTAGTGCATCAAGGACCTTGTCGTAGTGATCCAATAGTTGAGACAGACAGGAGCGACCTGTTCTAAACCCATGTTGCCCTGGGTTTTGTAACTGATGTGTTTCTAGATGGGTGGTGATCTTGCTTTTTAGGACCCTTTCAAAGATTTTTATGATATGGGGTGTTATTTCTATCGGTCTGTAGTTCTTTTTCTGTTGCTTTTTTGCCCCCTTTGTGGGGTGGGGGTATGTCTGTTGTTTTTAGTAACTGTGGGACAACCCCCGTGTCCATGCTCCCTCTCCATAGGATGGTAAAAAGGGTCGTGATAGGGGCTTCTTTCAGTTCTTGATGAACACGAGTTCCATGAGTCTGGCCCCGGGGGAGAGTGCATGGGCATGTCATTTATCGCCTGTTCGAAGTCATTTGGCGTCAGGATAACATCAGATAGGCTTTGTTAACCAAATTCTGTGGCTCTCTCATAAAAAAATTTATTTTGATCTTCGACTCTCAGTCTGGTTATTGGCTTTTTGAAAACTGAGTCATATTGGGACTTAGTACTCACTCATTTCCTTGCGTCATCGTGTAGGACCCATCTTTTTAAGTAAGGGCCCAATACTGGACGTTGTTCTCGACTTTGATTTTGGGATAGGAGAAGAAATACTTTTGGGTTTCTTTCGATTTCATTTATGGCTTTTAGTTCTTCCCCCCAATTCCTGACCCTATAAGATTCCTTTAGCTTAATTCGATGTTTGCTATTTCTCTGACCAGTGTCTGACTATGCATTTCAGATATATTGACCTCTTTTAGCCGCTCTGTTATTCTTTTCCGTCACCTGTAAAGGGAGCGCCTGTCTCTTTCTAGTTTACATCTACTCCTCCTTTTTCTTAGAGGAATAAGCCTTGTGCATATTTTTGAGTGCCACCGAGTTAATCTGTTCTAGGCATAAGTTGGGGTCTGTGTTTCTTAGTATAAACTTCCCAGCTTATAAACAGTTAGGACTTGGTTTACTTGGGCCCACTTTATGTTTTTTGTTATTGAAGTTGAATTTGTGAATGCTCCCTCGTAACTAGTTTCATTATGTCGGTCTGGGGGTTTCCCCGCATACATGTCTGAACCTCAATTATGTTGTGATCTGAGTACGTATATTGTTTTTGATATGGTGACATTTCTTATAAGATCATCATTGTTTGTGAAAATGAGGTCTAGTGTATTCTCCAATCTAGTAGGCTCTATTATTTGCTGGTTTAAATTGAATTTTTGTGCAGAGAAATTTTAAAAACTCGTGTGAGTGTGAGTTTTCATCAGAGCTGCCTTCTAGTGTTATTTCTGCAACAATAATTTTTTGCTATATTCCCCATTTTAGGGGCCTTAAGTTGAAATTCCCAAGGAGCAAAATGTTGGGTGCAGGAGCTGGAAGATTTTCAGACAGTGGTCAATTTTTAACAGCTGTTCCTGGAATTGCTGGGATGTTGCATCCGGGGGCTTGTAACTACCACAAAAGACTAGGTTTTGGTTCTCGATCTCTACTGCTAAAACTTCCACACATCATTTGAGGCATTAAGCAGGTCTGGCAAACAAGTGACTCTGTGATGTACAGGCCAACTTCCCCCCCCCTTTTGCCTGTTTTTCCTCTGTCACATCTGTATAGGTTGTAACCTGGGATCCATATTTCGTTATCCAAGTGATCCTTTAGTGGGCTCAGTGAAAGCCGCAAACATTGCCTTTGCCTCTGCAAGCAGTCCACGGATGAAAGGTATTTTGTTGTTTGTTGCTGGCTTTAGACCCTGTATATTGCAAAGAAGAATGTCATCGGGCTGGTGGTATTGTTGTACTGGGGGGGATTTTTTTCCGGCATTAGTAAACTGTATCTGTTGGTTGGAGTGGAGGCCATCGACTGTGGTTCCACTCCAGGAATGACTGGATTTGGTGTACAATTTCTGCCATTTCCTGCCAGTTTTTTTCCTTCCTGGCACTAAAAAACCTCTCCCCTTGAGTGGCTGTGGCTACCCAGGTTTTCCCCTGGCCTGGAAGTTTGTATCTTTTTGTCCCCTTAGATGGTGTGCCTGGCAATTTAAGTTATAACATAGTCTTCCTGTACTGAAGAGGTACCCCATTTCAGGGGGAAAAAGCTTACAGGAAGGGGGAGTTTGCAGTTTCCTGTTCTCATGTGGTCATGACATTTTCTAGGGTGGTCATAGTTGCACGTCCCATCTGTTTTTCCAGATTTCCCATGTCTGCAGATACCAAGTGCATAGTATGTGCACAGGCTTGGTTTCCATTTGCCCCTTTTGGGTTTTTGTGACTGTATTCCTTTTTGGTGCATGTTTACCTGTCTTATTCCTATCCTCCCTAGCACCAACAATGGAGCTCCCACCAGTTGCTTTCGGTAATTAAACCTCACAATTGCTAGTGGAGTCCTCTTGTTTGCTATTTCCTGTGGTATTTCTAGTTTGCAATATTGGTTTTTATCTTATCTTTGACTACACTTGTTTTCCCCACTACGGCTCCTGTCCTCTATGAGGTCATTTATAAAGCATTCCATCCTGTGTAAAAATCCCGACTACCCGGACAAAATCTACAGCTTCACCATTACTGTCTCCCAGGACAGCACCTCTAGCTTCACCATTACTGTCTCCCAGGACAGCACCTCTATCTTCACCATTACTGTCTCCCAGGACAGCACCCCAGCTTCGCCATTACTGTCTCCCAGGACAGCACTATCAGCCCCACATTTACTGACAACCAGGACATCCCCTCCAGCCTTACAATTTTTGACTACATGGCCAGTATCAAGGGCAGTACCATTCAGCCCAGACTTTTTATGTTCCCACCTGTAGAAAGCTTCCAGGTTGTCTATGAAAGCAGCTTTGATGTTGTCCTCTTTTTTAAAACCCTTGTATTTTAGTCCAAAAGATTTATCTCATTTGGCATACCCAAAAACACTTCCTTGTTTTAATACTGCTTGTAGCTAGTTTTTTGGATATTTTGCACAAGATGCGTGACACTAATTTCCACAAAAATGACAATTTATCCATGTGGATGCCTGTTTGTTTGATTGACTGTAGACTACGCAGAGCTTCATAATGATTTGAATGGTTGATTTACTGTAATTCTACTAGCAACCTCTTGAATACTCTATTAATAACTTCCTTAAATGAAGCTCTAGCTATTTGTATTTCTATTTCTAACTGTACTTGTATATTGGACCACTTACCGTGTACGTTCCTGATTTATATTTATTGTTTGTTTTGATAAGGGCGCCTACAACCCCATCCATTTTCAGTCTGCTTTATTGTCCCCAAAGAATCCATTTGAAACCGGTCAAGGTTCGGACCAGTCCCAGGGTTTTGGAGCCAGTCCGATCTGATCAGTGGTCACTTATTTAAAAAATACTGGTCGGTGATTTGGGCAACACGTGAAGGATCTACTGGAAATTATCTTTCCCGAGTAATATGTGATAAGATTGATACAAAAGTATAACTTGCGTTGAAGAACTGGTGACTGCTGGCAGCTCCTACATGTGAGAACGGTCGAAACCTCAAACCCTTGTTTATCAGTCACTGTATCTAGCATTTCTAGGTTTTTTTTTTTTTCGTCTCCACCACAATAAATGCTATATTATCACTATAGTTGACTGGTGGAAATTTTTGGGGGAAGGACGCTTTTTTCCCGTAGTAATAATTGCTTCTCGTTGTGTATTGCGACCGCTGGTAACTACAGGTTTTATGAAAATTTACAGTATACGTCTGGTATTTCAAGAAAAAAGAAACTAATGAAAGTCACTCCACTCCACTAAGTATTTTTTTATATTTATTATCACACTGGCCGATTCCCACCAAGGCAGGGTGGCCCGAAAAAGAAAAACTTTCACCATCATTCACTCCATCACTGTCTTGCCAGAAGGGTGCTTTACACTACAGTTTTTAAACTGCAACATTAACACCCCTCCTTCAGAGTGCAGGCACTGTACTTCCCATCTCCAGGACTCAAGTCTGGCCTGCCGGTTTCCCTGAATCCCTTCATAAATGTTACTTTTGCTCACACTCCAACAGCACGTCAAGTTTTTAAAAACCATTTGTGTCCATTCACTCCTATCAAACACGCTCACGCTTGCCTGCTGGAAGTCCAAGCCCCTCGCACAAAAAAACCTCCTTTACCCCCTCCCTCCAACCTTTCCTAGGGCCGACCCTACCCCGCCTTCCTTCCACTACAGACTGATACACTCTTGAAGTCATTCTGTTTTTGCTCCATTCTCTCTACATGTCCGAACCACCTCAACAACCCTTTTCCTCAGCCCTGTGGACAACATTTTTGGTAATCCCGTACCTCCTCCTAACTTCCAAACTACGAATTTTTCTGCATTATATTCACACCACACATTGCCCTCAGACATGACATCTCCACTGCCTCCAGCCTTCTCCTCGCTGCAACATTCACACCCACGCTTCACACCCATATAAGAGCGTTGGTAAAACTATACTCTCATACATTCCCCTCTTTGCCTCCAAGGACAAAGTTCTTTGTCTCCACAGACTCCAAGGCACCACTCACTCTTTTTCCCTCATCAATTCTATGATTCACCTCATCTTTCATAGCCCATCCGCTGACACTTCCACTCCCAAATATCTGAATACGTTCACCTCCTCCATACTCTCTCCCTCCAATCTGATATCCAATCTTTCATCACCTAATCTTTTGGTTATCCTCATAACCTTACTCCCTTTCCCGTATTCACCTTTAATTTCTTTCTTTGCACACCCTACCAAATTCATCCACCAATCTCTGCAACTTCTCTTCAAATCTCCCAAGAGCACAGTGTCATCACAAAGAGCAGCTGTGACAACTCCCACTTTGTGTGTGTTCTTTATCTTTTAACTCCACGCCTCTTGCCAAGACCCTCGCATTTACTTCTCTTTCAACCCCATCTATAAATATATTAAACAACCACGGTGACATCACACATCCTTGTCTAAGGCCTACTTTTACTGGGAAAAAATTTCCCTCTTTCCTACATACCTAACTTGAGCCTCACTATCCTCGTAAAAACTTTTCACTGCTTTCAGTAACCTACCTCCTACACCAACACTTTCAACATCTGCCACATTGTCCCCCATCCACCCTTCATACGCCTTTTTCCCAAAACCATAAATGCCACAAAGACCTCTTTAGCCTTATCTAAATACTGTTCACTTATATGTTTCACTGTAAACACCTGGTCCACACACCCCCTACCTTTCCTAAAGCCTCCTTGTTCATCTGCTATCCTATTCTCCGTCTTACTCTTAATTCTTTCAATTATAACTCTACCATACACTTTTCCAGGGATACTCAACAGACTTATCCCCCTATAATTTTTGTACTCTCTTTTATCCCCTTTGCCTTTTTACAAAGGAACTATTTCATGCTCTCTGCCAATCCCTAGTACCTTACCCTCTTCCATACATTTAAATTTAAAAAATTGCACCAACCACTCCAAAACTATATCCCCACCCGCTTTTAACATTTCTATCTTTATCCCATCAATCCCAGCTGGCCTTACCCCCTTTCATTTTTTCCTACTGCCTCACGAACTTCACCCACACTCACAACTGACTCTTCCTAACTCCTACAAGATGTTATTCCTCCTTGCCCTATACACAAATCAAAAGCTTCCCTATCTTCATCAACTTTAACAATTCCTCAAAATATTCCCTCCATCTTCCCAATACCTCTAACTCTCCATTTAATAACTCTCCTCTCCTATTTTTAACTGACAAATCCATTTGTTCTCTAGGCTTTCTTAACTTGTTAATCTCACTCCAAAACTTTTTCTTATTTTCAACAAAATTTGTTGATAACATCTCACCCACTCTCTCATTTGCTCTCTTTTTACATTGCTTCACCACTCTCTTAACCCCTCTCTTTTTCTCCATATACTCTTCCCTCCTTGCATCACTTCTACTTTGTAAAAACTTCTCATATGCTAACTTTTTCTCCCTTACTACTCTCTTTACATCATTCCACCAATCGCTCCTCTTCCCTCCCGCACCCACTTTCCTGTAACCACAAACTTCTGCTGAACACTCTTAACACTACATTTTTAAACCTACCCCATACCTCTTCGACCCCATTGCCTATGCTCTCATTAGCCCATCTATCCTCCAATAGCTGTTTATATCTTACCCTAACTGCCTCCTCTTTTAGTTTATAAACCTTCACCTCTCTCTTCCCTGATGTTTCTATTCTCCCTTGTATCCCATCTACCTTTTACTCTCAGTGTAGCTACAACTAGAAAGTGATCTGATATATCTGTGGCCCCTCTATAAACATGTACATCCTGAACGTCTACTCAACCAGTCAATTTATCTACCAATACAATAATCCAACAAACTACTGTCATTTCGCACCCTACATCATATTCTTGTATACTTATTATCTCTCTTTTTCTAAAAATATGTATTACCTATAACTAAACCCCCTTTCTAATACAAAGTTCAAGCAAAGGGCTTCCCATTATCATTTACAACCTGGGCACCCCAAACTTACCTACCACACCCTCTCTAAAAAAGTTTCTCCTACTTACATTCAGTCCCCCTAACACAAATACTCTCTCACTTGGTTTCAAAGGCTCCGATAAATTCACTACATCTCCCAAAATCTCTCTCTCCTCCTCTGCAATCCTCTCTTCTTCTCAGGTGCAAATACACGCTTATTATGATCCCACTTCTCGCATCAAACCTTACTTTTAATCCCACATAATTCATGAATTTACACATTCATATTTCTCTTTCCTTCCTTCCATAACTGATCATTTAACATTACTGCTACCCCTTCCTTTGCTCTAACTCTCTCAGATACTCCAGATTTAATCCCATTTATTTCCCCCCACCGAAACTCCCCCTACCCCTTCAGCCTTTGTTTTCACTTAGGGCCAGGACACCAACTTCTTTTCATTCATAACATCAGCAATCATCTGTTTCTTGTCATCCGCACTACATCCACGCACATTTAAGCATCCCAGTTTTATAAAGTTTTTCTTCTTCTCCACTAAGTACCATTATAATACTGGTTAGTTGCTACTACAACACTGTATTCTGCTATTCACTGGTATCACTAGAATAATATGCAATACAACTACAGCCAGGAAGATTATTAAAACAGGTGACCAGTGTGGTAAGTTTCTGGTGACTTCTGGCACCTGCCTCTATAGGCTTATCACTTCATTTACAAATTCACCTGTTTTCAAATGACACTTTAGCCTTTATCGTCTATATATTAGGGAGTCACTGTAGTATACATTATACACTGTGTATACACAAAGTTATCAGGGAGACTTTCTTTCCTCTGACAAAGAAAAGTTCTATTATTATTATTTTTTCTACAGCACCCAGGCCCTATGATTCCCCTCGGCAGTAAACTCTGCTGAGGTAGTGCACCACTAATTCCTCCTTTTTTTGACACAGTATATAATGTTTTTCCGGCAGAATTTGGTTCCAGGCGCTAAGACGATGTATCGTATAGGATTGATGGCACAAATTAAAGTTCTAGCACGTAAGAGTGACCGTGAAAACACGAGAAAACCCAGAGCACAACGAGGCACGCTGACACAACCCCAGGCACAAAAAGAACAAGTGATTTGAAAAGGATTAATCATTGGCTTGGCAATCTCCTCGTTCTGACGTTTCCTCATTAACCATCCTTCATTTTTCTTTGCAACGGTGATCGTGGCACTGTTGTGATCCTTGAAAGTGAGATCCTCAGACATTACTACTCCCAGGTCCCTCACATTATTTTTCTGCTCTATTGTATGGCCAGAGTCTGTAGTATGCTCTGTCTAGTTTATCTCCTTCCAGTTTTTCCATAACGGAGTAGTTTGAATTTGTGGGCTGCATGAACATCATATTGTTTTACTGTTGCCCACTGGAAAACTTGTTTATATCCTTCTTGGAGTTAACCGCGTCCTCAGCAGATGAACAGCCTCATGCAGACTCCTAATATCAACTGCAAAGAGATTATATATGGTGCTGTGATGTATATCACTGTCTATGTCTGATATGATGAATAAGGATTAAGATGGGGGTGAGTACTGTCCTTGTGAACAGAGCTCTTCACCTATGTCAGCCTCCGATTTAACTCTGTTGACCACAACTCTTTGTGGGTTCGATTTGTTAGGAAGTTGAAGATCATCTCCCCCACTTTTCCCATTAATCCTTTAAGCACTATTTATGGGCTATTACACCATGATCGCATTTGTCAAATGCCTTTTGCAAAGTCAGTGATATTACATCTGCATTCTGATTTTCTCTCCCTAGGTGCATCCAAGGCCATATCATAGTGATCCAGTAGTTGTGAGAGGCAGAGCGACCTGCCCTGAACCCATGTTGCCCTGGATTTGTGGGCAGATTGTTTGGGAATCCAGTGATTTCAAATCCTGCTTCTTTAGCACTCTTTCAAAGATTTTTAATGATGTGGGACATCTGAGCTATTGGTCTATATTCTTAGCTAATGCTTTGCTTCCACCTTTGATGGTAGTGGGGCTATATCCGTTGTTTTAAGTGACTGGAAATACCACCCATGTCCAAGCACCTCCTCCATTAGTGATACTTAGAGGCACTACGGAGGGGTTCTTGCAGTCTTAATGAAACAGAGTTCACGAGTCTGATCCCGGGCAGAGTGGCATGGGCATGTTGTCAATGGCTTTTCCGAAATCCCATATCTATCGAGTTAGGGTAATGCGGAATCTGGCATACATTTATGGAGTTTTTGAGGCTCATTCATGAAGAAATCAATTGGGTCGTCGTCCTCAGACCGATTAGTGTTCACTAAACACAGAGTCCTACTGGGATTTCATATTTCCAACTCATTTCCTTGTTTTCATCTGTGTAAGTCCCATCCTGTCTAAGTAAGGGCCCGATACTAGATAGTTGGTATTTGCCTTGTTTTTTGGCATATGAAAAGAAATATTTTGATTCTTTCCATTACACTAATAGCTTTAAAGCTCCTCCTGTCTCTCCGGTTCCTGTAAGGAGTCATTTAACTTAATTCGATAGTTTCCACTTCCCTGTCAGTTGCCTCCTTTCGTGTATCAATATTCTAGCACTCCCTGAGGAGCTCAGTGACTCTTCGTGTCTTCTGTTGGGAGCGTCTTTCTCCAGTTTACTCCTGCTCTCTTCATTTCTTAGGGGAGTATCCTGGAACATGCTTCGCTGCCAGAAAAGTTGATCCTTTCAAGGCACTGTTTTGGATCCATGTCATTTAAAACATCTTCCCAACATGTTTTCGTTAAGACATGGTTTACCTGGTCCCACTAGATGTTCTTGTTGTTGAAGTTGTATTTTGTGAAGACACCTTCACAGGTACATGCATTCCGCTGATCAGGACCCCTATACATGTACGTCTGGACTTCGATTAGGTATACAGAGTCTTGAACGAATCCTTACTGAGGTATCGGAATTCTATCCTTAGGTTTGCCAGGCGCCTGTATGCTGCAGCAGTTATCTGACTGATGTGCACCTCAGGGATATGCTCAGTGTTATACTCACCCCCAGATCTTTTTCCTTGAGTGAGGTTTGCAGTCTTTGGCCATTTAAACTATATTGTGTCTGCGGTCTTCTTTGCCTTTCCCCAATCTTCATGACTTTGCATTTGGCAGGGTTAAACTCAAGGAGCCAGTTGCTGGACCAGGCTTGTAGCCTGTCCAGGTCTCTTTGTAGTCCTGCCTGATCTTCATCTGATTTGATTCTTCTCATTAACTTTACATCATCTGCAAACAAGGACACTTCTGAGTCTATCCCTTCAGTTATGTCGTTCACATATACCAAGAACAGCACAGGTCCTAGGACTGACCCCTGTGGAACCCCACTTGTCACAGGCACCCACTCTGACACCTCGTCACGTACCATGACTCGTTGTTGCCTCCCTGTCAGGTATTCTCTGATCCATTGCAGTGCCTTTCCTGTTATGTGTGCCTGATCCTCTAGCTTTTGCAGTAACCTCTTGTGAGGAACTGTGTCGAAGGCCTTCTTGCAGTCCAAAAAAATGCAGTCGATCCACCCCTCTCTCTCTTGTCTTACTTCTGTCACCTTGTCATAAAACTCTAGTAGGTTTGTGACACAGGATTTTCCTTCCCTGAAACCATGCTGGTTGTCAATTATACACTTGTTTCTTTCCAGGTGCTCCACCACTCTCCTCTTGATGATCTTCTCCATAACCTTGCATACTATACACGTTAGTGATACAGGTCTGTAGTTTAGTGCCTCATGTCTGTCTCCCTTTTTAAAAATTGGGACTACATTTGCCATCTTCCATACCTAAGGGAGTTGCCCAGTTTCAAATGATGTGTTGAAGATCTTTGTTAATGGCACACACAATATCTCTGCTCCCTCTTTAAGGACCCACGGAGAGATGTTGTCAGGTCCCACCGCCTTTGAGATGTCAAGTTTGCATAGCAGCTTCTTCACCTCCTCCTTGGTTATATGTACCTCATCCAGCACTTGCTAGTGTACTCCCCTGTTCTGATTTCCTGGAGTCCTACTGGTTTCCACTGTAAATACTTCTTTAAATCTCATGTTGAGCTCATGACATACCTCTCGGTCGTTTCTTGTGAATTCCCCATCACCCTTCCTCAGCCTGATTACCTGGTCCTTGACTGTTGTTTTCCTCCTGATGTGGCTGTACAACAGCTTCAGGTCAGTCTTGACTTTCGATGCTATGTCATTTTCATATTGTCACTGAGCCTCCCTTCTTATCTGTGCATATTCCCTTTTTTGGCTCTTCGGCTAATCTCTTTATTTTCCTGAGTTCTCTGTCTTCTGTACCTTTTCCATTCTCTAGTACACCTTAGTTTTTGCCTCCCTACACCCTTTTGGGTGAGCCAAGGACTCATTTGTT
>NC_069452.1:27421396-27423896 GCF_026875155.1 Cherax quadricarinatus
AAAACACTAACACCTCTCCCCCCTCCTCCCATCCCTCAATCATCCCCAATTTTTTTCAAAAAAATAAGTGTCTTTTTAAATTTGTGCGGCCTTTTTTCAGTTTGTGTGCAAAAATTAAAATTTTTTTGTGGTAAAAAAATTTTTTTTTTCAACTTTTGGGGTCTTGCCGGTTTAAATTTTTATTTCCTTTATTTCTTAGGGGGAAAATTAATTGCATACGAACATTTCGCAAACAACAGCCCTTCCCCGGATTAAGTTCGCAATGCGGGGTCCACTTACATTCATTATTTATCTTAAAGTATTTTGTAATCTAATGTAAGGTGAGGGGTAATAGTATATTTGAGGAAGTCGGGTGGGGTCCCGGCTCCCCATCTCATACTTAATATACAACATAAAAACCCCCGAGAGTTAAAATACCATACAGTACACCCTATTTACCTTAAAAAGTGTATCTTAATGTAGGAAAAGGGGTATTTTTATTTGTAGAAGTCAGAGCGCTAGACACTGGACCCAGACCATATTTTTGCATTGTCACCCTTGTTCACGAATTTTAATCGTTTCAACTACCTTTAAAATCCATCAAAAACAAAGGGGGAAAGTATTGAATAATTCACCCAAAAAAAATTTGTAAACAAAAGGGGAGTGGGGGGAATACAAAACACAGATTCATACCGTTTTCTCTGCTGCCTGACCGAGATAAGTAATGTTTCCCTCTGTCCGGCTCCCACATGGTCCACAAGTATTTTTACAAGTACATAAAAAAATATGCAAAAAATGCCAGACAACAAGTTTACACTAATTTAATTAATTAAACAAAAAAAAATAGGCATTAAAAACATAATAAAGGAAGATACACACAGAGTACATTTATTATTCCCTTTAAAAATTTTAAATTTTTAATGTGAGGGTGATGGCGGGGTTTTTATTGAATAAAATCAAATGGCACACCATCATCCTCTAACTTGGCACTTAAAGCAAGAGGCTTACGACTCCTCTTTTTGTCACAGCTGAGCTTAGATGTCATCGTCAATGAGAGCCAATTAGTCAGCGAAAGAGTAAATGAGAGAAAGAGATAGAGTTCCAACAATGTAAGACACAAACTGAACAGGTAGGGGGCAATCACATGGTCAGGCAAAATAAATGCGTATTAATATGCGTCTACTTTTAGTTCATTCACGTACTTTTGTAAGACTTTGTAAAACTTTTACCTCAAAATTACTATTATCATAATTAAAAAGCACTAAACCCACAAGGGTTGTGAATTGCTATATTTAAAGTGAAGGCATACAAAATTTAAAATTTTTTACAGTTTCCCCCGGGTTTTTGACTAGAGAAAAGTAATTCTTCCGACACTACCCCCACAGCCATTTTGTAAACAAATCTTATATTCAATTTTTTTTCTGTTAGTGAACATGTTTTAGCTGTGAAATTTTCTTAATTTTTTGGGGAAAATATCAAGATGGTTTAATAAAAAGGGTTTAAATTTTAAGTAAAATAAGACATTTGATGTGCCCAAAGTGATTATTATGTAGTTTTGGCATCAGATAGAGAGACTCTTATGTTTTTAATGTGTACCTGACCCCCAGCACAGTGGTAAGTAAAAGGGTACACCTCCAACACTTATCCCTGCTCGACATACGACCTTTTTGATTTAAACCCGTGTTTTCTATCCAAAATTTTCGAGGAAATAAAAAACCTTTCATGTAAAAAACAGTATAACAGCATAAAAAGTAAAGTAAAAAATTAAAATACCAAAATAAAACAAAAAAAGTCTTACAAAACTGTATGTTATTTTCAGTAGTAAGGTTTAACTCACACCCTTTTTCACTTACATGGTTTGTGAACCAGTCTCTTTTGAAGTCGGAGTACCTGTACAGGTACACATAATATAATTTCAGAGTACATTGAAATACCAAATAATTTTTAACCCCTTTTAAATGTCAAAGGGGCCCCCTCTCCTAAACTAATTCTCGGGGTTGTAATTTTTTGAAAAAAAAAAAATGTTTTTTTCTTATGAATGACGGGAAAAATTTTTTCCCAAACAAATGCCACCAAAAGTATGAAATTTGATGGAAAAGTTAGGGAATTTAAGCCTCACAAAGAGCGGCTCACGAGTTGACCATGGGCAATTTCACCCACTTGAGCTCTGCTTTCACCAAATTTCAGGTACTTCGACAAAAGTCTATCTTTTTTCACTAAACCCCCTCTTTTCTATCGAATGAGTAAAAAAACCTCCCATTTACTGATTTCAATACCAAAAAAGGGGTCGAAATTGGCAATTTTGCCAATTTCACAAAAAATTTCGAAGATCCAATTTTCCAAATAGGGTCCAGAAAAGCAAGACAGGCATTCCGACACTAAAAAAAAAAATTTTCCTGTTCAAAAAATTTTATTTCCTCACCCCCCTTTACACCTTTTGCTTTCGATTTAAATTTTTTATTCCCCAAAAAAATAAAGTTTCTTTTACAGACTACTCATTAGTGAGAAATGGTGTCAAAAT
>NC_069452.1:27428896-27443071 GCF_026875155.1 Cherax quadricarinatus
AAGAGGGGTTTTAAGATGTGTTTGGCCCAATGTGAAAAAAAACCCCGGGAAAGAAATTGCCACTAAAGGCCTCCTGATACTGGACCTGCCCCTGCACACCCCGGCTTGTAGACCAATGTTTAGGCTTCAGGTTTATAAAAGTAAATTTTCTTGCCCCTAACACTCTCCTCTCCCCAGCCCAGGACCAGCAGGTCTTTCTAATTTAAAAAAATTCTATACAAAAGCAATTTTAAAAAGTTTTTTGAAGTATCTCAGACACTCATTTTGCCCCTAAGAGGGTTCTGGGGAATCACTTCGAACCTCAATTGCAAAACTTTATAGGAAAGGCTTGGGGGGGAGTAACCCCCAAGATTTGGGAAAACTCTGTTTGGAAAAAATTTTGGGCCAGGTTTTTCCCCTAGAAGGGTTTTTTGAAGGGTTTGAGGCTGACCCTTACCCTGCTACCCTGGCTCTATTGGGGTTGGAAGGATGGGAAGGATGTGAAGAGTTGGTGGAGGACCACGGGATGACAACCAGAAGAGCTGTAAGAGTTTTTAACTCAAACAGTAAAAAGACTGCAGCGGGAAATTGCTTTTAGGGAGGAGGAAGAGGGAGGAAGGAGGTGCCCTTTTTCAGAGATTAAAGACTGTTTGCAGTGTGGATAGGGTAAAACCTTTTTTAGAGTACCCCCCTGATCAAACTGAAACAAGTCATATCTGCAACATGTTCGCGACAAACCCGTACCATTTAGCGAAATCTTAAAGAGGAGCCAAAACAGACCTCAAGGGCATATAGTTGTGACAAGGGGCCATGATTCTCAAACTGGGCTTAGTGGCATTAAAAGAAAAAGGATGTAACCCCAAGTGGCTTTGCTACCTAAGCTTTTTGGAGGGGAATTTCCCCTTTCAACCCCTAACTCCTCCCTCTTCCCCCCCCCCTTATCTTCCAGAAGCCAGCATTATCTTCAATAAAGGTATGTAAAACTTATATAATTTTTAAAAAAAAATTTTTTTGGGACATTTTTGTCTGGGCAGTTTAAATTTTATTTCCAAATATTCTTATGGAAAAATTATTTTGGTTTTTTTGGGCCCTTTCAATCTTTGGCCCCCCTTTGGAATGAATTTCATTGATAACTGAGGGTTTCACTGTAAAACCTGGGAACACAATGGAGTGATTAACATCAGATGAATACAGATATTAGAGTAATAATACGAAAGGGGGAAAATTTTACCCAGTTCATTTATTTATCAAAGCATGTAGTATATAGTTTTTATATAAGTAACTATGATGGGTGGGGTAGGGGAAGCAATAAAGTTTTTAACTGAGTTATAAAAAATGCTAGCTGAGCCAGTGATTCTGGAGATTTCTGGCAGGGGTTCTAATTTTGGGCCCCTTTAAAGTACAGAGTTTTTTGAAAAGATTCAGCCTGACACCCGGGGTGTCATAGAGGTTTTTGTGCCTAGTGTTGTTTTGAGCCCTTTGCAACGTCAAGAAAGCGTTTCAGGTTGGATTTATATTGGAATTGATTGTTCTTTAAAAGTGGGGGCACAATAATCGAGTGAATTTTTGTAATTGATGGTATGGTCTTGAAGAGGGGGGGTTTGTTGCTAGCAGTGGGTTGTGGATCGTTTGCACTGGGCTTTTTTGTTGTGTTTTGATTTTAAGTGGTTTTTTTAACGTGGGAAATCCCGGGGACAAAAAGCATAGGTGAGGTATGGATAGTCAGTGATTAGTAAATTTAAGTAGTCGGGTTTTTGGTAATATAATGTATCTTTGAGAGGATGCCCAAATGTTTTTTGAAACTTTTTTTTGTGTTTAATTTCAGGTTTCTGTAAGGTGCAGACCCAGGAATTTTCCATCATTTTTGTTAGCAAAAAGGGTTTGTTAAGCATAATGTTTAGTTGGACCTCCTTCCTACTCCCAAAAAAATGTTTAAAAATTTTGCCTATATTAAGTGTGAGTTTACGATCTCACCTGTTTCTATTTTTGCGGTTCTCATTAACAATAGGTTGAGTAGGCTAATTGGGGGGGGAGAGACAAAAGTCATTTCGTCGCAAAAAGGGAAACGTAAGCTGTTTTTGATATGTTTGTAAAATTTATGTATAAAGGAAAAAGGGGGGGCCAAAAGTACCTTGTGGGACACCAGTGTCCAGGGGGGTTTTTGAGGAGGTTGTTCATGACAGAGACGATTTTTTTCTATTAGTTAGGACTTGATAAATGCATGGCCCTTTTACCATAATGACAAGCAGAGGAGTAGGGTGCTCTTCACTGTATCAAAAACTTTTTAGGGCAATAAAGAGTCTGCTGTGTAAAGTAGGGCTACATTTTTTATTATTGTGTTATTTGGCTTTTTTTCTCCTGAAGCCAACTGGCATGGGGGTTTAAGGGTGTTTGTGATGTTATGAAAGGAGTATAAATAAGCTTTAGTATTTAGTTTCTCAAAGATTTTGGGAAAATAAAGGCAGGTTTGATATTGGTGTATAAAAGTTTTTCATCTGCTGGGGCCCCCCCCCCGTGGCTGGTGTAATCCTTTCTGCTTTAGTGTGCCAGGGAAAATGTTGGTTTTTGTAATTTTTTAAAGAGAATGCAATGGGGGTGAAAAGGGTTCGACTGCCCATTATACAGTAGAGTGGGGCTTGGGTTTAAATTTTTTTTATTTGTTTTTTTTAAAAAGTTAAAAATTATGGGAAACCCCAGTGGGCTGTGTTGGGGTAAGAAGAGGGGTGTTGGGAATTTCCAACTAGATAATTATTAACTCAGACATTGTCAGTTGGAATTTTACTGGTAGATTTGATCCGTATTGAGAAAAGCCATTTTAAATTGTTTGTTTTATCGTAGGTGGGGTTTCAGTTTTTTTTCATTTTGTACAATATTACTGTGTTCCGTTGTTGTGTCCGGATCGGAGTGTTTTCAGGTCGTTTTTATGTTCCTTTCATTTCAGTAAATCTATTGAATATTTAGTTCCTTGAACTTTTGATTTAAATTTGGGGGGGATGATGTAAAGGGTTTAAAATTGTTTAGTTATTAAGCCCCTTAATATTGTTTCCTATTGAAGTTTCATATTGATGGATCATAGGGTACGTTAGTAACCTGGACAACTTATATTTTAATTTGGTGATCTGTTAGTTTTTATGGGGCAATGTTTGTTATATTATCTTTGAATTTGTTTAGAAATACTCAAACCCCCTTTATTGATACCCAAAAACATCAAAAAATTTTGTGAGAGAGTCAACGAGCTTGTCGCAGTGAAGTTACTTATTTATGCTTTACATGGAGTCGAAAGGAGAACTTTTAATTTCCCTTGATTGTTTACATTTTTGTTTGGAGGAAAAATTTTGTAGTGGTCCGTAGTGTTGCCATGATTATCCCCCCTCTGAGGGGGGCTATATGTTTTTTCCCTATATAGCAATTTGGTTGCACTCCTCTCAGTCTTGTTGATTTTTTTAATTTCTAGATGAGTAGTGATTTTTTCATATGTTAAAAGTCAACCTTGGCCAACAGCATAATTGACCAAAAATGACCAACAACAGGTTTGGCATCTGTTAGGTCAAGGTTGATGCTGAAGTCTCCTGCTAGTATAGTGGTGCTTATTATTTTTTTTCTGTACAATGTTTTTTGTTTTTCCTAAAGGGTGGGAATTAATATTAGGGATCCTGTATATGGCCCAAAATTCTATATTTTTTTTTTTTTTTACAGAGAAGTTTTTTTTGAAAAAATATTCACCATTCTCTTTAAAGATATGGTTTCTACAGATGTGCTTAGAATAACGATGGCAATATATCCCACAATTTTTTTGGGCTGCAGTTTGGATTTCTGTGTATCCTCGATGGAAAAATAAACACATTAAAGGGTCACATTATACTGCATATTTTTAATTTCCATGTGTCGGGATTGAACCTTTTATTTCCATCCTCGTAGTGTGAGATGTCATTGTCTTTCTTAACCAGGTTTCAGTAAGAATTAATAAGGAAAAGGTTGTCTTTAATGAAACTAAGAGTCCGGAGGTCATCATAGTGTTTACTTAGGGATCTAATTTGTAATTTAAAATTTCAAAATATCTGGCTTGCTTAGGGCAGTACTGGCTTCCGTTTTTTGTAGTAAAGGCAATTTCTTTCAGTTGAATTGATACCTTTTTAGGCAAACAAAAAGGGATCTTGGGGTCAAAAGAGTGTAAACAAAAGGTAGTGATTAGACTCTTAGGGAATTATTGCTGCAGATTGGCAATAGGAATAAGGATTAGGTTTTTTTAAAAAAAAATTGGATGAAAAAAATAGGGTTTCATAACACTGCTTGTGGAAAGGGGTACAAATGAATTTTATTTTGACTCAGTTAAAACCGCATTACTCAGAATTTTCTTTATTTAATTTCTACTGAGTTCGTAAACGAAATATCTCCTTTCTGTTGATTCCCCTTTATTCAATTTTTTCCTCCCTTTCAAAGCACTGTGGATTTTTTTAGTTGTATTTTTGCTTATTTAAATTTTAGAGGAAATTTTGTCTTTTTTTGGTCAGGCCACAATTGACATCAACATCTGTTTTCAATTAACAGATATCCTTAAAGTTCATTAATTTGTAGCTGGAGTTGAAATTTAGTACACTGATTTCTTCCAGTTTTTATAACCTATCACTTTACACTCCTTTTGTCATCAGTTGGGGCGTTGAGATGATCTGGGTAAGTTGAGAGGGGGTTTGTTTACTTGTTTCATTTGTTTTTTTGTTAGTGGGAGAAAGGGTTTCTATTTAACAACTGAAAAGGCAGTTGCTGTTGGCAAAGGGTCTGGAAGTTGTTCATAAACATTTGTAAGTTGTAAGTCCACTCTTTCTCTTTCATTTTTGATGTTGGGGGTTTAGTTGGGTAACTTATCTTTTAGGTGGTTTATGGTTCCTCAGACTGGGTGTGGGTGTGGGTTAGTTGTTTCATGTATTTAGTTTTTTTTTCAAGAGTGATCTTTCCAAGGATTGTGTATTGGGGTGTTTGTAATTCCCTTTAAATTTTCCCGGGTTTAAAATGTCATTGTTAAAATGATGATTTTTTTTTTTCTGGATCCTAACAAGTTTAGCTATTCTGGGTCGTAATGTTCATATCAAATCCATGGAAGAATTTTTTGGATTTTGTGGGGTGGTCATGTTTGTTTTTTGTTTTGGGGAGGTTTTGGGGATGGGTTTGGGAGGGTTGCATCCTTCTGGCTGCAGTAGAAAATGTTTTACTTGTATAATTTTCCCCTACCTGTGGTGTTAGGAGTCTTTGGGTTTTTACTGGTCTTCTGTTGTTACCCTGACCCCCGGCCCTTTACATGGTTTCAGATAAATTGGGAGGTGATGGGAAGGTTTAAAAGTTGAATTACACTTCACCTGGCAGTGGGGGGAGGGGGTGGGAACACAAGTCTTTTTTAGTTGGTAATATTGCATTTTTTTGTGTGATTGTTTTAATGATTTTTTATCATTTGGGGTTTTACACATTCATGTTATGTGGGTCTTTACAGGGTCCCCCATGTTGTTAGGAAACCCCTGGTGGGAAATAAAATAGAGGAAAAGGTCTTGCTCTTGCTGCTGCCCTGACCCAACTCACTTAAACTGTTAATTTACATTTCTATTTTTCATTTTTTTCCCCTATACTTTTTTTTAATCAAACAGCCATCTCTCACCGAGGTTTTGGGGGACCAAAAAAAGAAGAAACAATTTTCACCATCACTCAAACCATCATTTTTTTGCCAGGGCACAGTCCAAATCAACAACAACAATCAAGTTTTTTCTCTATAAAGAATTACTCAGGGTTTTTCATATTATAGGGTAATTTTGTGGTTTACATATACTGTAATACTAATTAAAGAAAGGGCCCTATCAACCAGCATACTAGGGATTTTGGGTAAGAAAATAAAAAGAAGGAAAAAAACCCGCAACAGGGCCCCCACCCATGTGGAGAGGGCCTGTCCCCCCCAGATTAGACCAATGATCCACCCTCCCGGGTCACCCATGGCCCACCCAGTCTGGTCACCCCACTCAAAAGGATGGAAACACTGCCACCAGACCACAGCACAAACAGTCGGGGCAACCACACCCACCCCACCCACTCATGTATTTATTTAAACCCATTTTTTAAAAAAACACATCGTTTTTAGCCTGAAAAACTGTACTCATTTGTTTTTTTCCATCATCCATAACCTTTACCAAACCCGTGTTTTCCCATGCATTCCTGATCTGAATTTTCCAACTTTAAACGATTGCTGCGAGTCCCGTCTTGGCTGGAAATTTTTAGTACGCTATTACATCCCCCTTTATTTATTCCTTTTTTTATTTTTACACTTGATCAAAACCTCCCTAATTCTACACTTTAGAGAGAGTGCAGATTCAGGGGCTAGTTTATCCTCATAGGGAAATTTTTGATCATGGATCTCTTTGCATCCTCCTCTGTACGTTTTCCCGAGCATTTATATCCCTTCTTAATACGGGGACCCAAATGAGCACATAGACAAGATTAATTAAAAATCTACATTGTTACAGATAGGAGCCATTGGTATTTAAGGCTAAGTACAGTGGACCCCAGTTAATGCCTTTAATCCTTCCAGGGGCTACTTTTAAACCAATTTAGCCCTTTTTTAATTTAAATTTTCCCCCCTAAAAATAACGGAAATCCAATTAAACCCTTTCCCGACACCCCAAAAAGGTTTAAAAAAAATAATTTTCTTTTTCGTAAATATACATTTCCCTACACAGAAAATGGGTACATGCAAAATAAAAAAATAATTGGAGTGGGTTTGATGAGGATGTTCCCACCGGGGAAGATTCAAGTTTCCCGTTGTTTAAGGGGAAAACCCCCTTCATAAAGCCTTTTAGGTTCCCAAATCCTTTGGAGGGGGTTTCCTCCCTTGTTTTTTTTTTTAATGCCAGAGGTCAAGTTGAGATCCCACGGACCCCCGTTTTACAAAAAAAGGTTTCAGAAAAATCTGTTTCTCACATACCCTTAGATTTCCCTAAAAAGGACACAAAAGTTCATTGTAATGTTGCCCAATAGGCTTTCAATAGCGGACGGATAAAATTCATCCATAAATACTTCACCTTGTAAAAATTGTACAATTTCCCTTTCCTTTTATAAGGCAATTTTCCCCCGTCTCTCTTCCTTCTGCTCTGAGCAATTCCTGAGCTGTGATAGTTACGTTGACCCCCAACTCTTGCGGTCTGTAGGGTTTTGTTTTCATTGTCATTTTGCACCAAATCTCCACATCCTTGCCACAAAACCCCCAACACCAAGGCCCCCCATGACACAAAAATTCCATTACTGGGAATAGGCTCCCCGAGGGTTAGACCTAAACCCTTCAAAATCCCTCTGTTGTCACATTCTGGCCCCCAGTTTCCTCCAACGAGTTCAAAGTCCTCAAGTCACTCCCTCCCCAAGCCTTTCTTATAAAGGTTTATGCAATGAGGATATGAAGTGATCTTCCCAAAACTCTCTAAAGGGGCAATTCAGTGTCTGAGTCACTTCAAAGCACTTTTTAATCACTGTTTTTGTAGAGTTTTTTGAAAATTTGCAGTGATGCGGGCCTGGGGTGGAGGAGGGAGTTTTTTTTTTAGGGGGCAAAAAATTCACTTTAAAAAAGTAAACTCCCCTGCAATTTACTCTTGCAAGTCGTAGGGTGAGCAGGGGCAAATTTTCCCGACCCGGGGGCACTTTAGTGACAATTTCTTTACCAGGGGGTAATTTTTCACAGTGGGGGCCCAAAAACCCCTAAAAAAAAGTCCAAGAAAATTTCCCCAGTGACCCGTGCCTTTGGTTTGATTCTAAAACACACACAAATTTCCCAAAATGGGATTGTTTTTCTTGAAACTCGGGATTTTTAGAGTGTACACCACTAAACTTTACATTTCAATCACCAATAGCATTATACACAACATAATGTCAGCCCGTTTCATAGGCTTTTGTCCTGACAGTGCCTTTTTCCCCCGAGGTATTTGGCCCCGTTTACATTTTCTTTCCCAAAAAAGGGCTGTTTTGAAAAAATTAAAAAACTTGTTCAGGTTTTTTTGTTTCAGCTCCATGTACTCCTTTAAAATCCTGTACAATTTTTCAGCCACTTCTTTTTCTGAACTGGGAGCCCTCACCATTCCTTACCCTACTGTGTATGCCACATGTTTTTTAAATCTCTCAAACCCCTTTTCTAGCCTTCAAATTTATCAGCAGCAGCACTATTTGGAGGCATTTTCTTAATGAGATCATCATGCTCTTCCTTGCCTTTTTACATGTTATGCTGAGATTACTTCCTCGATAATTGTTTCTTGCTTATCGCACCAATAAAAAAGTCTTCCACATTTCGATATTTGTAGTTTCATTTTTTAAACACATTCACCCCTTTTCAACAACAGCTTCCTTGATTGCCTTTTGTTTTGCAACATAGTAGTGATGGTGATTTGGGGGTTTTTTGTATAACTTTTTCAACTCTGAATACCACTCCATTTTCTACTTTTTTTTTTCTCCTTTTTCGTTTAAAAAGGGGACACCCACCCTTTTACCCCAGGGTTTGGGACTAGAAACTTTCTTGGGGCCCCGGGGGCTTATTTTTGGGTTACAATCACTAAAAACAGTGAATAATCTGAAAATATTCAGGACACGTGGGAAACGACCGCCCAAAGGTTTGTAAACATGGATACTGGCTGGGAGAAAGGGTGACTGGGTGGGCCCACTCACGTGCCGACGGGCATGTTGGGTGAAAGCCCTAAACCAAGTTTTTTTGGTGTATCCAGCCATTTTTTTTTTTTATGCCAAAATAGGCTTATCCGATTTTTGGGACAATCCGATCCGGGCTTCACGTAACTAATTTCAGTTCATAAAGTTAGCAATGTGAATGGTTTGTTTTGGACAATACATATTTTTTTATTTTGGAGTATCACAGGCAAAATTTTTGCAGTTAAGGTTCTTAGGTAATAGTTGTACAGGGACCCTCGACCATCAAATTAATCCATTCAGAGAGCTTGTCCTTTGCCAATTTATCATTAGCTAATTTTTTCCCCATGGAAATAATGGAAATCAAAATTTAATCTGTTTTCCAACAGCCAAAAATATTAAAAAATTTTTTTTTTTATGAAATATACATTTCCCCCAAAGAAAAAAAGAGACATGAAAAATAACTGCAAAAATAAATGCTAATATGACATTTAAATTTAAAATTGAAGGGGTATTGTGCCCTGATAAGACACTTTTTTTCTTGAAATTTTTCCGGGATTTCAAAAGGAAAATGAGAAAAAAGGCTTCACCTTGCAATCCCTACTAGCTTTACAACAAAATTTGAGATTTTTTTTTTGTTTTTTTAATGGGCCCTTGGCCCCGGGGCCGCCTTTTTGCCCCTTTGGGAATGTAGGCCGTTTGGCATTTTCTTCCAAAACGGGCTTGTTTTTTTAAAATTTAAAAACCGGGGTTGGGGGGTTTTAAATTTTTTCAGTGTCTGTGTACTCCTTAAAGCCCCTTCACTTTTTTTTTAAACCATTTTTTTTTTTCAGAATGGGCACCCTCACCATGCCTTTATCCCACGTGAAATGCCACTTGATTCTTAAATTTTAAAAACCCAAAGCATTTGCGGGCCCTTTAAATTTCCCACCAAAAACCGCACTATTTGGAGGAAATTTTCTTAAGGATCTGCATGCAGCCCCTTTTCCCTTTTACACATATTATTGACTGAAAACCCACTGCCCCTATATAATTTTTTTCTCGTTTACCACCCCAACCCAAAGCCTCTCCACATCTTTGAGACATTTGGACCCCTGCCCAAATGAAGGCATCGTCAAAAAAAATAAAACCCCGCCAAACGAACCCACTTTAGTGTAAAAATTTTGGCCCAACTAATGATGAAAAAACAACAAACCCAACATTAAACCCCGTTTAGTGCCACGTGTCCGTCGGGCCCCTGAGTGCCCCTTTTCCCCTGCCCTCCCTTCAGTTAGTGTGCCATTGTTCCCAAGCCAGTACAGTGCTTCCATTCATACATTCAGTAAATTTTGCATTCCAGGGGTTTTTGGGCTTGTAACTGTTTAAAAAAGGGGCCCCCAAAAAAAAAGCAGCTAGTGCCAAACCCTTTTGAAAATTTAGGGTGAAAAAATTAAAAGAGAATTTAAAAAAGGGAGATAACCCCCAAAATTATAAAAAGTGGGTGCATGTCTCCGAGCGGGCCCGGGTTGTATAACAAACCCTAATAAACCCAAATTGCCCCTTTTTTGGCCAACAGAAAGGCAATAAGGAAGCTGTTGTTGCGAAAGGTACAATTATGTTTTTAAAGGGGCGGACCCCAAAGGGTACTCGAAGATGTTGAGAAATGGGGTTTTAGTGGGGATGATGTGGAAGATTTTGGTGGAGGAGGATGATGATGAACTAACCACTGATGATTTTGCAAGAGCACCCTTGAAACGAAAGGGAGGCCCCCACTGAAAAAAATTTCCTTCCCAGGGGGGGGGAGAGGAAATGGAGGAAGTTCCCAAATTTTTCAAAAAATTAAGGAAATTTGTCCCAAAGTTTTTTGACCCCAAAATTTTTATGGATGAAAACACCCGGTTTGCAGCTTTTGAAGCTGTGCTGGTGATTTTAAACAATGACAATTTTGTGGCCCTTTTTAGGAAAATCTTAAAGGAATCCCAAGGGTCCCAGCCCCTCAAATGGATAGATTTTTGGGGTCCCAACAAGCCCAGGGGACTCTCAAGTTTTTCCCCCGGGTGGCAAAAAAACCCAAGTAGGGAAGTAAACCCCCCGGAAAAAGGAAAATTTTGGGTAGCTAAAAAAGTTTAAAGGAAGGGGATTCCCCTTCCAACAATAAACACCTTATCTCCCCTCCCCCCTTTCTCATCATTTAACACTACATTTTTAAAAAAAGGGTTTAAGTGTAAATTTATTCTTATTTAAAAAAAATATTTATTGTGCATGTATCCTTTTTTTCTGTGTGGGGAAAAAAAAATTTTTCATTTAAAAATTTTTTTTTCATACTTTTGGGTGTCGGGAACGGATTAAATTAATTCCCATTTTTTTCTTAGGGGGAAAAATTAAAAATTTGACTTACAAATTTAAAATTCCCCTAAAGATAAGCCCCTCTGGAAGGGGATTAATATTTTTTGGCGGGGTTTCCACTGTATTTGCGACCTCTATTCTGAAAGCCTACTTTTTTACCTTTTTACAACAAAACCCCCTTGATTTCCCTTTTTTTTTGGTTTAAAAAGTAGCGATGGTTTTAATGGAGTTTTTTTATTTAAACCCTTTCCCAAATCTGAATATTTCCCCCATCCATACTTTTTCAAATCACTCTTTATTTAAATCGATAGTTTTCACCTCACCCTTTTTTCCCCCATTTGGGTGGCACTAAAGCTTTCTTGGGGGCCCCGCATGCTTATTTAGCCCGTTACCCAAACACTAAAAACGCTGGAAAAATTTCAAAAAATATTCCCGGTAAACGGGAATCCTCCCACTTTTTCTTTTTAAACAATGGGACATGGCTGGTACCCTGGGGTGAGGGCTGGGGCCCAAATCAGGCCCGTGGACACATTTAAGGGGAAACCCTTAAAAGAGTTATTTGGCATTAGCGAGGCATTTTTATGCCAAAATGAAACCATTTCCCATTTTGGGGGGCTAAACCAAATGCCCTCCCTTTTGCCGGGGGAGTTCACTGTACCCTCCAAACCCCTTTTACTAACTACTAACTCCCCTACCCCTGTTTTAAACGACAAATCCATTTGTTTCCCCAGGCTTAACCCTTTTTTTCCCCACTCCATAATTTTTTTTTTTTTTTTTCATCAAAATTTCTTGTGTGCCCCCTTCCACCTTTTCATCGCTCTCCTTTTTCACCCCTTTTCAAACCCCTTTTCCACCTTTTCCCTTTTTCACTCCATATACTCTTTCTTTTTCTAATAACACTTCTGCTTTGTAAAAACCTCTTTAAGCAAAACCCTTTTTTTTTTTTTTTATCACACCCTTTACTTCCCCATTCCCCCCAATCCACTCCCCCTTTTTCCCCCTGCCCCACCTTTCTATAGCCACAAATTCTGCCCCATATTTTTAAAAACTGCATTTTTTTAAAAATAATTTCAATCCCCCTTCAAACCCCCCCCTACTCATACTTGCACTATCATCTTTACATTAATTCTTAGGGAAATTTTTTTTTGGTTTTAGCTTTTCAGATTTAGGAAAAATTTTGGAAAAAGAAATTTGGCCCCCTTACCGGGGGGTCAACCCATAATTTTTCAAAAGACAACCCTTTTTTTGTGGTGAATTTTATTACAGAAAAAAAAAGCCCCAAAAAACTTTTCTTTTAACAATTTTAAAACCCCTTTTAGGGGTGACAGGGCCCCCCTAGAGATTTGCCAAAAGGGTTTAAACCCAAAATTAAAAAAAAAAAAAAAAAAAAAAAAAAATTAATTTAAAAGATAGAGAAATCTTTTCCCCGATCATAAAAAACACCAAAAGTATGAAATTTGATGGAAAACTTCAGGGAAAAATGCTCTTTTTGCAAGTTAGCATTTCGACGATGGGTTTTCAAAATCTGCGATTTTTTTCCCCAAATTTTGGGGCCCTCTTTTCGGCCCGTTCCAGTGTATTTGTCGGGAAAAATCCTTTAAATATTTTGCTAAAAACCCCCATTTTTTTCTACGAATGATACAAGAAAACCCCCCCATTTACCGATTTCCCAAATATCCAATAAAAATGGGACAGTGGTCAAATTTAGAATTTTGCCAAATTTCCCCCCCACAAAATTTTTAAAAAAACCAATTTCCAAAAAGGGTTTCCAAAAAATAAAAACCCAACCCCTTCCTGGCACTAAAATAACATTTTTCCCTTTTAATTTTTCATGGGCCCCCCGGCCCCCCCTTTCATTCTTGGCTTTCCCCTTTGAATTTTTTTCTCACAAAAAAATAAAATTTACTGTTTTGGGGAGACTACTGCATTAAATGTAAAAATGGGATAAATAATTTTCAGCCACTTGTGAAAGAATATTTTTAAAACCCCCAGTTTTATTTTGGGATTGGACGCATTGCAATTTATTTTTTTCTTTTGAAAATTTTGGGAAAAAAAAGACAAAATTTCTGCTACTTTGAGCTCAATTTCAAGATCCCTTTTCATTGAAAAAAATCAGTCAAAAATCATCTCAATTTCTGTAATATGTCTTTGTTTTCTATAAAAATGAGACCAAGAAAACTAGAATACAACAATAAATTCCATACGAAAATACAGCGCAAAGTTGCTGTTTTAAACCAAAAACACGGTCAAAGTTTTTTTTTCTCATTACGCACTGTGTGCTGCAGGATTTTTTTTATACTGCACACACTGACCACATAGACCCATTCTTTCATATGTAGGCCTACCAACTTTCTCTCATTAGATTTGAAGGCGCTAGAATTTAGGCATACTAGTATGTCAAAAACCCTGGTGTGTAAGCCGTACTAGTACAGCCGAAACCTTGAAAGGGTTAAATTTTAGGATGGGCTGAAAAAAAAAAATCTTGTTTGAGTGTTTGTAGTATGATTTTGAAAAAAAGACGAAAATGAATGCTATCTGTTATGACCTTATTATTGCATGGTGTATTGAACTTGGCCCCCCAAAAATGACCACTCATCTGCAACTGTGTTATAAATGCACCAGTGATATTTATGTTTTAGAATTTATTGATCTCAAGATGTAATTGTTTTTCAGTTTTTTAATTAATTTTAATGTTAACACTTATGACATTAGATGTGTATAATGATGTTTTAACACTTCAAACATGAGGAAATACTTAGCCCAGCTATGATCAACTCTAAATTTACTGTATACAGCCCCTCCCCACTTAGCGACAAAGTTCTGTTTCTAAGACCATGTCATTAAATGAATTCCTGACTTAGTGAGGAGCATACTGTAATGGTAGTGAGTTTGTGTCATCCATCTTTGATATTGTTTTAATGTCACCTTTGTACCATTTATAACATTTCTGGTATATTTTTAAATGTTTATACAGAAGTGTACTGTACAGTGGTACCTCGAGATATGAACTTAATTCATTCCAGAAGCTGTTTGATCACTGATACTGAATTAATTTGTTCCTGAAAGAAATAAAGTAATTTAGATTAGTCTGTTTCAGACCTCCAAAAATAGTTTCAAAAGCACTTACAAAAATACCTTATTTTTTGAAGTTGGGGGATGTTTTAAAAAGAAGAGGGATCATTTTACATTGAAAAAAAGAGAATGAGAAAGAAATCA
>NC_069452.1:27443571-27464074 GCF_026875155.1 Cherax quadricarinatus
TATTGATTTGAATTTGGTGAATGCTCCTCGTGACTAGTTTCATTATTTTTCGGTCTGGTGCTCCGCGCTAATGTCTGAACCTCATTTGTTGTGATTGAGTAGTATTTTGTTTTTGATATGGTGACTTTCTTATCAGATCATCATTGTTAGTGAAGATGAGGTCTAGTGTATTCCCCAAATTCTAGTAGGCTCTATTATTTGCTGGTTTAAATTGATTTTGTGCAGAGATTTAAAAGCTCGTGTGAGTGTGAGTTTTCATTAGAGCTGCCTTCTAGTGTTATTTCTGCAACAATATTATTTGCTATATTCCTCCTTTTAGGTGCCTTAATTTGAAATTTCCCAGGGAGCAAGATTTTGGGGTTTGCAGAGCTGGAAGATTTTTCAGACAGTGGTCAATTTTTAACGGGCTGTTCCTGGAATTGCTGGGATGTTGCACCGGAGGCTTGTAGACTACCACATTGACTAGGTTTTGGTTCTCGATCTCTACTGCTAAAACTTCCACTACATCATTTGAGGCATTAAGCGTTCTGTGCAAAAAGTGACTCGGGCAATGTACAGGTCAACCCCCCCCCCCCTTTTGCCTGTTCACGATGTCACATCTGTATAGGTTGTAACCTGGGATCCATATTTCGTTATCCAAGTGATCCTTTATGTGGGTCTCAGTGAAAGCCGCGAACATTGCCTTTGCCTATGCAAGCATCCACGGATGAAAGGTATTTTGTTGTTTGTTGCTGGCTTTATGACCCTGTATATTTGCAAAGAAGAATGTCATCGGACTGGTGGTATTGTTGGTACTGGGGGGGTTTTTTTTTTTCCGGCATTAGTATCTGTATCTGTTGGTTTGGAGTGGAGGCCATCGACTGTGGTTCCACTCCAGGAATGACTGGATTTGGTTTGTACAATTTCTGCCATTTCCTGCCAGTTTTTTTCCTTCTGGCACTAAAAACCTCTCCCTCTTGGTGGCTGTGGCTCCCCAGGTTTTCCATGGCCTGGATGTTTGGTTAAATTTTTGTCCCCTTTAGATGGTTTTTTGCCTGGCAATTTAAGTTATAGCATAGTCTTTCCTGTACTGAAGAGGTACACATTTCAGGGTGAAAAAGCTTACAGGAAGGGAGTTTGCAGTTTCCTGTTCTCATGTGGGCATGACATTTTCTAGGGTGGTCATAGTTGCACGTCCCATCTGTTTTCCAGATTTCCCATGTCTGCAGATACCAAGTTTCATAGTATGTGCACAGGCTTGGTTTCCATTTGCCTTTGGTTTCTGTGATGTATTCCCTGTTGGTGCATGTTTACCTGTCTTATTCCTATCCTCCCTAGCACCAACAATGGACCTCCCACCAGTTGCTTTTGGTAATATATCCTCACAATTGCTAGTGGAGTCCTCTTGTTTGCTATTTCCTGTGGTATTTCTGTTTGCAATATTGGTTTTACTTATCTTTGACTACACTTTTTTCCCCCACTAGGCCCCTGTCCCTTGAGGTCATTTATATGCATTCCATCCTGTGTATAATTCCCGCTCCCCGGGCAAAATCTACGCTTCACCATTACTGTCTCCCAGGCAGCACCTTAGCTTCACCATTACTGTCCCCCAGGACAGCACCTCTACTTACCATTACGTCAACCAGGACGCACCTCCAATTTCGCATTACTGTCCCCCGGGCGCATTCACCCCACTTTTACTGAAAACCCCGGGACCCCCCCACCCTTACTTTTTTGACTACATGGCCAGTTAAAGGGGCAGTACCTTCACCCAGACTTTTTAGTTCCCATCTGTTGTAGAAAGCTTCCGGGTTTGTCTATGAAAGCGTTTTGGGTTTTTATCCTCTTTTAATCCCCTTTGTGTTTTTAGTCCCCAGATTTTTTTTCTTTTGGGGGCATCCCCAAAAACACTTCCCTTTTTTTAATATGTTTGTAGCTAGTTTTGGATATCTGCACAAGGGGCGGACCTAATTTCACAAAATGACAATTTACCCTGGGATGCCTGTTTGTTTGATTGACTGCGTTACGCAGAGTTCATAATTTTTTAAAAGGGTTTTGTTTTACTGTATTCTACTAGCAACCTCTTGAATATTTATTAAATAACTTCTTAAAATGAACTCTAGCTTTTTGTTTTTCTATTTTAACTGTACTTGTTATTGGACACTTCCCGTGTACGTTCCTGATTTTTATTTTTTGTTTGTGTTTTTTGGACCCCTACAACCCCATCCATTTACAGTCTGCTTTATTGCCCAACGAACCCGTTTAAAAAACCGGTCGGGGGTTTTGGCCCAGTCGGGGGTTCGGAGCAGTCCATCTGATCAGGGGGTCATTATTTAAAACATACTGGTGGTGATTTGGGCTAACACGTGAAGGATCTACTGAAATTATTACCCGGAAATATGTGATAAGTTGATACAAAGTATAACTTCTTTTTTGAAGAACGGGGGGCTGTGGCCAGCCCCCACAGTGTGAACGGTCGGCCTCAACCTTGTTTATCGTCGCTGTATCTAGCTTTTCTATTTTTTTTTTTTTTTTTGTCTCCACCACAATAATGCTATTTATCACTTTTTTAGGGTGGAAATTTTGGGGGAAGGACGCTTTTTCTGTAGTAAAAATTTTGCTTTCTTGTTATTGGACCGTGAAACTACAGGTTATAGAAATTCACAGATGCCTGGTATTTAAAGAAAAAGAAAACTAATGAAAGTCCCCCACCCACAAAGTATTTTTTTTTTTTTTATTATCACAGGGCCGTTTCCCCACCAGCGGGGGGCCCCAAAAAAAGAAAAACTTTCACCTCATTCACTCCATCACTGTCTTCCCCAGAGGGTGTTTTACATACGTTTTTAAACTGCAACATTAACCCCCTCTTCAGGTGCAGGCAATGTATTCCTTCCAGGACTCAAGTCGGCCTTTCCGGTTTCCCCGAATCCCCCTTTTTAAAAGTTCTTTGCTCCACCCAACAGCACGTCAAGTATTAAAAACCCCTTTGTCCCATCACTCCCTTTAAAAACGCTCACGCTTGCCCGTGGAAGTCCAAGCCCCCGCACACAAAAACCCCCTTTACCCCCCTCCCTCAACTTTCCCAGGTGACCCTACCCCCCCCTTCCCCTTTCCCCCAGATGATACACTCTTTAAGTCTTCTGTTTCGCTCCTTCTCTTACATGTCCGAACCACCTCAACACCCCTTCCCCAGCCCCTGGGACAACAGTTTTGGTAAACCCCACCCCTCCTAACTTCCAAACTAGAATTTCTGCATTATTTCCACCACACTTGCCCTCGAATGACATCTCCACTGCCCCCAGCCTTTTCCCGCTGCAACATTTATCACCCCCGCTTCACACCCATATAAGGTTTGGTAAAACTTACTCTCATACTTCCCCCCTTTGCCTCCAAGGGGCAAATTCTTTGTCTCCCAGACTCCCAATGCCCACTCACTCTTTTTCCCCCATCAATTCTAGATTCACCTCATCTTTTATTGACCCATCCCCTGACATGTCACTCCCCAATATTGAATACATTACCTCCTCCCTACTCTCTCCCCCCAATCTGTACCAAAACTTTATCACAAATTTTTTTTTATCCCAAAAACCTTCTCTTTCCTTATTCACCTTTAAATTTTTTTCTTTTGCACCCTACCAAAATTCATCCCAACTCTGCAACTTCTCTTCAGAATCCCCAAAGCACAGTGTCTCAGCAAAGAGACTGTGAAAATCCCATTTTGTGTGTGATTTTTTTATCTTTTTAAATCCACCCTCTTTCCAAGACCCTGCTTTACTTCCTTAAACCCCTATAAATATTTAAACAACCACGGGGACATCACCCCCTCCTTGTCTAAGGCCTACTTTTACTGGAAAAAATTTCCCCTTTCCTCAATCTAACTTGAGCCCCCCTATCCCCGTAAAAACTCTTTAGCTTTCAGTAAACCCACCCCCTACACCATACACTTGAAACATCTGCACATTGTCCCCCTATCCACCCTGTCATACGCCTTTTTCCAAATCCATAAATGCACAAAGACCCTTAGCCTTATTAAATACTTTTTCATTATATGTTTCACTGAAAACACCTGGTCCACACACCCCCTCCCTTTCCAAAACCCCTTGTTCATTGCTATCCATTCTCCTTTCTTATTTTAAATTCTTTCAATTAAACTCTACCATACACTTACCAGGTATACTAAAAAGACTTATCCCCCTAAATTTTTGCCTCTCTTTTTCCCTTTGCCTTTATACAAAGGAACAGCTGTCTCTGCAACCCCAGGTCCCTTCCCCTCTTCCATACATTTATTAAATAATTGCAAAAACCACTAAAAAACTATATCCCCAACCTGCTTTTAGCTTTTTCTATCTTTACCCCCAAAACCCCCGGCTGCCTTCCCCCCCTTTCTTTTTCCTACTCCCTCACAACCCCCCACACTCAAAAAGGGATTTTCCCTCACTCCTACAAATTTATTCCCCTTCCCCTTTAACACGAAATACAGCTTCCCTTCTTCAAAAAACATTTAACAATTCCTCAAAATTTTCCCCCATTTCCCAATCCCTCTAACTTCCTTTTAAAATAACTTCCTCTCCATTTTTAACTGAAAAATCCATTTGTTCTCTGGGCTTTCTTAACTTGTTAATCCACTCCAAAACTTTTTCTTATTTTCAACAAAATTTGTTGAAACACTCACCCACTTCTCTTTTGCTCTTTTTTACTTTTGCTTACCATCTTTAACCTCTCTCTTTTTTCCATATACTCTTCCCCCCTTGATCCTTTATTTTGTAAAAAATTCTCAATGCTAACTTTTTCTCCCTTCTTCTCTTTACATCTCATTCCCCAAATCGCCCCCTCTTCCCTCCCGCCCCCCATTTTCCCGTAACCACAAACTTTGCTAAACATTTTTTAAACACTACATTTTAAACACCCCTACCTCTTTGACCCCCCTTTTCCCATCTCTCATTACCCCCCTATCCTCCAATAGCGTTTATTCTTACCCCAAAAAGCCTCCCCTTTTAGTTTATAAAACCCTTTACCTCTCTCTTCCTGAGTTTTATTTCCTTGATCCCATTTCCTTTTTTTCAGTGTGTACAACTAGAAAGTATCTGATATTCTGTGGCCCCTTTAAACATGTCATCCTGAAGTCACCAACATCTTTTATCTCCCAAAACTAATCCAAAAATCTGTCATTTCGCCCTACACATATCTTGTATACTTATTTTTCCTCTTTTTCTTAAAAAAGTATTACCTATAACTAAACCCCTTTTTTATACAAGTTTCAAAAAAAAAGGGGTCCCATTACATTTACACCTGGCACCCCAAACTTTCTACCACCCCTCTCAAAATTTCTCCCCTTTTTGCATTCAGGTCCCCCACCACAATTACCTCTCCTTGGTTCAAAGGCTTCCATACATTCACTTAACATCTCCCAAAATCTCTCTCTCTCTCTGCAATCCTTCCCTTTTCCAGGTGATACACGCTTATTAGACCCACTTCTCGATCCAAACCCTTTTCTTTAAACCACAAATTCTTGAATTTACCATTCAATTCCTTTTCTCCTTCCTAAAGATCATTTAAAATTAGCTACCCCTTCCTTTCTCTAACTCTCTAGATACTCCAGATTTTTAAACCCATTTATTTCCCCCACGAAACTCCCCTACCCCCTTTAGTTTTTTCATTAGGGCCCGGGGAACCAATTCTTTCATTCAAACATCAGCTCATCTTTTCTTGTATCCGCACACATCCACGCACATTTAAGCACCCTTTTATAAAGTTTTTCTTCTTCTCCCCCTAAGTACCCTTATAATCTGGGTTTGTTTACTACAACACTGTATTCTGCTTTCACTGGTATCAAGATTTTATGGGAAAATACACTAGCAGGCCCGGAAGATTTTAAAACAGGTGCCCAGTGTGGTAAGTTTCTGGTGACTTCTGGCACCTCCTCTATAGGGTTACACTCATTTACAAATTCACCTGTTTTCAAATGACACTTTAGCCTTTATCGTCTATATCATTAGGGAGGTCACTGTTAGTATACATTATACACTGTGTTACACAAAGTTATCTGCGGGACTTTCTTTTTCCTTTGACAAAGAAAAGTTCTATTATTATTATTTTTTCACATCACCCTCGGCCATATGATTCCCCTCTGGCAGGGTAGTAAACTCTGTAGGTTAGTGCACACTAATTCTCTTTTTTTTACACAGTATATAAATGTTTTCCGCCCAAGATTGGTCCAGGCGCTAGACGGAGTATCCGTATAGGATGATGGCACAAATTAAGGTCCTGCACGGAGAGGTGACCGTGAAATGAAAACACGAGAAACCCAGAGCACAACGAGCACGCTGACACAACACCAGGCACAAAATGAAACAAGTGATTTGAAATGGATTATCATTGGCTTGGCATCTCTCGTTCTGAACGTTTCATTATCCATACTTTCATTTTCTTTGCACGTGTGATCGTGGCCTGTTGTGATCCTTGAAAGTGAGATCCTCTGCTTACTACTCCCAGGTACCTCACATTATTTTTCTGCTCTATTGTATGGCAGAGTTGTAGTATGCTTGTTCTAGTTTTTATCTCCTCCAGTTTTTCCATACGGAGGAGTTGGGAATTTGTCCTCATTGAACATATATTGTTTACTGTTTGCCCACTGGAAAAACTTTGTTTATTTCTTCTTGGAGGTACAGCGTCCTCAGCAGTGACAGCCTCATGCAGATCTAATATCAACTGCAAAGGATGATATGGTGCTGTGATGTTTATCTCTGTCTAGGTCTGATATGTGGGATAAGGAATAAGATGGGGGGGGTTGAGTACGTGCCTTGTGGAACAGGAGCTCTTCACTATGGCAGCCTCCGATTTTTAACTCTGTGACACTCTCTTTGTGTTCGATTTGTTAGGAAGTTGAAGATCATCTCCCCACTTTTTCCCAGTTATTCCTTTAGAACGTATTTTATTGGGCTATTACACCATGATCGCATGTGGTCAAATGCTTTTGCAATGTCTGTTATATTACATCTGCATTTCTGATTTTCTCCCAGTGCATCCTTGGCCTTTATCATAGTGATCCAGGTAGTTGTGTGAGGCAGGAGCGAACTGCCCTGAACCCTTGTGGCCCTGGATTGTGCAGATTTTGGAATCAAGGTGATTTGCCAATTCCTGCTTCTTAGCACTCTTTCAAAATATTTTTTGTGTGGGACTCTCGGAGCTATTGGTCTATAGTTCTTAGCTAATGCTTGCTGCCACCTTTATGGAGTGGGGCTATATCCGTTTTGTTTATAAGTGACTGGAACTTTCGCCCATGTCCAACGCTCCTCCTCCATTGTGTCAATTAGGGCTACACGAGGGGGTTTCTTTGCAGTTCTTAATGGAAAAATCAGAGTTCCACTGAGTTCTGATCCCGGGGCTGAGTGCATGGGCATGTTGTCAATCGCTTTTCGAAATCTATCGGAGTTAGGGTTATTGTCGGAAATCGGCATACCATTTATCGGAGTTTTGAGGATGATTCATGAAGAAATCATTGGGTCGTCGATCCTCAGTTCCAATTATTGGTGCACTAAAACACAAGAGTCCTCTGGATTTCAATATTTCACTCATTATCTTGTTTTCTCTGTGTATAGGTCCAATACTTTGTTAAGGACGGCCCGATACTAGATGTGGTATTTGCCTTGTTTTTGGCATATGGTAATAAGAATTTTTTGAAATTTCTTTCACATTTCACTAAATAGCGTTAAGCTCCCTCCTGTCTTCTCCAGGTTACTGTTGGAGTCATTTAACCTAAGTTCGATAGTTTCCACTTCCCTGGTTCGTGCCTCCTTTCGTGTATCTGATATTCTAGCCTGTTTCCCTGAGGTGTTCAGTTGACTCTTCGTTGTCTTTGTAGAGGGTGCGTCTTTCTCAAGTTTCTCCTCGCTCTTCTTCTTTCTTAGGGGAGTATGCCTGGAACATGCTTCGGCTGCCCAGAAAGTTGATCCTTATCCAAGGCACTGGTTTGGATCATGTCATTTAAAACATCTCCCAACATGTTCGTTTAGGACATGGTTTACCTGGTCCCACTAGATGTTCTTGTTGTTGAAGTTGTATTTTGTGAAGACACCTTCTAAGCGTACATGCATTCGCTGATCAGGACACCTACATGTACGTCTGACTTCGATTAGGTATCAGAGTCTGAACGAATCCTTACTAGGTATCGGAATTCTAATCCTTAGGTTTGCCCAGGCGCCTGTGATGCTTGCAGCAGGTATCTGATGATGTGCACCTCAGGAGATATGCTCAGTTGTTATACTCTCCCCCAGATCTTTTTCCTAGAGTGAGGTTTGGCATCTTTGGCCATTTAAACTCTATTGTGTCTGCGGTCTTCTTTGCACTTTCCCCAATCGTCATGACTTTGCATTTGGAAGGGTTTAAACTCAAGGAGCCAAGTTGCTGGCCCAGGCTTGTAGCATGTTCCAGGTCTCTTTTAGTCCTTCCTGATCTTCATCTGATTTGATTCTTCTTCATTAACTTTACATCATCTGCAATCAAGGACACTTTGGTCTATCCTTCAGTTATGTCGTCACATATACCAAGAACAGCACAGGTCCTAGGACTGGACCCTGTGGACCCCACTTGTCACAGGCACCCAATCTGACACCTCGTCACGTATCCATGGACTCGTTGTTGCATCCCTGTCAGGTATTCTCTGATCCATTGCCAGTGCCCTTTCCTGTTATGTGTGCCTGATCCTCTAGCTTTTGCAGTTAACCTCTTGTGATGGAACTGATGTCGAAGGCCTTTTGCAGTCCAAAAAAAATGCCAGTCGATCCACCCCTCTCTCTCTTGTCTTACTTCTGTCACCTTGTTCATAAAACTCTAGTAGTGAGTGACACAGGATTTTCCTTCCCTTGAAACCATGTGGTTGTCAATTATACACTTGTTTTTTCCAGGTGCTCCACCACTCTCTCTTGATGATCTTCTCCTATAACCTTGCAATAATATAAACGATTGTGATACAGGTCTGTAGTTTAGTAGTGCCTCATGTTCTGTCTCCCTTTTTAAAAATTGGGACTACATTTGCACCATCTTCCTACCTAAGGGAGTTGACCAGTTTCAAATGATGTGATTGAAGATCTTGTTAATGGCACACACAATATCTCTGACTCCACTCTTTTAGGACCCACGGAGAGATGTTGTCAGCCCACCGCCTTTTGAGATGTTCAAGTTTTGCATAGCAGCTTCTTCAACTCCTCCTTGGTTATATTGTTACTCATCCAGCACTTGCTAGTGTACTCCCCTGTTCTGATTTCTGGAGTCCTACAGGTTTCCATGTTATATACTTCTTTAAATCTCATGTTGAGCTCATGACATTCTCTCGGTCGTTTCTTGTGAATTCCCCATCACCCTTCCTCAGCTGATTACATGGTCCTTGACTGCTTGTTTTCTTACTGATGTGGCTGTACAAACAGCTTCAGCGCAGTCTTGACTTTCGGCGATGCTATGTTCTTAAAATCTTCATATTGTCACTGAGCTCCCTTCTTAATATGTGACATTTCGCTTTATCGGGCTCTTCGGCTATCTCTTTTATTTTCCTGAGTTCTCTGTCTTTCTGTACCTTTTCCATCTTAGGTACACCTAGTTATTGCACTCACCTACACCCTTTGGGTGAGCCAAGGAATCATTCTGTTCTTCCATTATTTTATCGTTTTCCCTCTTGGGAAACAAAACCCTCTCCTCTGCCTCCTTGCATTTTGTTGCCATGTAGTCCATCATTTCTTGCACTGGTTTTCCTGTCAGTTCCCTCTCCCACTGAATGTCTTGAAGGAAGTTCCTCATGCCTCAGTAGTTCCCCCTTTTGTAGTTTGGTTTTTCCCACCCTATTCCTGCTACTCTCTCCACTTGGAGCTCAACTATGTAGTTGAAGCACAGAACCACATGATCACTAGCTTCCAGGGGCCTTTCATACATGATATCCTCCATGTCTACCTGTGTGTCTGTCTTTATGTCTACCTGTGTGTCTTTCTGTCTACATGTGTGTCTTTTTGTCTACCTGTGTGTCTTCCTGTCTACCTGTGTGTCTTTCTGTCTACCTGTGTGTCTGTCTTTATGTCTACCTGTGTCTGTCTTTATGTCTACCAGTGTCTGTCTGTCTACCTGTGTGTCTGTCTTTATGCCTACCTGTGTGTGTCTGTCTACCTGTGTGTGTCTTTCTGTCTACCTGTGTGTCTGTCTTTCTGTCTACCTGTGTGTCTGTCTACCTGTGTGTCTTTCTGTCTGCTTGTCTGTCTCAGAGCCACTCATTAAGAGTGTACTTGGTCTTGAAGATGCCATATTAATAATGATAATAACAAAGTAGAAGTGATGCAAGGAGGGAAGAGTATATGGAGAAAAAGAGAGAAGTTAAGAGAGTGGTGAAGCAATGTAAAAAGAGAGCAAATGAGAGAGTGGGTGGAGATTTATCAACAATTTTTGTTGACTCAAATAAGAAAAAGTTTTGGAGTGAGATTAACAAGTTAAGAAAGCCTAGAGAACAAATGGATTTGTCAGTTAAAAATAGGAGAGGAGAGTTATTAAATGGAGAGGAGTTAGAGGTATTGGGAAGTTGGAGAGGAATTTTTTTGAGGAATTGTTAAATTGTTGATGAAGATAGGGAAGCTGTGATTTCGTGTATAGGGCAAGGAGGAATAACATCTTGTAGGAGTGAGGAAGAGCCAGTTGTGAGTGTGGGGGAAGTTCGTGAGGCAGTAGGTAAATGAAAGGGGGTAAGGCAGCCGGGATTGATGGGATAAAGATAGACATGTTAAAAGCAGGTGGGGATATAGTTTTGGAGTGGTTGGTGCAATTATTAAATAAATGTATGGAAGAGGGTAAGGTACCTAGGGATTGGCAGAGAGCATGCATAGTTCCTTTGTATAAAGGCAAGGGGGATAAAAGAGAGTGCAAAAATTATAGGGGGATAAGTCTGTTGAGTGTACCTGGTAAAGTGTATGGTAGAGTTATAATTGAAAGAATTAAGAGTAAGACGGAGAATAGGATAGCAGATGAACAAGGAGGCTTTAGGAAAGGTAGGGGGTGTGTGGACCAGGTGTTTACAGTGAAACATATAAGTGAACAGTATTTAGATAAGGCTAAAGAGGTCTTTGTGGCATTTATGGATTTGGAAAAGGCGTATGACAGGGTGGATAGGGGGGCAATGTGGCAGATGTTGCAAGTGTATGGTGTAGGAGGTAGGTTACTGAAAGCAGTGAAGAGTTTTTACGAGGATAGTGAGGCTCAAGTTAGAGTATGTAGGAAAGAGGGAAATTTTTTCCAGTAAAAGTAGGCCTTAGACAAGGATGTGTGATGTCACCGTGGTTGTTTAATATATTTATAGATGGGGTTGTAAGAGAAGTAAATGCGAGGGTCTTGGCAAGAGGCGTGGAGTTAAAAGATAAAGAATCACACACAAAGTGGGAGTTGTCACAGCTGCTCTTTGCTGATGACACTGTGCTCTTGGGAGATTCTGAAGAGAAGTTGCAGAGATTGGTGGATGAATTTGGTAGGGTGTGCAAAAGAAGAAAATTAAAGGTGAATACAGGAAAGAGTAAGGTTATGAGGATAACAAAAAGATTAGGTGATGAAAGATTGAATATCAGATTGGAGGGAGAGAGTATGGAGGAGGTGAAACGTATTCAGATATTTGGGAGTGGACGTGTCAGCGGATGGGTCTATGAAAGATGAGGTGAATCATAGAATTGATGAGGGAAAAAGAGTGAGTGGTGCACTTAGGAGTCTGTGGAGACAAAGAACTTTGTCCTTGGAGGCAAAGAGGGGAATGTATGAGAGTATAGTTTTACCAACGCTCCTATATGGGTGTGAAGCGTGGGTGATGAATGTTGCAGCGAGGAGAAGGCTGGAGGGCAGTGGAGATGTCATGTCTGAGGGCAATGTGTGGTGTGAATATAATGCAGAGAATTCGTAGTTTGGAAGTTAGGAGGAGGTGCGGGATTACCAAAACTGTTGTCCAGAGGGCTGAGAAGGGTTGTTGAGGTGGTTCGGACATGTAGAGAGAATGGAGCGAAAACAGAATGACTTCAAGAGTGTATCAGTCTGTAGTGGAAGGAAGGCGGGGTAGGGGTCGGCCTAGGAAGGGTTGGAGGGAGGGGGTAAAAGGAGGTTTTGTTAGTGCGAGGGGCTTGGACTTCCAGCAGGCATGCGTGAGCGTGTTTGATAGGAGTGAATGGAGACAAATGGTTTTTAATACTTGACGTGCTGTTGGAGTGTGAGCAAAGTAACATTTATGAAGGGATTCAGGGAAACCGGCAGGCCGGACTTGAGTCCTGGAGATGGGAAGTACAGTGCCTGCACTCTGAAGGAGGGGTGTTAATGTTGCAGTTTAAAAACTGTAGTGTAAAGCACCCTTCTGGCAAGACAGTGATGGAGTGATTGATGGTGAAAGTTTTTCTTTTTCGGGCCACCCTGCCTTGGTGGGAATCGGCCAGTGTGATAACAAAAAAATAAAAATAACAATAATAATCACTGAGGTGCATTAAATATGTATAAAACGTTGATATAGACATTTTGCTTAATTCATCTATGATTTTTTTTTCAAAATTATATAATAAACATGCTACATAACATATAAACATATAAATTAACAAATATGAGATGTTTTTCTAGTCGGCTTGACAGAGTGAACAGAAACCATTCATGTCTGGGCTGGTAACAGCAACAACATTTGTTTACATAACTCGTGAACCTTCTACACTCTCATTCTCTCTCTCTATATTTATTCATTTAATCTTGTTTACTCACCTCTCACTCTACATTAAGACCACTTATATTTTAAGGTAAGTAATTAGTGGACACGATTATTATATTATAGCTTAATAATAATATTATTATTAATATTAGTACATATGTATTATTGTAATAATAATAATAATTATTAACCCTTTGAGGGTCGACAGGCCCTCTCCGAAACTCGTTCTCAGGGTCGGCCAAATTTAAAAAAAAAAAAATTATTTTCTCTTATGAAACGATAGAGAATCTTTTCCCGATCATAAAGACACCAAAAGTTTGAAATTTGATAGAAAACTTACGGAATTATGCTCTCGCAAAGTTAGCGGTCTCGGCGATGTTTACGCATCGGCATTTTGCCCACTTTGAGCCCCATTTTCGGCCAATTTCACTGTACTAGTAGACAAAAAACATGAATATTTCGCTAGAACTCCATTTTTTCTATCGAATGGGTCCAAGAAACCACCCATTTATGAAACTCAACTATCCAGTACAGTGGTCGAATTTAGCAATTTTGCCAATTTCACACAAATTTCAAAAGATGCCAATTTCCGAATAGGGTCCAGAAATAAACAAGAAAGACATTCCTGGCATTTAAAAACGACTTTTCCTCTATTTCATTGTCGCGTCTCAAGGCCCCTCTTATATTTTTTTTCTTTCCACTTTGAATTTTTATTTTCACAAAAAATATAAGATTTACTGTTATGCAGACTACTGCATTAGTGTAAAAAAAGGTATAAATATTATTGTGTGCACTTGTGAAAGAATATTAGACTCACCAGTTGACGTGTATTGCATGCTTGGCACGATTTGTTTACTTTTGAAGTTTGGTAAAAAACGAACATTTCTTTCTACTTTGAGCTCAATTTCAAGGCACCTTTCATTGTAAAAAACAGTCAAAATCATCTCAATTTCTGTAATATGTCTTCCATTCTATAAAATGAGACCAAGAAAACTAGAATACAACAATAAATACCATACGAAAATACACTGCAAAGTCGCTGATTTATTAAAAAAAAATGGTCAAAGTTTTTTTTTTCTCATTATGCACTGTGTGCTGCAGGATTTTTTTTAGACTGTGCACACTGACCACATAGACCCATTCTTTCATATGAAGGCCTACCAGCTTTCTCCCACTAGATTTGAGGCCGCTAGAATTTATGAGTACTAGTACGTCAAAAAACCCTACGCGTAAGACGTACTAGTACGACCAAAACCCTCAAAGGGTTAATATTATTATTAATTTAGGTGGCCTGGTGGCTAAAGCTTCCGCTTCACACACGGAGGGCCCGGGTTCGATTCCCGGCGGGTGGAAACATTTCGACACGTTTCCTTACACCTGTTGTCCTGTTCACCTAGCAGCAAATAGGTACCTGGGTGTTAGTCGACTGGTGTGGGTCGCATCCTGGGGGACAAGATTAAGGACCCCAATGGAAATAAGTTAGACAGTCCTCGATGACGCACCGACTTTCTTGGGTTATCCTGAGTGGCTAACCCTCCGCGGTTAAAAATCCGAACAAAATCTTATCTTATCTCTTCACTGGAGCACAGATCCACTGTAAAGCACTTTGTCTGGATTTTTTTGGTTATCCTAGGTAATTTATACTATGTATTATAGCTTGACTTACATGTACCTGTGTGTGTGTGTGTGTGTGTGTGTGAGAGAGAGAGAGAGAGAGAGAGAGAGAGAGAGAGAGAGAGAGAGAGAGAGAGAGAGAGAGAGAGAGAGAGAGAGAGAGAGAGAGAGACAGCCACATTCGGTCAGCCAGTCAGCCGGTCAGCCAGTCAGCCGGTCAGCCAGTCAGCCAGTCAGCCGGTCAGCCAGTCAGCCGGTCAGCCAGTCAGCCGGTCAGCCAGTCAGCCAGTCAGCCAGTCAGCCAGTCAGCCAGTCAGCCAGTCAGCCAGTCAGCCAGTCAGCCAGTCAGCCAGTCAGCCAGCCACCCACCCACCTGGCCAACCACAGACCCGGCCACCCAGCCAGCCAGCCGGATACATATTACACATGTTCCCGAGTTGTTTCTCTTTACTTAGGGTATAGGTAACACTACATTCTGGCAGGATGACACTACCAGTGGTATTCTCCCATTCCACTGTGTCGACAATACATCAAGATAATAGTAACATATGATACTGTATGCGATGTAAAATTTACAATACAGATCACTACCATGTATACATTATATACAGTACATAAATAATTAAAATATAACAATAGAAGCAAATTATGGTAAAAAGAATGAAATAATAATTGTACATTACATTACAGTATTATGTAGGTAGTTTACATAGGAAAGGTTTGACATTATGCCCTACCCAATATGTTGGCAATTTTCAAAGGTTCGGCTTATGTCCAATTTGACTTATGACCAGTTGGTCGGAACCAAGCTTGGTCGTAAGTTGGATGGTAGGTGTATACACAGGAGAAGGGGGTTACTAGCCCCTTGCTCCCAGCATTTTAGTCACCTTTTACAACACCCATGGCTTACGTAGGAAGAATTCTGTTCCAATTCCCCATGGAGAATCTTGGTAAGTATTGGCACTAATTTTTTTTTCTTATTACACACAGAAAGTTGTCCTCTTTGTTTCAAAAAAAAAAAAAAAAATATTCGGAGAACTAGTAGTGAAAATGTAGATCTATGCTTAGACAGTTTAAGGGTTAAATATGGATGGAAAAGTTGAGGATTCTAGTGATTTGTTAATTAAACAGAGTTGCAGTTGAGGGTAATGGCACATGAGCTGCTTTCTTGTACATTAATGGTGGAAAGTTACTTAGGTTTCCTGTCTTTTTTTCAGATGACTTATTCCAAATTTATTACAATTTCATGATACTAACAGTGAAATTCACTCACAAATCACACTAAGTATATTTAACCCAGGAAAACTTAACAGTCAAAAATAAGATTAATTTCCATGATTTGAGGAGTTTCTCACTCTGAAATAATTGTAATAAGTATTCCCTGTACATTTTGTTAGACCAAAATAGTAAAAAATATATATATATTGTAGAGCCTCTCCTCACTTAGTGATGTACAGTGGACCCCCGCATAACGATATTAATCCGTTCATGAGAGCTCATTGTTATGCGAAATTATCGTTATGTGAATGAATTTTCCCCATAAGAAATAATGGAAATCAAATTAATCCGTGCAAGACACCCAAAAGTATGAAAAAAAAACATTTTTACCACATGAAATATTAATTTTAATACACACAAACTGAAAAAGGCATGCACACTTACATGACACTTACTTTTATTGAAGATCTGGTGATGATTGATGGGATGGGAGGAGGAGAGAGTCTTAGTGTTTAGAAGGGGAATCCCCTTCCATTAAGACTTGAGGTGTCAAGTCCTTTTCTGGGGTTACTTCCCTTCTTCTTTTAACGCCACTAGGACCAGCTTCAGAGTCACTGGACTTCTGTCGCACAACATATCTGTCCATAGTGGCCTGTACCTCTCGTTCCTTTATGACTTCCATAAAGTGTTTCACAACATTGTCAGTGTAATAGTCACCAGCACGGCTTGCAATAGCTGTGTGAGGGTGATTTTCATCCATAAAGGTTTGCACTTTCAGCCACATTGCACAGATTTCCTTAATCTTTGTAGTAGGCAATTTCTTTAATTTCTCTCTCACCTCCTTCGAACCAGTTTCCTCAGGTCTGGCCTCTTGCAGTTGAAGTTGATCTAGCAGCTCATCAGTGGTTAGTTCTTCATTGTCTTCCTCCACCAACTCTTCCACATCATCTCCACTAACCTCCAACCCCAAGGACTTTCCAAATGCCATAATGGATTCCTCAACTGGCATACTCCTCTCAGGGTTAGCCTCAAACCCTTCAAAATCCCTTTTGTCTACACATTCTGGCCACAGTTTCTTCCAAGCAGAGTTCAAGGTCCTCTTAGTCACTCCCTCCCAAGCCTTACCTATAAGGTTTACACAATTGAGGATATTAAAGTGATCTCTCTTAGAGTCAGTTGAGTATCTGAGGTCACTACAAAGCACCTTTCAAACAGAGCTTTTGTGTACAGTTTTTTGAAGTTTGCAATAACCTGCTGGTCCATGGGCTGCAGGAGAGGAGTGGTATTAGGAGGCAAAAACTTCACCTTAATGAATCTCATGTCCCCATAAAGTCACTCTGCCACATCTGTAGGATGACCAGGGGCATTGTCTAACACCAGGAGGCACTTAAGGTCTAATTTCTTTTCAGTTAGGTAATCTTTCACATTGAGGGCAAATGCATGGTGTAACCAGTATAGAAAAAGTCCCTAGTGACCCATGCCTTACTGTTTGCCCTCCACAGCACACACAAATTAGCCTTGGATATTCTTTTGCCTAAAAGCTCTGGGAGTTTCTGAGTGATACACTAAAAAAGGCTCCACTTTGCAATCACCACTAGCATTGGAACCCCATCAACAGAGTAAGCCTGTCTTTCATAGGCTTATGTCCTGGGAGTGCCTTTTCCTCCTGAGTAATGTAGGTCCTGCTTGCATTTTCTTCCAAAACAGGCCTGTTTAAATCACAATTAAACACTTGTTCAGGTTTCAGTCCTTCACTGTCTATGTACTCCTTGAATTCCTGCACATATTTTTCAGCTGCTTTGTGGTCCGAACTGGCAGCCTCACCATCCCTTTTATCACACTATGTATGCCACTAACGCTTCTTAAATCTCTCAAACAACCTTTGCTGCCTTAAATTCACTCACATCCCTCACTAGTTGCAGGCATTTTTTTAATTAAATCCTCATGCAACTTCCTAGCCTTTTCACTTACGATCACTTGAGAGATGCTATCTCCTGACTATCTGTTTTTCATTTATCCACACCAATAAGAGTCTCTCAACATCTTCCATCACTTGCGATCTCTGTTTCGAAAATACAGTTAAACCTTTGGCAAGAACAGCTTCCTTGATTGCCTTTTTGTTGCCCACAATAGTAGCGATGGTTGATTGGGGTTTACTATACAACCTGGCCAGCTCGGAGACACGCACTCCACTTTCATACTTATCAATGATCTCTTTCTTCATCTTTATAGTAATTCTCACCCTTATTCCTGTAGGGTTGGCACTAGAAGCTTTCTTGGGGCCCATGGTCACTTATTTTGCAGATAAAATCACCAAAAACACTGTAATAATACAAAATGTTCCGATTGTATGCTTGGATGTTACTGCGGAGGCTGGCTGGTAAACAATGCCACCGACGGAACATATGAGGCTGGCTAAGGCCGCACATAGACGAGTCTCGGACGAACAGCGTTGAGCGGGTTTTTTAGCGGTATGCGAGGCAAAATCTCAGCGATAAAATGTAGCGGTATGCGGATTTAACATTATGTAAGGCCAACGGTATGCAGGGGTCCACTGTACTTGTTTATTGATGCCTCAGACTTACAATGTACTTGTTTACTGATGCCTCGGACTTACAATGTACTTGTTTACTGATGCCTCGGACTTACAATGTACAGTGGACCCCCGCATAACGATGGCATCACATAGCGATTAATCCGCATACCGCTTGCTTTAATCGCAAAATTTTTGCCGCTCATACCGATTAAAAACCCGCTCACCGATTTTCGTCCGAGACGCGTCCAATGTGCGCCCTCAGCCAGCCTCACATGTGCCGCCCGTGCCATTGTTTACCAGCCAGCCTCCGCGGTAACATCCAAGCATACACTCGGAATATTTCGTATTATTACAGTGTTTTCGGTGCTGTTTCTGGAAAATAAGTGACCATGGGCCCCAAGAAAGCTTCTAGTGCCAACCCTACACCAATAAGGGTGAGAATTACTATAGAAATGAAGAAAGAGATCATTGATAAGTATGAAAGTGGAGTGCGTATAGCCGACCTAGTCAAGCTGTACAAGAAACCCCAATCAACCATCGCTACTATTGTGGGCACCAGAAAGACAATCAAGGAAGCTGTTCTTGCCAAAGGTTTAACTGTGTTTTCGAAACAAAGATCACAAGTGATGGAAGATGTTGAGAGACTCTTATTGGTGTGGATAAATGAAAAACAGATAGCAGGAGATAGCATCTCTCAAGTGATCGTAAGTGAAAAGGCTAGGAAGTTGCATGAGGATTTAATTAAAAAAATGCCTGCAACTAGTGATGATGTGAGTGAATTTAAGGCCAGCAAAGGTTGGTTTGAGAGATTTAAGAAGCGTAGTGGCATACATAGTGTGATAAGGCATGGTGAGGCTGCCAGTTCGGACCACAAAGCAGCTGAAAAATATGTGCAGGAATTCAAGGAGTACATAGACAGTGAAGGACTGAAACCTGAACAAGTGTTTAATTGTGATGAAACAGGCCTGTTTTGGAAGAAAATGCCAAGCAGGACCTACATTACTCAGGAGGAAAAGGCACTCCCAGGACATAAGCCTATGAAAGACAGGCTTACTCTGTTGATGTGTTCCAATGCTAGTGGTGATTGCAAAGTGGAGCCTTTATTAGTGTATCACTCAGAAACTCCCAGAGCTTTTAGGCAAAAGAATATCCTCAAGGCTAATTTGTGTGTGCTGTGGAGGGCAAACAGTAAGGCATGGGTCACTAGGGACTTTTTCTATGACTGGTTACACCATGCATTTGCCCTCAATGTGAAAGATTACCTAACTGAAAAGAAATTAGACCTTAAGTGCCTCCTGGTGTTAGACAATGCCCCTGGTCATCCTACAGACGTGGCAGAGCGACTTTATGGGGACATGAGCTTCATTAAGGTGAAGTTTTTGCCTCCTAATACCACTCCTCTCCTGCAGCCCATGGACCAGCAGGTTATTGCAAACTTCAAAAAACTGTACACAAAAGCTCTGTTTGAAAGGTGCTTTGTAGTGACCTCAGAAACTCAACTGACTCTAAGAGAGTTTTGGAGAGATCACTTTAATATCCTCAATTGTGTAAACCTTATAGGTAAGGCTTGGGAGGGAGTGACTAAGAAGACCTTGAACTCTGCTTGGAAGAAACTGTGGCCAGAATGTGTAGACAAAAGAGATTTTGAAGGGTTTGAGGCTAACCCTGAGATGATTATGCCACTTGAGGAATCCATTGTGGCATTGGGAAAGTCCTTGGGGTTGGAGGTTAGTGGGGAGGATGTGGAAGAGTTGGTGGAGGAGGACAATGAAGAACTAACCACTGATGAGCTGATAGATCAACTTCAAGAGCAAGAGGCCAGACCTGGGGAAACTGGTTCAGAGGAGGGGACAGAGAAATTGAAGAAGTTGCCTACTACAAAGATTAAGGAAATCTGTGCAAAGTGGCTTGAAGTGCAAACCTTCATGGATGAAAATCACCCTCACACAGCTATTGCAAGCCGTGCTGGTGATTATTACACTGACAATGTTGTGAAACACTTTAGGCAAGTCATAAAGGAATGAGAGGTACAGGCCACTATGGACAGATATCTTGTGCGAAAGAAGTCCAGTGACTCTGAAGCTGGCCCTAGTGGCATTAAAAGAAGAAGGGAAGTAACCCCAGAAAAGGACTTGCCACCTCAAGTCTTAATGGAAGGGGATTCCCCTTCTAAACACTAACACTCTCTCTCCCCTCCTCCCATCCCATCAATCATCACCAGATCTTCAATAAAAGTGAGTGTCATGTAAGTGTGCATGCCTTTTTCAGTTTGTGTGTATTAAAATTAACATTTCATGTGGTAAAAAAATTTTTTTTTCATACTTTTGGGCGTCTTGCACGGATTAATTTTATTTCCATTATTTCTTATGGGGAAAATTCATTCACATAACGATTATTTCGCATAACAATTACCCCTCTTGCACGGATTAAAATCGTTAACCGGGGGTCCACTGTACTTGTTT